>JBBMJY010000016.1:6289481-6373842 GCA_037833715.1 Toxotes lorentzi | reverse complement strand
GAGAAAAAACACACACACACACACACACACACACACACACACACACACACACACACACACACACACACACACACACATCTTTTGACTGACTTCATATCTGGCCTGACCTTCGGTGAGCCACTTAGAATTTCTGCTGGCGTAAAATCTTTTGTCCTCTTAAACTTGATTTTTGTTTCAATTGGGGACAGAGGCTTTTACTCCAAGGCCCGAACTGTTTAATTAAGTCTTTTCCTTATCAGTGTTTTTTGATAAGGTTTGTAGAATTGGTTCAAAAGGTGTATTGATTAAGGTAACTACAGAGAAGTGATAATGTAGCTTATTTCAATTCTCAAACTTTCCTAAGAAGATTGGAAATCATGGAGATCAAGACTGAAAAATCAGAAAAGCCTCACACGGTATGAGCAAAAAAAATTAGAGAAGACTTGCATTGTTTTACTTTATTCAGTCCGCCTGACAGTGAGTTCATGTTATCTGGTTATGTGGTTTCTTATTTGGAGGGAGAAGTTATATTGCTCTGTTTTTCCCTACCATTTCCTATTCTTAATCGAATCTGCAAAGCTCTGATTTTTTTTTCCCTCGCCTTGGAGAAACACCATTACCATCAATGAGCACAATACCTTTCTGCTGAACAGCTGAACAAATTTGAGACAACTCAGAGGTCTGGCAAAAAAGTCACACCAATTGTGCCGCACCTATTTTTTGTGTGTAGTCATACCAACATATTCTGACAGGTCAATATATTTAAAGGATGATACATTTCACTGATACAGAGTTGCACCAAAACCCATTGATCTCAATCTATATACTTTATATTCAAAGAATAACTAATTGCCAGGATGAAAAGCAAAAGTGTGATCTATTGCACCTGTAACCACGTCCAACCGTGACATCATGGTGTACTGACACACCCTGAAGTCCACTTCTACATCACTGCAGTAAAGTAAGAGTTTCGAGCAACAGAAAACATTTTCAGCTGTTGTGACATTGCAAGATTTTCATGGCAGTGAACCATATTTCTGACTCTATTTATGGCTGAAATGTCTTCAGCAATAGCCTTTCAGTGTCAAGAAATGTGGAAGACGATAACTGAAGAGTAGTTCAGTGTTACCGTGTTAGACAACAGTCTTCTTTAGTCTCTCTTCTGTGTAATGTCAGTGTGTTGCCATGAATCCTTTCAGCCCAGGGCTGTGCAAGGTGACTCCTCCAACATTAATCAAACCTTATGAAACATTAGCTTGCTGCTTCCAAGCTTCATGCGTGTTAGCTATTGCTGTTCTTGATGGGGTCAGCTGGATGTGTTTGCCTGGCCAGATTATAACTTGATTGGCTCCACTGGCAATGATCTGCATTAGCCCCATTATTGGAAACTATAAAACGCAGCAGAGAATGGACTCAATCTTGTTAATATCAATTTCCTTAATGTTAAAAGCACTGAGGTAAATATCTAAAGGGAGATGTAGCGGAAAGATGGAGAGGGAAGGACATGTTCTGATGCACTACAGCAAAGCGAATGCGTATCTAATCTGGCACCTAGCTCTCCTGGCTAATGTCTTGATAGGGCATAAATGGATCATTTATGCCCTAGGAAAATTTTCCCTGGTGTAGCTTAAAAGAAAGAGACTGAAAAATCTCTGCCTTTTCCCTGAACTGTGCCCTCTGTTCTCTTACTGTTGGTGTAATATTTTCTCTGTCTCCAGCCTTATTGATTTCGGATTACAATCGCTTTATGTTTCCCTGCATCTCGTGCTTTTGTACAGTGAGATACCTCACAATGCTGCCTACTGTAGTGTAGGTTTACAGCTCATCAAGCCGAAGGGCTGTTTATAGTCCTCAGTTACATTGCTTCAAATGTCAACACAAATTCCTCAACATGTCCATGTTGACGCTGGAGGAAGGAGGAGCACAGACATACATCACATCTTTGCTTTGTCACGGCTGAAATGAAAGTTCGTCGCTGGGTGGGGCTTGTTGAAGTGTTGTATTACCCTGCTTGCCAGCAGTGGCGCAAAAACTATAATAATCTGCCGCTTTGATGCTTTGCAAGGTCGAGATAAACCACTATCTTTTTACTGTTTATAGAACCTTCAACACATTCTCCTCATAAAATTGCGTTGACTTTGGAGTGAAGCTAGAGTGAATCCTTCGTCAAGCAAGTGACTCACCCCTTAATGTATGCTTTCATATGGAAATGTTTGACCAATGGATCAATTTTTGAAACGGAAATCATTCCTTTTAGTATTTGCTGGACTAATCACATATAGAAGGCAAGAGCCAATAATGTGGCGATGCTGCGAGTCAACAATTACCCAGTGGATGGTGGAAATGACAGGGTAGACGTCAGCCGTTCCCGTGTCCCCACTCGCCACGATTGATGAGTTCATTTATCTCTCCCTGGCCTGTCTTCTGCCTTTTCGCCCCTCTGTTGCTATGAAAATGAATAGTCCATTTAAAATGGAGAAATCATGCCCTGAAAAAAAACCTGTCTTTACAATACCACAGAGGCATATTTATTTCATCTTAAAGGGGAGGTTTGAGGTCACCCTCCAGTCCTTTCCCAGTGACATTTTCCGACTTGACATTCTGTGACATTTCCAGTTAAATATTGCTGATATTCCTGCAGAGGAATTAAAAGCATGTCTAAAAGGGACACCAGCATTAAAGCTCTTTCTCTCCCTCTCCCTCTCTATCTTCCTCCCTCATTCCCTCCTTCTCTCTCCCTCTCTGTCTCTTCATCCTGAACGCTCTGTTTCCCTCCTCTTCACGCAGCAACACAGGCTTACATGCACTACCTACTAAGTGTGGTTGACTTGCATCTCCAGGTATTAGAGGAAGTCTTTTTAATCCAAAAGGATTACCAAAAATTCCATCACCCAGAATATACAGGAGACAGACATAAAGTGTGTGACTGGAGAAAGCTTATGATGCTATTTTAAGCAAAAATTCTAAGATTAAGATGCAGGAACATTCCAAGAAGCACACATGCAAGAGAGACAAAATGGCCTTAACAAGTGGCCTACATATGTAAAAATGGATCGGATGAAAGAATATGAAGAATCTAAATTCACTCACTAGTGCTAAATATAGTTTCTGTGCTTTTTTTTTCATTTAAGCCTACAAATAGTTGTTTTTGTTATTATTTACACCGGCTACTGTAACTGCCAGTTGTACGCACCATTGCATAGCGAACTGAACATGTTACCACAAACAACAGTAGAGCTGTAAATCCAAAACAGTGAGCTAAAAAATTCTATAACGCTTCAAAGAGCTGAGAGAAAATGCATTAGGTGATAACCTCTTTCACACTACACACAGCCATCTGAACATTTGTTAATATAAAGGATACTGATAAGAGGAGCCTTAAGCTTTAAATTAAGGGGCTGCATTTGACCAGTTATTTGAAAAGTTAACACTGTCATACGTAGTTAGATATGTTGGTTACTTCCAGGCTGACTTTTTCCTGTGGTTTGTCATTATGCTCTTCTCGTCCTTGGCGGCAGAGCCAGGCTCTGTATCCGGCTCGGACTGATTCATGCGCCATGTCTCCACTCTCCACACATCATCCGCACTCATCACAGAGAATCTCTGTAAATAATCCATGATAAATATGGTACTACACCCACCTATAAATCTTTGTCATTAGAGGCCTCCGGATTTCATTTTCTACTTCCATTGCCAACAGGATAATGATCAGTGCCTAGGGTCACTGAGCAAAACCATAAATGCACAGAATTTCTAAACCCTTAAATTGTTACTTTTATGAGTGGCTGAATTTTCACTTTGGAGACTGCTCTTCTAGTCTGCAGAGACAAGCATTTTAACATTTGGACGGAACCACAGAATCAGATCTGCAGCAGGAAAGTAATTGATTGTAATCAAAATGTAAAGTAAGTCTGAGCCATCTCGCTAATGGATTTAATAGTTTATTTGACTGGAGAGGTGAATCAATCTTAAGATATTGACCACAGGATCCTGAAGAATTAAGGATGGGCCAAAGGGTCGCAGGGCAGACCAGTGTTTTTGCTGCGAGAGGGCTAGTGCTTGGATAAAGTCCTGGGTTCTAAGCAGTTTAGCATATTGAATGGAAATTAACCTTCCTCTGAGAAAGAGCCCAAGACAAGCAAATCCTCTTTCATTTGTTAATTCATTCATTAGTCCAGGAATGACAGGACTACCAAAGACGCTGCGATGCTCAGTTTGCAAAAGTTTGCCAAAGACAAAATTCTTTCAGTAACTTAGGGATCTGTTTACTGCATTCTGCCAGTAGGAAGTTATTAATATTGGATAGATTTCATTTTGAAAAACAAACACGAAAAATTAAAGCATTTATAGCCCCACTTTGGGTGAATAAGGGGCTTGCCATTAAAATTATGTGTACTTTCTGTTGCCAGGTTCCACTGTGAATATTTCCTTGAGGATAATGCAGGATCAAGTGCTCATGATATTGACATTGTAAGCATGGTGGTGACGGAGGGTCTCAGCAGTTTGTAGCCCTCAGTGGAGCACAAACAATAACTTCTCTAGCAGCCAGTGTCAGAACCAATCAATAGCACTGTTAAAAAAAAAAAAAAACTCTAGTGAATAAAATATGGATTATGAGCGCTCACAGCCTTCATCTCACATCCGTGGGTATATATGCATGTGGCATATTTTCTCAGTAAATGGAGATAAACCACCAACCTATCTATTTACGTGCTGTTGACACTGGCACCCGACCATGCAATCAACACAGAGCACTCGCTTCAGTTTGCAAAATTAGAAGTGAAATTTTTGATTGTGCCATTAAAGAGGGCCCTCATTATGACTTGGCAAGGACAATTTGCATGCTCTATTCCACAGAATCTGAATGAGGCTCCAATCAATTATGCTCATTATCCAGGCAACTGATTGCTATGTGGTCAGACGCGCACCCTGCCGAGGTAGTGCCGTGGTTACCGGGCAGGCTAACAACACACACGACACTTACACGAGAAAAAAAAAAAAAAAAAAAGAGGGAGGAAAAACTTTAGCAGCTGGCCCTTTTTCTCACATGTGTGCAAACATGCTCCCCCCCAGCACACACAGACAAGACAAAGAAACAGTGCATACGTAATACATGATGATGCTGTTGTGCCAAATTAATTAGTTTAAAGCATTTAGGGCTTATTTGTTTTGTTGTTTCTCACGCCCAAAAATGTGTGTATGTAAATGTGTTGGTTCACCCAGGACTCGTGCGTATTTAAAGTGATGAGGTTTGTGACACTATTCTTTGTGCTATTCAAATGTATTTGTTGCTACTGCAATGGTTTTCCATGCCTCTCTATTTATACAGTATTAATTTGAGATGTTTAATGTTCATTGCTGAAACAATCAAATGGGTGATTGACAGAAAATTCATTATCAAATGTTTTGATAGTTTACTAATTGTTTAAGTCATTTTTCAAGCAAAAACTCCCACTGTTCTCTGGCTGCAGCTTCTCCAATGTGAGCACTTGCTGTTTTTCTTTGTTTAAGGTCACTGTGAGCTAAAAGTCAAAACAAGACATTTATAGGCTTCACTCTCGTCTCTGATGGATATTTTTTCACTATTTTTTAATATTTCATTGATTTAAGTGTCTTTATTTGGTTAAATGTAACATGACCTATGGATGGCACTATAAAGGCCATTTGAGTTTGTTTTATTCCTCTGTATCTGATGAAGAAATATTAACTCAAGTGGGTGACAGTGGTAATGCTTGTGCGCTCTGATATTGTCTGTGATTTTTGAGATTTTTTTACTCAGGCCCAGGTAGGATTAGAGTGTAGAGCTGCATAACTCTGGAGGTTCAGAGAGGTACAAAAATAACTTGTCATCCATTCTTATCTGTAGTGAAACTATTGCCACCATTTGTCAAACAGGAATGTCATTGGACATGTATTGTTGAGGTAAATGTGTGGAGTCAAAATTTGATTTAGTTGAACTTTTTGCTGCAGCACCTGGTAGAGAACAGTGTGCACACCCTGTTCCTTTATTTGAAATAATATATAGCATATTTGGGAGAGAGAAATTTGTGGAACAGTAACATGATAAAATCACTTCATCATGATGTGATGAGTTGATAAATGATATTGAATTAATTTTGGCCAAAGAATTTAATTTTATATCTTTGTACTTGAAACTTTCCTTCTAGCACAACACAGGTAAAAGTTAAAGTCAGTGACATCAGAGACAATAATAGCTGGATAACACAGTCTTTGGATGTGGTCATGTCTTCAGCAATTATTTTTATCAGTGAGCTTATCGGGGAATCTCGTAGCCATGATGTACTGTAACTGCTGGCAGACGTTAAAAAGGTTGCTCCCGCCCACACACTGTATCTGTATTGTAGATGACAGAAGCCTCACCCACCACCCAAGTTTAAATATTAATAATAACGTAAGCGACCTGTGTTTGTCGGAGTTTTTGTAGCTTCAGAGGAATCCCCCAGCGAGGCTCCCCTAACAGCCAGGAGAAGAGCTTGCGAACATAGTGCCCACCGACACTTTGCCAACTTGAGGAATGCCTTGGCAGTTATTAAATAAGGTTTCCTTCGCCTTGTGGTTGTAACCAGACTGCTTTACTGCCACGGGCTCAGCTAGGCTGCAGGGCAATATTTGCTCTCATGAGTATCTCCAAGATCATGCTGCTATTGGCAGGTTAAATGACTGGACAACAGCCAAATGCACGATGGTCTGCCACAAATCAACTCGCCCCTCTGGCAAATATGCTTCTGAACGGAGACACAGTCAGGGATGGATGGTGCATTTCAGTGTTTGTGGAGGAAACGCGGTGGCCTCAGTAATCAATGCTGGATTAACCTCTCTCATCAGAGAGATATTTGCAGCCTCAATTTAAGCTACCGCCGCTCATGTTTTGTGCATTAAACCACAAATACCATGATTGCTTTGCCTATTTGCGCTCGTCTATAGAGAGTTGTTCTTGTTGACAGAGCTATTAGTCTGAGAGATACCACAAAATTCATCATAGTCACCCTGCGGTTGTTTCACAAATTCATCATTTCATTACTTTTCCACAGAGGGCGGCGGCGGGGAGAGGGCTAGTGGAGACACCATGTTTGTGATAACATCAAATTCCCTGAAGAAAACAAAACACTGTGGTGCTGTTAGGGTGTGGCGCGTTGGAATAAAATGCCCACTAATCGCCAAAACAAGGGCAGGAATTAAAATGTAAATTCATGAGTGCTTGGTTGGAGGACCTAAAAAGGTTTTCATTATATCTTGATCAGAAAGCCATTTATCTCAAGGCTCTCAATAAGTCTGGCCCCCTAATCTGTCGGACAGATAATTAATATCTGCTTATTGAGTAAATGAAAGTCATTATCTTGATTTCCTTCAGATAATTTATCTGTCTGTGCTTCACACTGAGGACACTTTATGGTGTGGGCCACTTTACCTCAGCAGGCATTGATTACAGCCTTAATATATGCTGTTAGGCTTTTTTTTTTTTTTTTTTTTGGACATAATCAGCTGGAAGGTCAAGTTGCTCTTTGTCAATAAAACAAATTACACAAACCGCATTAAAACAATACTTTAAAACCATAAGGATCTGTACAGAACTTCAGATAGTTTGGAGCTATTTCTCCTCTTCCTCTGGACGTGCATCACCATCAAACCGCTCCTCTTTTCTTCTATTACAATGCCCCCACATCACTACAAAGCCCACTCTCAAATGTAGATCACAACACACATCAGGGCGAGAAACCATGGCAACCAACATACATACATACATTGATTGCTACTTTCCCTGACTATGTACGGGCAGTTAATAAATAGTTTGCTGCATTAATACAGGCACAATAGAGAGGCTGTAATTTGAAAATGTGTTTTTAAATAATGTTGTAATTACTGATTCTCACATTTACATAATAAATGCAGCTGTGTCCGACCAGTATTTCACAGCTCACACTCTAAATGTCACATACTGATGTGCATGAGTGGTCACTGACTCAAATAATGTTCTTAAAAGCTGATTTAATGAAAACACTGCCTAGCAAATTTAATTGGTCACTTCCAGTGTATAAGAAAGTTGAATATTTATTATCGTGTTCTTGTTTTTGTCTTTCTTTCTCTCTACAGGATACGTCTAGAAAATAGGAGGAAGATCTGATCCTGGATCCTTTGCAGCTTCGACTATAAAGTAGGTCAAAGGAAATTCACAGGTTGGTGCCTTCAAACGCCAGCAAGGGGTAATATTTGGGGCGGGGGGGGGGGATTTGGGATCACCTCAAACTACAAAATCCAAATAAGGCAACACAGTGAATGTCCATCTTTACTGGCTGTCTTTTTTGACACTCACTCAGAGGGGATTGGCTGCTTTTCTCAATCCTGACTGAATTTTATTGATTTAGGCTTAAAAATAGGTACATTCTCACACCAAGCATTGCCTCGGATATTAGACATTTGTACTTCTATTCCCCTATTCTTTCTTGTGGGATCTGGTTGAGAAATTCAGCAGCAGCTCTATATCCATGTCCTGCTGTGAGCCCTCAGGGGTGAGTGGAGTCTGTGGTGCTTAACGCCCAGGTGGACATCCAGCTAGAGAGGCTGCCTCAGCCCAGGCCAGGCGCCCCCGCTGGCAATCCTCTGGCCGGGTGCCTTGGCTTGGCTGCTCCCTGTCGTCTGGCTCAGCGGGTGGTCTGCGGTCGGCGTTTGCTGACAGGGGTTGTCCCTCTGCGCAACGGAGGTTGGGCTGGAAATAAAAGCAGTGTGACTGCTCATCTAATGGGCCGAGGCATTACCATGAGATCGTGCAACTGATGGTGCTGTTCACACTTGTGTGCAAAGCCAAGCAAACATACAGTTGGTGGCTGACAGGGTTGCGTGGGATGTTCACGCCTCAGGCTTAAATTTAAACCCACTGTACAGTAGTAACCATTGTAGCCATCCTCCTTTATCCTGCATCTGCCCTACATTAAGGCTGCAGGCAATTCTTTGTTGAACCAAATCGGTGCACTGTCAAACAGAATTCAAGTGCTCTTAAGCAACTAGTTGCCAAACCAGAATTTATAATTTGCAATCACTTAAAAGAGAAGCAAACATTGATTTTGATTGAAAAATCCTCAAAATGCAGCTCCAGCAGTGGGAGTAACAGGAGTAATCATGGAAAAAGACTTGTACAATGGTTACATGTGGAGGTTGAGGCTGTATTTGAACTCAAATAGCAGGTTTACATATTACTCATTTAAACTTTTTTCTTAAAGGAATAATTTGACATTTGAGAAATATACTTACTCACTTACAGATGTGAAGATAAATACAATTTCATAAACCCCCATAAAACCATAATTTGGTGCGTTGCCAACATTCCAATCTATTATCTGAATGTGGAGCTGGAGCCATGAGATGGTTAGCCTAGCCTAACATAAAGGCTGAGCCTAGCCTACTTCTCTCCTGTTGAAACATATACCTGTCAACACGTAGTCTTGGAGATCAAACTCTCAGGAAAAAAAAAGCTGATGAGCTTATTTTCCAAAAGGGCAAACTATTCCTTTAAAAATGCCAATAAAAGAATAGAAAGCACTCAGTCAGGTCCATGTAACTGGAGTGACAAATCTGCCCAGGGTGAAAAGGCAAATTTAAACCTGTCCAGGAGCATTTTCTGTCACTTCACTGTGTCTGTCCTGTCTGTAGGAACCAGAAAAACAACACAGATTCACAATAAGTCTGTCCTTTTTTTAAAAGAAGCAGTCAGGCTGCAAGAGAGAAGGTGAGATAGACAAAAAAAAAAAAGCGGAGGAGAGATTGCTGTGTCTCTTTACAAAGCAGATGTTTGGCTTGTCTAATGTTGAGGCTCGTGATGTATAGGATCTCCTCTGTCCTGTCTGCCAGGCCCCTCGGGGATGAAGGGTGGTGGGGGTTGGTGGTGATGGTGGGAACACTTGCTGGAGACTGACAGGAAGCTTTATCTCGAAATCTCTGTCACTCACCCACGTTTAGACCTTCCCTCAATGTTCGGAGAGCTGTCATGCCGCGGTTTGCCGCTCAACTCCTCTGTGTCCCACCGCCGCCTCCCCCTCGTTACGTAACCTGCCACCTCTATCACAAAGACCCATTACAATCCCCAAGGCCTAACACACAAACACACACCCTGCACGCACATCCACAGCACCAGGGCTGGAATGAGATCCAACTGCTGTGAATGCGCACGGTAAAGGGCGCTACAGAATATGTGAGTGAATGAGGTCCATTGCGATGATAATACTGATCATACAGTGCTGGAGTCCAAAGCAATTTCCTCCTCTCTCCCCAGCACCTCCGCCTCTGTATCGGACATAACATCCTGAGACGGCGGAGATTGGTGGCCAGGATACTGAATTTTTCATGAGGCAGGAAAGGTTAGATAAGATCCTCCCACGAACTGGAGATAGTGCACTTACAGATCTGTCTTTGGAGCCGAATGGTAAAAAATAAATTTGAAAGGCTCAGGTTTTGAATGTGACCCCTTTAGCTAAAAGAACATCCAGAGATGAAATGTTTCTGAGCTCAGAAGTATAGAAACAGGTATGGCTGTGGTACATCTGAGACAAAATATTTTTATACATTTAAAACAAATTGATATCAAAATTGCCCCTGATACTTCATATTTTTGTCAAGTCACATTTTACAGCTTCAACTTTTCTTTACTCACAAATTATAATAGGTTACTTGACAATTGCAGTGATTGTAAAGGATAAAGGAAATGTGCCTTTATCTTTCAGTTTTAAAAAAGAAAACAGAAGAAATAGCCGCTTACAGGAAAAAGGAGACGTAATTCTGATTGTTGTAATAATTTTTCATTTGCACACAAGAGGCAGGAAAATAAATATAAAATGACTACAAAAGGAATAATACGGCAAAACCGGCAGTGTGATTGTATGAGTGATACCATTGTTCAGGCAGTAGATGGTTCTTGATTTTTCTATTTTGAATAAATGTTTTAATTCAAAATAATTTAATATTTTGAACAAAAATGTGTTTAGCTTATAGTGATATTTACTGTAGCAAGAAATGTTTGCTATTGTAGGAACAGCACGTGTTTCATAATGTTTGGTGATAGAGAAATGTCGTCAGAAACATCCCCATGATGATACTTCTGTTTTACTCCCAATGGTTCGTAGGGGAGAAGATTACAGGCTTAGATACAACCACAAAGCCACAACTAGGAGGAATCCAACACAGAGATGGGAGTTGGATGGAGGGGAGGCTTGATGGTAGGCCTCATAAATGCCCCCCTGGGGCTTTCTGAAGGCAGAGACATCTACAAATATTTCCATAATCACCGAAAAGCCCAGTGATTGCCAGGCTCAAAGCCCAGATGTAGCAGACAACATGTTTGAGCTCTTAGTCGGAAAGGTCAGTAGCTGCTCCTCAAATATGGATAAAAAGCCACGCTGCCATTTCCAGTCTCATTCTCAACCACAGGTTGCTGTTTATTCTTGACAGGAATGAGCTTCTTTCCCCACAGCCAAGGCAAGATAACATCAGAAGGCCAGAGTGGTGCGAATCGTGTTTTTCACTCAAACTCCCCAGCAGTGCCTAGCTCTGTTTTTACTTGGCACTTTGGTGAGTTTGTTTTGGCCCAGATCATTTACGAGTTTGTGTGTGTGTGTGCATGAATCCAACATAATTATTGCGTGTATGAATATTGCTGGTCATAGTCAGCCACATCTTTTTCTTCCTGGCATACAGTAGCCCACCTAATCAGCTCAGTCTCAGCTAAACCTCTCACTGCCTCACTGGAAGCCCTTCAATTGAGGACGTGTTTTGACATGCAGGTCAGCTCTAAATTAAGCTTGCATGACACTAGCAATAATCAAGAAATGGCATTCCATTTGTGTTAAACTCTGCTTGTTGAGCTGACCATTAACTGACTATGACTCACCACTTGTTTGGCGGCTACAGTGACGTATGCCAACTCTTTTGCAAATAATGATTAAAGGACTTTTATTGGAGTGAGCTTTTCATGTTGCGGGATAAAAATGACCTTTGAGTGCTTTTCAGAGCTGACGAGTTGTCAAAGCATAATGTGGGAGTACGAGCTGATGGGTATGTAATTTTTGGGGACGCTATGAATTTGTTTTCACATCGGTGTCGGCAAAAAGAAGACTGTAAAAATTTATGAAAGCCGTTCACCACAAGAAATTTGTTGTCTCAGAGACCATCGGTAAGCAAAAATCGCTGCATTTTTAATCACTCTGTTGAACAATTCAGCATTATGTTTTTTAAAGAAATTGTAATTCATGTCAGTTCAGTCTGCAGAGCTTGTAGCCTAAGCTCATTTTACCATATTAAGGGTCCCTTTGATAATGGTTGGAACTGCCAAATCAAGGGCAGGTAAATATTCCAGAAGCGCAGGTAGTCACATCCTCTGACATCCAAGGACATATTTGGTATAAGCAGGCAGGGAATCTGGGCGAGAGTCCCCACGACTCGTTTGATGACCCGTGCGAACGTGCTTTGATAAATATGTATGTGTTTTGTGCAGTCGGGCAAGGTTACTGTTCAAAGGTGAGTGTTTGTAAATCCAGGATGGACGCAGGTCACATTGTTGCACATAGTGATTAGACAATTTTTTGCCCCTGTGCTGAACAAAGTGACCTCTGTGAGCGGTTCACATTGCGTGTGAACACTTTACTGATATGTTCAGTATCAGTGTGTTTGCGACTTGGCTGGGGAGAGGCCATCTTGCTGTGGGGGAGCTAGGGGAATGGCAGTAGTACGCAACTTTGTATTTTCACAACTTTTATTTTACACCTCAAAGTTTATAAAAAAAAATCAAAACACATTTGAAAGCAATTTTTTACAATATGTGTCAGCAAACGCAATATTTAAAGTTGAGTGTGGATGTTCATTATTTACTTTGGTAGAATACCTCCTAGCTTTCTCTGTAGCTTTCAACCACACCCTACGGACTTCCTCTGTAAATGGAGTTTGTCTTGCAGGTGATGTAATACACAACAGGCTATAATTCTATTTAAATATATAGTATATAGTATAATTTTGACATTGCCGGTGTCCATCTTTGCTTTTGACATCAGTTTTCAATTTTCTTGTGTTCAGTGTAAGACGCATATGTGCGTGTGTGTGTCGTCTTTCCTGCTGCTATCAGCTGTACACTGTTTGGAAAAAAAAGTGTAAATGCCATAAATAATTTAGGTGTCCTACTGGCATTATTATTAATATAGTATAATGTGTGTTATATTCCGTAAGTTAAATAATAGTTCTTTTTTGAGTGTGGACAGAAGAGTTCCTCTTTTGATCACTTTGGCTAAACATGGCCTTCTCACGTCCCAAGGGGGTAATCACTACATTTCCCAGTGATGCCTGCTTGGCTAAGCAGTTTTAATACACAAATCAATTTTGCATTACCCCCTTCTGGCTGTGAGTGCTCATAGTGTTAGAGCCATGAAAAATTGATGGGCCTTAGCATGCAGATTGCAACCCTGTGAATCTTAAATCTTAAATCTGGCCGGGCCTTTTTTTTTTTTACAAGACAGTGTCAGTGGGGTGGGTTGACTGTTTGTTTTGCTTGTAAAACTGTTGTTATGCTTTTTCACTTGGGTTGAAAAGAGAGACAGCTGCTCCAGTCAAGAAAAAAAATGTTAAGAAGCACAGCATGAGAAAGTATGATGTGTGAAGGGATGTGAGGAGAGAGACAGAAAGTGAAAAAGTTTTCAGTAACCCCAAATGACACACACACAAAAAGACCCAGACAATATAAACAAGTATTCTTCCCGCTTCTCTATATTAAAATGTCTTAAATATAATGACCAGTATCTTAAAGAGCATTTGTTGTAGCCACAGCAATTATATTGTGTCATTTGGTGAGCCGCTCTGTATTTGACCGGCTGATGACTTGACTGCTGAAAGAAATTATAGCGCCCATAATTAGCTTTCACTATGAAATGAAGCTATCACGGGAGAGAATGAGAAAATTTCACACTTTGGAAATTAGATTTTGCAAGGTGCTGTGTCGATGTCCTTGAGTATAGGCACATCAAAAGCCTTTTTGTTCCCCTCTCACTCAGTCCTTTCTTTGACAAATACAGACAAAAATCTGCAATGAACAGCAAATTGAACAGCAAAGAGGCGTTTTGAGGATCTAACTACCGCATTTGCTAATGTAATGATTTCTTTCGGTCCAACAATACGGGAGATCTCTTCATTTATTCCTTGCTCTTGAAATCTGCTGCACTGGTAATCACAATTAAGTCTTTTTCAAGCACGGCTATGAGATTTTACTATGTGAAAAAATTTTTTTCATCACATCAACATCAAATTAACTTTAAAATTACATAGCATGTTACTATTTGTCCATTACTGTTTCAAACTGTGTTCAGGAACGTGAATTTCCAGCACGAAATGTCTTTAAAGATGCCCTGTGGAGTTTTCTTGTAAACAAGCAAAAGTTATTTTAAAGCGTGTTTGAGGCTTTGCATTGTAAAGTAAATTTTGTGCACAAAATGGGGACTTGTTAGAAAATAAATAAATAAAAGCACCGCTGGTGGTTACAAACTCCACAGGATACCTTTAATGTGCAAAATGAGCATCAGATTTGCATTAACAAGTATGAATAAAGACATATTTATGTACATAAAGAGTTAAAGTGTGTAGGCATGATGAAAAACATTATACAGCCTGTCAAAATGTGCACTTTATCTGAACTTGTTAGTGGTTCTCAAACTGTGGGGCGGGCGTGGGGAAATTGAAACAGGTGGGCATGGATGATCACGAAGAAAATATGGAGTGAAACTAAGTTGGATGAACATGATGTATGAAGGGAAAATAAACAAGCAAGAGTTAGCTGATGCTATCGTTATGACCTTTATTGGATCCTTTTAAAAATCAAAGCTACAGCAAAGGGATCATATGTGTAGAAAAATCTACTTGATTGATTGAATGACAGAGCACGTCTGTGGATGGAGGTGGCATATGTATAGAAAATGTAGCACATGTAGAAATAAGAAAACTGTGTGATATATTTTAGCTTTGTCCAGTGAAACTCATATGGATGGTGCAGGCAAACTGGTATCTCATGCATACTGCTCATAGACTTTAGTACTGAAGGAGGCTTTTTTTTTTGTGTGGTGGA
Organism: Toxotes lorentzi; assembly: GCA_037833715.1. Classification (NCBI taxonomy): domain Eukaryota; kingdom Metazoa; phylum Chordata; class Actinopteri; family Toxotidae; genus Toxotes; species Toxotes lorentzi. Next base: position 6,358,757 of record JBBMJY010000016.1, on the reverse strand, counting down.
AGTCATGATTTCTGGTGTGCACAAATCTAAATAATCTGGAATACATGACTCCAAAAACAGGATGCTGCATTGTACAGTTTCTCTATGGAGAAGGGGGTTTGTTGCCATGACAATAGTAATGTCACTTCAATGGCAGAGATGTTAAGATGGCGGGTGTGTTGCATTTCATATGCAGGTGCTATGCACAGAGGAGAAGTGATACAGATAATGGAATCAATTTCCTGTGATTTCTGAAGCAGAGAGCTTGCTGAGAAATAATAAAGGAATTAAATGAGCTAGCGCTAAACATCATTCACCGGTTACCGGCGGCTATTTGAGTTCATATTGCTACTTAGCCGGTAGAATTGAAAAAAGCCAGACTTTGCTTCCTCTCATTATTCGCTGTGATTCCTCATAAGTTTAACTTTTTAGCGCATGAACAAAATGCACAGGGGGCTTCAGCATTTCTTTTTCAGCCACATTTTTTTTTTTAAATGTAGGAGAGCAGCTGTATAATCAAAAGCAGTGTTTTGGGAGGGGGGGGGGGGGGACTGAGTGGAAGGAACAGAAGGAGGACTTTTACCCTAAAGACAAGACCCTACACCACCTTAAAAGAATGAATAAAATAAAGATCTGTAATTGACTCTACAACAGTGATAATTTCCCATTCATCGCATGGCTGATTTGCAGGTCTTGTTATTGCACATACAGCAGCAAGTAATCTGATCAGTTTGCTGATAGATAGATAGATAGTTTGTTGCAGGTCAATGACAACAATGTGTCTGTTCAATACTAACATGCTTATCTTGTACTTTTGACCTGCCCAGCCTTGTGAGCAGCGATGTCCCCAGAAAAGAAAAAGAAAAAAGCTCCTTTCATAGATTAAATTTTCCATGGAAAAAGAAATTCTCTGAAATCTTGGTTGCACTTTTTATTGAATCTGCTGTCAGCTCTGGGAGGTTAAGGTATGACATATATAAAATGACATCTGAAAATGATGCTGGGTGTCTGTGAGCTGAAAATCTTTAGGCCAGTATCTTAGTAAATCAAATAAAAATCTGGAAATTTTGGGTGGCTCTGCCTATATGAATTTGACTTCACTGCAGGTCAGTATCCAGCTGTGCCAGGATGCTTACTGTATTCACAGAATATAAAGATCAAGTAAATCCAAGTGAAAACATTATTCCCTATTGGATACCCTTATTAACAGTGAGTTATAGGCGGTGTAAATAAGGGGAAACAGATAAGTTAAAGCTGCACCTATCAATATTTTATACTAACAGTGCTAGCCTCTTTCTGCTAGCTGTTTTGGTTTTACGGCCTCAAACCTTCAAGTACCACTGACTCAGTTTAGATGGTCATGGTGCCTTTAATATTTTGTGATATTATATTAAGTGAGGAGTCACTAGATATTAAAAAGAATAAACTTTCTTTATGTAAACATGAACATTCTTCTCATTTCTTCTGTTAATTGTCCACTTTCAAGCTCTCGTCTTGTCTGTAGCTTTTGTAACCTTTCCAGCAGTTTCATTATTGTCCAGCGTCTTTATCAAGCCAGTATACTGAGTCTGCAGTGTGCTATGTTTTCTTGTCTTCAACACTTTACAATTATGTTTGTGGTATCTGGAAATAGCAGAGTGAAAACTATCTGCCTACTCCTCCTCTCAGACTAAATCCTGCAGACCAATTTGGGTCCTGCAATAAATTTAGCTCACCATTATGAAACACCGACTCATTTGGCTACAAGGTGGCTCGGTCTCCCATCACTGGACAATCCCATTGATTGGACAGTCCTCTGAACATAATTTTAGACGTGTTGAAAGGGACATTAGCTGCCTGTGCAAGCTGTTCCGGGGAATATTGGTCCTCTACATCAACTCCAAGAGGCTGGGCAGCCAAGCAATTCTCCCTCAGCCTGTTCAGTGACAGTGAGCCGTAATACAGCAACTTAATGCATGACGGCTGTTATGTTTACTGCACATCCACACGTGTCATTTCAAGGTGTGATTAGTTTGGCAACTAAGCAATTGAGACTAAATGACCCTGCTGTACGTGAAATGTTTTCTTCATCATTATTTTTTCTGTCTTGGCGCAAAATTCCTGCCTTTTTTCTTCTATGTTTTATTGCTTTGAAAATTGATTATTAACTTAATTATTCATCAGACTTTGTGTTTACCACATCAGTCAAAGACTAATATGTCTCATACCAGCCAACTTCTTCATATGCAGCAGATGATATAACAGGCTTATGGTGTGCCCTATATATCCCTTTCAACAGTAAGCCAGGGATCATCTTTCAGATCATCATACATAAGAGACTTTATTGTATGGGAAACTGTAAATTGTATGTGCTTTAAATAAGCCTTATAGTTAGAAGACATTTATCGTCAGTGAAATGATGTGTCATGTCAAACTTTACAATAAGTTACCAAGAGTGAAGGATTAAATTCAAATCATGAATAATGTGTTCAAATTCCCATTGGCTTCCTGCCTGTGTAAAATCGTAATAAAAATAAAAATAAACCTCAATTCAGAATCAGCAACAGAATCAGTGGAACATATGACAGTACAAACTTTGGGAAATGGGACACAAATATAGTACCTAAAATGTAGGGAAGCAATTATTAATCAGTGGTTATGGACTACTTTTAGCAGCTGATTTAGTGTTAATCAGGAGTGACTCACTGAGAAATTGTTCCGTATGCAGACTCACATATGTAGGAACTAATCTGGAGACATTCGTTCATTAATATACTGTAGTATCCAGCAATTTGTTCTCAAGTTACATATTATCTGCTATATTATTCCTTGCAATTAATTTAGCAGTTTGTTCAAGATTTGTTTTTATTCCTGCACTGGGACTACTTAAGATTTTGTATATTCCTCATTAGAAAGGGTCACCTAGTTGGATTTAATGTGTCTTTCCTATTAAATGATCCTAAGCCATGTAGAAACATGACGTTAGTGAGGGGGATAATGTTGCTGTTGTATATATGTGTTGTATGTGTGCTACATTTCTGTGAGTGTGTGCGTCTGCCTGTTAGCGAGAAAGGGTAAGGGAAAAAATGGTGAAGGAGAATGGGAGAGATGTGAGTGGCCCATCTATGAAAGCGCCATTAAATTGTCAGTTATGATGGATGTTCCGCCTTTTCTGCATTAACTGGTACATTAGAAGTCATTAATTCTTCAGGATGTGCACTGGAGATCAGAGCCTCCCAGGGGGTCTCACTGCCTTGATAAAGCAAGGGAGAGGGAGAAAGAGAGAGAGGGATGAAGGGAGAGATAAAGAGGGTGGAGTGCACTGGCTGAAAGAATAGAGAAAGAGAGATCCTTGCGGCGTGATGACCGTTTTTGATTTTGATGCCTCCTCAGTTTGTGTGAGTGGCCTTGAGCGGAGAGACTCATGCGAGGGTGACTCTTTCACTGCCTGCAATGGACATCTGAGGCGCAGCCTTTTGTTCTGTCAGAGGGGTGGCAGAAAGCACAATTAACATTGTTTACAACACTTTTCGCCCAACAACAGATGAGTTGCATTCTGTCTCCAACAGCCAAAGTGTGCTTTTAAGATCGCATTTCATCCTTGTCCTTTCTTTACGCTCTGTTATGTTAGCTGCACCTTCAAAAGGTCACAGAAAACCTCAAAGGATGGTAAAAAGCAATGCTGTATTTTCTGGTGTGTATTTTCCTCAAATACTCACCAGTCAGGGATGATTTTTACTATAAAGCAATGTATGTATGTTTTCAGAAAACAGCAATTAGCTCACTTAGTTTTTCATGAGCGCTGGGAATGGATATAGTGGAACAGGTTTCCTCCTAGCGTCCTTTGTAAATTGTCAAACCAGAAAACAACATTTCACCGCCAATTAAACAACAATTACTGGACATGGTGTACTTTGATGGGTGACTAGGAATTGCTCACAACACTGCTAATGTGTCTCTCTTCTTCTCCCACACACGGGGCTTCTCTGATTTTCAAATGAAATCTCGAAAAGTAGACAAGAGCTAAGTTTAAACATCACAAAAAGCAATAACAACAACAAACTAATGGAGATTAAGCATTTCTCTTGCCCACCTCTGTAGCAAACTAAATAACCTAAATAACACCCTCAGGATTTGAAATCATCCTGTAGCTCCTGGAGGTTTTATTTTGATCACCTGCTTTGTACAAGAGCAACCCCCACCATCTGTTGTGTTTAAAAGCAGTAAATATGTTAAATTGGGGGTCAACAGGGACAAATAGAGGAAGTTAACGCCTCATGCACAGCTGAAACAAAGCTCCCATCAGTGTCCCACAATCCCCCAGTTATGTTCCAGTCGACCATAACCGGTGCCAGGTATTTATCATGCCATGACAGGAGGTCACAGGCAAGTTGCACAACTATTGTTACTATCCTCTGTATGTACTGTCAAACTTTCTAGGCTGAGGCCGTAGCTGCTTTTTCTCTAGTTCTTTGATTAATGTACCCTCTCATCCTCAAAAAAGAGAGATAAGTGCAAATTGTTCTGAAGTTGGACACGTTTTCTCCACTGCAAGAATGTGTGAAAGTTCAGGGCTATCAAAATCGAAAACATGCGTCACTGCACAGTGCTTTACAAAAACAGTCACAAAAAAAAAATCCTGTTTTTTGTAAACAATGGTAAATCGGTCATCCCCATCGGTCAAACTGCTCTTTCCATTATGGAAATAAAATTTCTAAATTGCTACATGTATTTCCATTTCATTTGTATTTGAAATAAAAAAAATAATAATAATTGTAACAAAATTCAAATGCAAAAGCACCAATTGCAGACCTACAGTAGTACATTTTTTTTTACCCATTTAAAAATTTAAATTTAAAACTATTTCTCATTTGAGTTCATTATAGCAATGGCAGGTTTGTACTTTGGAGTATTTGGATTTTCACTTTTGTCACAGGTCATGTACATGCAAATGGAAAATAATATTTCACTTCCACAGATTTTAAAATGCCATGATTGTTAAAATTGGATGTTTTATTACCCATTAGATTGATAAATAGCAATTTAATTGAAAAAGCAGCAGCTACATGGAACCCCTAGACGTCTCAGTGCACGCTTGATCTTCATCAAATGATCAGATTAAGATCGATCTTTGGTCTAAACATTGTCTCCTAATATTAAAACAGAATAATGGTTGGTGGGCTGATCACACTCCTTCCTCATGGGTGGTTTTCATTTAAGTACCCATTTAATAATGGTGAAGCTTCACAACTATTTCCAGTCACAATCGCTCATTTTCACCAGTGATAACGGGCTTTCTGAGTCATGCTCTCAACAGCAGACAGCCATGTGGTTGAGAGCTGAATTTTCCCACCTATTAAAATGTGTCAGAAATATTTCATATCTATTACACAAGCAGAATAAAAAGTTATCTTCTGAATCTAGTTTGACTGCACACCACATGTAGATCTTATCCTATCTCTCTCTGCCATAATGAATATGCCATATCTACAATGTAGTAGCAGCACATGAAAGGAAAGGACAGACCTCCCAGTGATCGTGTGTGTGTTTTTTGCTTTATGGTTCCTGTCTGATGATGATCGTGGCTGACCCCCGGGGGTGTTAAGCGTGCCGAACCTTCACTCCATTACTCCACTTCGATGCAGCCCACACATTTTGAGCGTTGAATGGAGAGGGGCTCTCTAAGCACTAAACCCTCCACAGAGCTGGCTGACCTGTGGCAGATTTCTCTCATCTCCCAAGACCTTCCTGGAATACACACTGGGCCTGACTAATTACTCTTAAAAACAAGTGGGATGTGGGTGGTTTGTAATTGGCAAGTGTCAGGATCCAGTGAAAGATCACTCGTCTTGAGGGCATGTGTGTCTGAGCCTCCCATTCATGTAGTCTCTCCTCAGCCAGCTGATTTCTATGCTGCTGTGCTTCCCCACTGTTTTATTCTGCATGCAGTGAATTTGTTTTAATCAGTGGGGGTTTTTGTTGTTGTTGTTGTTGTTGTTTTTTTGTAATGGCGAAAAAAAAATAATCCAGAGATTTGATATGTGAATTGGCAGAAAAAAAAGCAGAAGCAGCTTTTACATGAACATCAAAGAAGTATATTTTAATTAGAATTACAACTTGTTACAAGTGTTTATTCAGATGCAAGCAGAAAGAAGAGAAAGAGGAAATGCAGGGGCAGTGTTTTGAACTCATAGCTGCAAATTGGCCGGCCAGCGTGCCCAGGCAATGTGGAAAACAAGCTCGATGTTGAGCTGTGGTGTGATCTCAAAGTGAGTGGGTGGGATGCCATACATTACAAGTGGCATATCCACTGACAGGAGGCAGCTAGAATAGTGCCACTCTGATTCCAATTAGAATCCAGCAGTGGCCACATAGCTAGTAATTACAGTGTTAGGGAAAACTGGGCATTTCTTTTATCTTTTTGCAAAGTGTGTGCTAAATATTCTGTGAATTGTAGAGTGATACATCCAGCTGAAGATATTTTTGTCGGAGACAGAATTTCACTTTAGTAATTCAACAACACGGCTCCTTTGGGAGCTTCTTTCTTTGCTCAAGGTATGAGGTGGAAGTCGTTTTACTTGGTATGACAAGGACTCGTATCGACGTCCACTGAAACCTGCTGCCTGAAAACGTGGGACACCATCCGTAGAAAACGTGAAATCCGTTTTCTCACGGACAGGCGGGAGCCGAGGCCTGCTGTTTAAGTCAGCCTTCATCGGTTCATCATTCTCAATAAAGCCATGTGTCCGATACCCTTTTCAAGGGGAGGTGTAATTACAACGCATTCAGGGCGATTATGCGGGGGCATGAGATGGCAAGTGTCACGTGACATGCTGCTGAACGACAAAGGAAAACACAAAAAGAAGGAGAGGTAGGTTTTAAAAGACGTATATGAGATATGCCAAGTACATCAAGAGCGACCTTAAACTTTTAAAAGAAAAGATATTGGAAATGGAATTATGAACTGTCATGGGCAAAAGTACTAAGTCATTTCCTTTCCCCCCATGGCCATTCACGGCCTTTGCAGTGACTCTAATATTAGAAAATATTACTGCAAGAATTATTTTCTGACATTCAAATGTTATTGCTTCCACCAGAGTGTGTGTGTTGCTGCTCCCTTGTTCATTTGGAAACTTGACAAGTATGACAGTTAGAGAAAGGGAGACATTACTGGTGGTTTTTGTGTTTTATTTTTTGGGGGGATTTTCAGCTGGTAACCCCACACTGTCCTACTGGCCTAACTCTCAGCAGCTCCTTGGACAGACCATAAATGTATCAATAATTGAGTGTCTCACTAAAAAGGGTGGGGTGTGGGGGCATTAAAAATTTTATGGTTTGTCATTATGCCCCCCCTCTAACACCACCACCGCTACCACACCTCACCTCCCACTCTTTCCCTTTTTGCCTCAGCGGTGTCTCTCTTCCTCTCCAGCAGGAAGCGCCGTGATATGGAGACATCTCTCAGGAGCTAAGTATTCCCACCATGCCTCAGTCAATGCCCTCAGCTTCACAGGAGCTTTTAAAAGTATCCACTGCTGAACACCACTGAAAAGCCACAAGGAAGCAATGTGGATAAAACAAAGTTGACTTTCTCATAAGATGTTGGGGACTAGTATTGTTTCTTTGCAGGGATGGATTTGTAATCTAATAAAACATACGTAAAACATGCATTAATCTTTTACATGTGAATATGTCATGTAAGTATTAATATATAATGTTATCTAACCCCTTAAAACATGTCCTCCCTTTAAAGCAGTCTGGCTTCAGCAATGTAATTAACTTAAAAAAAAAAAAAGTCATGTCTATATTCATTGCAAGGATGTGAAATTGAAATGGATGGGTGTTACGTTAGAGTTAGAAGTTAAACTATCAGTTGGTGAGTCTTTTCTTCTTTACTACTTTTACAGTACCTAAGAACACATACAAATGAAAAAAAAGAAGCAGCTGCTTTAATCGGAGGTGTTCACCAGGCTGAACTAATCATGTAAATACTTAAGTGCTGCTGCATCAACAAGTCAAGCGATAGTAATGCAATGTTGTGTCTAGACACAGCATTTTTCCTTTAGTTTTTTTAAGGTGGCGGGGTTGGTTGGTCAGACATTCAATAATTTATAGCTGTTTTTCCATTTTCCCGAGGTGCCGAATTTCAGAGCTGGCAAACAAGCGGTGCCAAAAGTCTTTCTGTACATGTGTTATCTTCAGGTTTTATTGTGTTAGGGAACTGTGTGAAAACATCTTGCTGTTAAAAACACATAGCCATGACTCACTCCCATGTTGTCCACACTGCTGAAATTAGGTTGTGAATCTGTCATAATTTTCTGATGGTACAAACTGTTCCACATGTACTCAGATTACTCAGAGTTTTCTCCTCTTCTGAGTTGTTTCATGCGTAACAGAGCGGCTCGTGGCCAGCCTCTTCCCGCTGACCCGTCTTGACAGGAGGCCATTTTGTTTCTCTTGGTATGTGTCAAGTTATCTTCTATTTTTTGCATTTCACGGTTTCTCTGTGTGTGCACTGTGACATGGTGGTCCTTGCATGTTCACTGGAGCATAAAATTCTGTCGTTACGGACAGCAGGACTCTGGTACAGTACCTGGTGTTTGACAGCCTCTCACACTGTCTCTGCATTTGATGACAGTGCTTTCGTGCCATCCGCTGGTTGTTGGTGTTTCACCACGCATACAGATTGTGACTGTGTGCCTCTTAGCAGAAGCCCCCCCAGGAAAACTGTCAAATGTGGAGTTTTGTAAGGTGAGACTTGCAAACTCCCACCATCACCAGGGTTGTGTATAGGCTGGTGGTGGCTCTATACATATTTGGAGGAGGAGGATTCCTGCGTATTCGTTCTCTCCACACCCACAGAGACTTTTGTTTTCCAACTGCGGGGGTGGCGCCTCCCCAGGCTCACGCTGCAGTTCCAGTTACCTCCAGAAACAGCCCTGCCAGTGAGTCAGTGGGTCAGGGGGATTCACCCAGCACCCTGTCATGCCACAGCTTCCAATTACTTGTCTTTCACTCGCCCAAACCTCCTCTCATGAAGCTTTGTTTTACCAGCACCCTGAAACATATCTCAGCTACACCAAACCTGTCAGTGGAAGGGCTTTTAGGATCCCACTTTGCCCTTCCTCTTTCTCTCTTGTTTCTTTCCTCCCTCTCTGCCTCATTCCCAGAATCCTCCCCTCTTCCTACACTGCCTGTGTGTCATCCTTCTGTTCTAATGAGAGGCAGGGATCAGCAAGGCAGACCCCTGGAGTTTGACAGAGCTACCTGTTGTGCCTCCACATTTCTTCCTCCATAGCTCGCTCTCTCTCTCTTTTCCTCTCACACTCCCTCTGCCTCTCTCTCTCTCGCTCTCTCTCCCTAAACACCAGAGCTGTCGACTCCTGGCAGTTTGATTCTAAACTGTTCCCCCGTGTCGGGAGTAGCTGCCATGACAGAGAATAAAACGAGTGAAATGTAGAGTTTGTAGTGAACAATGTGAGGATTGGCTTCCTCTCTACATGGTGAGTGGAAGACCAGAGTTTTCTTTCTTTTTTTTTTATTCAGTCTTGGAGGGATTCTTTGTATTTTCTTGATTTCTGTGAAAGAAATAGTTCAACATTTTGGGAAATACACTTATTTGCTTTCCTTCCAAGAGTAGATTTGTATCAGTCTCATGTCTGTACATGTTTAGCCTGGTTTAGCATAAAAACTGAAAGCAGGAGGAAACAGCTGGTCTGTCCCTGTCCAAAGTTAAAAAAAATATATTTATATATACCTCCTAACACCTCCAAAGCTCTCTTATTTACATGATGTATCTTGTTTATTCAAAGCGTACATAAACAGAAATGTAAAACTGCCCAGTGTGACTTTAAGGGCGTTTCGAACGTGTCAGTCCTCTCTTCTGGCTCCACAGTTCTTGTGTTAATTTTGTCCCAGATTCCTTCCTGTTGTACTTCCTCAAATCCCTCAGTTCTTAAAGTATCAGGCCCAGATTTGTGTTGTCTGTCTGAGCCGAGTTGTCTGCGTCTTCTCTGTGTAACTCGTACACTGACTTCTTCTTCTTTCCTTGGACATTTCCATGTCCCTGAACAAGAATCAAACGATAAGCTTTTTTTGTGACTCAGAGTTGGAGTGCGCTCTATTTAATTCAATTTGCTGAAAGTACAATTGATTCCTTTACGTATGTTAAGAGGGAGGATAAACAAATACATCCTGGGTTTTGTGTTGAGGCAATTTTTTGGACAAACAACATGCTTTTTTGTCCAGCCAGACCAGATTGCCAGATACTAGGCTAACTGCACAGACTTATGTTAAACCAAAAATATTTCTAAAATGTACCCTTAAAACAAAAATTGTCACCATTACATTTATGAGCTTTAGAGGTGTTGGAAGGCTTTTTTATGTTTTTATTTAATTTGGACAGAGCCAGGCCAGTTGTTTCTCCTGCTGCTAGTCTTAATGCTAAGCTAGTATAAACATGTTCTGATTCACAGGCGTGAAACTGGTATCCATCTTCTCATCTCACACTCACACTGTATCTTTACATCAGGCAGGATAAACAAATGCATTGCCTTGTTAATAACAGATTAAAAGAAAACTAAGTTGCAAATTAGCTGCAGAACTTTGGTGTTGTGTAAAATCTATCAGTTGGATCTGGCTTGTGTGAAATTCAGAAATGTCAGCGCCACGGTGAGAAATCCTAAAGTAGCATGAAACGCAAACAAACGGTAGGATTTAACTCCCTCCTCCGCGGCCTCAGCACTTATTCACTCACACATCGTGGAGATTAAGAAATCACTCTGCAAACTGTGGCACACGTGCCATTGTGCCTTGAACATACATCGCTCAGGTAAGGGCAGGAAAAAGACAGAGAAAACCAAACTTACTTTTTTTCCTTCACATGTTCAGCTGAAATGTTGTTTAATGGGGTTTTTAGCCTCACCAGCAGTTACCATGGCAGCCATATAATGAGTGACAGCAAGAGCTTTTGAACAGCCACAAGTGTGGTGCACTATTTCAGTCTGGATATTTCAGTATTAATGTCAGATCTCTTCTTTGTTATTTGAACTGTGACACTTCACCAGCTTAAACTTTAACTGTCTTTAACGTGCAGTATAACCAGCACATGTTATTGTATTCACTGTAAGACTTGATGGCAGAGGTGTAAACTGCACAGCATCATGTTTTACCAACTTGCTTTCAGTGGTGCCCTTGGCAACATTTTCTTCTTTTCCCTCTTGTCAGTGAGACATTGTCTGAAAGAGCTGTTTTCATTCAACCTAAGTGCTTCTAATTTGATTTCTAAATAAACAAAATAAAAGCTGTGATATGTAATTAGACTGATTAAATTGATTTTTATTCTTTGTCCTTTTATGGTAATGACTTTATTCTGTAATTTCTGTTGCTTTAGTGCATATTGTGATTTGCTCAACGCAGCAAAACACAAAATGGACAAAGAGAGAAGAGAGGAAGAGGAGACAGTGAGAAAGAAAAAGACACTGACTTCTCAGGCTCTCACTGTTCAGCTCACACACCGCTGTCAAGTAGGTCAATGCAACAGGCTTGACTGATTTCTCTTCTGTAGTGTTTTTGTCCAGGCTCTCGCTGAGTACACGCCATGGTGGATTCACCTGTTTGATAAAGCTTACACAAATGCAGAGTGATCTGCATGTCTGATGTTGCGTTGAGAGACTTCTGTGGGCTTGCTGTGGCCAGAGAAATAGATTATTCATTAATCTAAGCAAGTTAAATTAAAAAAATAAATAAATAAAAGTCACCAAATCAATTTAAACACCAAAAACTTTAAACCCTGTAATAAAGTTCATCTAAAGTTCATCAAATGCTATGGTACATATGATGATCTTTAAGCTTGGATGATTTTTTTTTTTTTTAAGGACAGATAATCTCCATGGGGACCAGCTGAGCCGTTCTTATTGAAGTCATCTTCCTTCACAGTTGTAGATTTTGGAAAATGTTGAGCATAATGACTTGTACCCTCCACTTCATGGACCCTCTTCCTGCACACCTCAAAGACCACATCTGACGCATAATAGACCTCATTAGACTTGTATTGAAAATGCTTTGAGTCGGCGTAACTTAGCCTCACTGTTAGCTGCTTTTTGCCTCTGTGTGTATGTTCCATTAGAGAATTAAAGATTAATTGCCACATTTCTCCAGTTTAAAGCACTGATAAATAGCAGCGCAAACCACTGGTGGATCCAGAAGATTAATGTCGTGAGATTCGCCCCCTTTAGATAGCTATTGATTTTGATTTGCTCAAAAATGCCTGTCTTCTCTTCCCAGGAGGGCAGAGACTGTACAAAGCACAAACCAGTTCTAAATTACATTTTGTGAGGCAAGGCTTAAAATATGAGCATTGTGAATTAAGATTCACTTAATTGGGCAGCAAGTGGTTGTACTGAAGAGGTTACCAATGGCAACAAAGGATCAAATACTATATTACATAAGAAAATTTATATTCAAATCAGGCATTAGTGAGGCACAAAATGATTAAATGTGTCGCCTCTGTAACCTTTTTGATATCAAGGGGCTCTTTCCAATTTTAAAATGACGATACTGTCTATAACATTTCTACTTCAAGAATCAAGTCTGTCCCCCATCTAGCTTCAGCTCCTGTCTCCTGCTGCCCACAAAACCATGCAGAGCACACGGTAGCATAGGCAAGGAGGAAGACAATTGTCCTTTTGTGGTTGTCACATTTTTACTGTTCAATCTCAGTCTCAGTCACAACAAATCAGAGCGACTGAAGCATTTCGTCTGTTTCGACAGGGGGTTCTTTATTATTTGTGCACCACTGGGAGGTAGTCTTCCAAACACGGGATTATGCCCATTGTGATCTGCTTAAGCACACCGTATTAGCCATATTCTCATGAAATCGCATGAAAGCCAGTTTGAAACGTAGGATGCTTCTGATATGCTTGTGTCAGGGGAACAGGCGCCATATCTGGGAGCGCGTGATCTCAGATTCAATTATGGTTCCATTTTAAATGAGATATCTTTGCTGTAAAAATCCCAGATTGTAGTGCTTTGAAATGGAAAGGGAGTAATTCACGAGACCTGTGTGTGATCTGCAAAAGAGGGTTGTATCAAACGGATTTGCGATGCCAGTCTATGTAGAATATTCATCCTTTTTTTTTTCGCTGCAAGTGCAGGTACATTTAGCATTGCACGAGAATGGGAGAAGATACAAGAGCATATGAGACTGTGTTGATGGAAAATTGCACATATACAGCTGCTGCTATCAGAGCACAAGCTTGTATTTGTAGGCCCTGGCACTGGACTCAACGTGACTGATGCTCACTGGGTGGTTAAGACTCTCACAAATATCTTCTTTCTTTTCAGTCCTCCTTCTATGATTCTCCCCTTTTTCTTATTTCTGTGCTTCAATACAATTCTGCAATCACAACAACTCCACCACGAAAAAATCTCCTTCCTTCTCTTCAGGCTTTGAGTTATATGTAAGTTTCAAGTGGATGTCTGCGAGGCCCAACATCCCAAATCTGTTGAACTCAATCAGTGGAGCTAAGATGGACCAGTGGCTGCAGGTCACGTAATCTATGTTGAGGGAATGTTTGTCTCTGTGATTGAACAGTCCCCTGGGTCTGCGTTAATTGAGCTCCCTATAATCACACGGGGACCCATATGATCAGTGTCTGCAGCCCTGGAAAAGGTGGTTGAGATTATCCTCTCGCCTGCGTGTTCCATTTTGAGACAGAAATCGAAATAGATTTTTTGTCATCCTCTTTCACATTCTGACTGACACCTAAAGATTTCTGACTCACCCAGCTCTTCACAAACATGTACAGTATGATGAATCCCTGAAACTTTTTTTCAGTAAGTGTGTTGGTGGAATTTATGCATGCTGGTATAGCGTGGCTGAGAGGTTGGCAGTGTTGGTTCACCACTTTGGTTTTGACTGATGTTCGGTAGGATTGATTACATGAAATTTGTACAGACGTTGTGAGTTGGCTTTAGAATTTTTTCCCCCCAAACATCCAGTGTATTAACTGTGCACATATTAGCTAGCTGGCTAACTCACCACGTTTTACTGCTGTTTCTTTCGACTGCCTCTCTAATTTTTCCTGTTGACTCTGTACATTTATGACTCTGAGACACGTTGCTTCAGGGTGAGAGTCAGTTTTTCACTCAAGCTGAAACATTTTCAACTGGTGCGGACGTGCCTTTGCCTTAATTTGTGTCTCACAGGGCAAATTTGTGTCTGCTTACATTGACCTCACATGCAGTCACGGCACCTCTAGTCTAGATTAGTCTTATCTTAAGAGTTTCACGATAAATAAATGGAACTGAGAAAATCTTTCTCTTTGCCTCACTTTCAGTTCCTTCTCTCCACCTGCTACGTTTTCCTGACTGTGAATAAAGGAGCATAAGCATATAAGTACTCTAAAAGGCCTTGAGCTACAGCAGTTGTACATGAATGAGCAAGTCCTCTTTGTCCTCTATGGATGCATTTTCAATCACATCCCAATAAATCCCTCCGCGATAATGAATGAGATACATGCTCAATTCATCTTCCCGGTAAAGCTGGGTTGTCTAATTTGTACAAATATTTCTTTGGGTGGAAGCAATTAACTGTAGTGATGCACTAATGTGACACTGCAGAGCTGAATCATACCTCAGATGGTGAACCAAAATAGGATCCAGTGTGTTTCTCTGTAGTTAAATTCATTAGGGCGGAGAAGCCATTATCTCAGCAAACTGCCATGGCTGAATAATTAATCATCCCATCACTTGTTTGTTTGACCTGAATGTATAACATTTATCCCTCGTTCTTTGCCTCCTAATGAAATCCTTTCTTTAATTTGAGAAAAATGTTGGCTCTTTCTGTTTAGTCCAGCAAAGTCCTAGCTGACTCCTGATTTGGCTAATGCATAATAAATTGCAATTATCAGGCACTTTTGAAATACAAGGGCAGGAACACCTTGAGACATAACAAGAGGCCTTTTGGATTTCACAGATATGACCTCGTAATTCTTCATCTCAAAAAGTTTTGTATGTCTGCATGTCATGACATTTTGTCATCTTGATTATTGGCTTGATCAGTTGTAAATGATCAAGCTAATTATTGGCTTATATTCAGATACATTACTTAAGTAAAAGTAGCAATACCACACAATAAGAAGATTATAAAGTGGCATGAAAATACTCTGGTAAAGTACAAGTACCTCAAATCTGTATTTAACTACAGTATTAGAGAATATGTATGTATTTAGTTACTTTCTTTTCAGAACTATTTGGATAAAATTGCGGCTTTTATATCAGAAACCCCAAAAGATATTTTTGTGCTGACATTTTGGAGCCACAGCATAAGGCTTTCACATGTCAAAGGGCAAAACACCACAACAATAACAGTCGAAGATGGAAATAGATTTTGGCTGACAATAACCACAACTAATCACATCAGGTTTTTATGCTTTTCAGCCCTAATAAAATCAAAGTAAAACACACTCCGACATCCTTTGTTTTCCTGGTCTGATTTTTCTTACTGTAATTGATTAGTGGGTGAAATGATACAGTGACCGACTGTGCAGTATGTGGCTGGTAAACAGTTTTAAAAGCACAGATTGCACTGTAAATCGACCTGTGCTTTTGTTTGCCAGGTTGGCAGCTGCAAATAAATAGCCTTTTTAAAGGATCGTGCTATTCAGTAGAAAAAGACTAATTTAAGGAGCTTAAAGAAATGCACTTATCTGAAAGAAATTAGCTCATGACTAACTTGCCTGTGGTCACAGTTTGACCCCTGTCTTCAGTGTTTAGTGTACTATGATAAAGGAACACAAGCCTGTGTCATCAATTAAGACGCAGCGTGCTAAAGCGTTACTGTAATTGTGTTATAATGAGCAAGCAGGACAGAAAACGAAATAAATACTGGAGACACAGAGACGAAACTGCTGCTAATCAAAGAGGTTATTTTCTCAAAAGTCGGTGTATTTCTTGTGTAAAGATCTGCGCCAGAGGCTGAAGTCAGAGACAATTGGCTTTCAATCAGACAAGAGCTCAGAAACTCCCTCTACTTCTAAGACATTTGGATTTAAAAGGGAGCCAAAGATCAAATTGCACTTAAGAGACAAAGTGTGAGCAGTCTAGAGCTGCTGTTTAATGATGCCCTTTGTTTGTTTTCTGGGAAATTCACTTTCTAATCTCCTGGACTCTGTGAAGGCTTGCCAGGGAGTGGTGCCACATAAAACCCCTTGATTTCTTATTTTATCTGTGGACAACCAAATCGATCGTTGTCTCCCCTGCACCTGCTCCCCCCTCCCCTCCCCTGCACCCCCAAAGAGATAGGCCCACGCTGTCCATCCTGCTCTCCAATGAGACTATTTAGACCAGGCTATTTCAGGGGGAGAATGAGGCCTTGGGTGGTCAAGCGCTCCTCAGTGTCTCCCAGAAACAAGTGTGAGTAAAAAAAGCATTGAAATTTCCCAGGATCTTGACACGTCTAATTGAGATTTCATGCCCTATTTTCTCAGAGATCCGAAACCTCGCTCTGTTCTACTGCAAGCAGTATTTCCCCAAGGATTGAGATGAAAGAAATTGTTTTCAGGTTTTATTTGGTTTTTGTTGCTTTAAGGTTTTTTTTTCTTTTTTCTTTTTTTTTTTATCACGCTAGAGCAGCTTTTCAATAAAAGTGCCCTTTTTTTTGTTCACTAGACAAAGTGACTGCGGTTGATTTGGTTTGTCTGAAAGGTAGTGAAAAAATGAATTCCAATAAACTTTCTATTTCTTTCATCATAATAGTTCATTTCACTGCATGCATAGATTTGTCGTGAATATTGCAAAAAAAAAAAAAAACTGCGATACTTGTTGCAGCTCCTCTCCTTCTCGTTCATTTTAATTCATCTGACCATCACAGAATGCCTTCAGCTGTTCTTGGCTGTCAGTCAAAATGTTTTACAAAGGATTTAAAAATTGATAATGTTCCTTTCAGTCTCCTTGACCTTGAATATTTGATGTAAGAACATCTATTATATTGGGGGAAATATAATTCTTAGTGGCCGAGGTCTGGAGAAAAAGCCTTACGTACCGTGTTTTTGGTATACATTTTGGCATAGGGCTGTATAAAACTTTTACATTCAAAAAAAAATTCAATAAATCCCATTTGTCCCATAGCATATATCCCATATCAATTTGTCTAGCTGTACTAAGTGCTTCTATGTCACACTGTCATTTTTACCTCTGTGGTCCCTGTGCTCCTGCAATCACATCACCCAGTCTTGCATTACATAGCCCTAACAGTCACAGCGGGAGCACCAGCTTCCCAGCAGGACCCATATTGGATGGTCTGCAATCAATGACATCATGCACAAGCATCAACCTCAAATACCATGGGGAAATATACAAAAAGGGGTAATGATCTCTGCCCCCCCACTGCTTTTTTTCCACTTCTGGTGTAAAGCAGGTGACATGCCAGCAAGACATTAGAAGCACAAGAGCAAAGACATTAAGTAATTTTGATCTTCGGGGTTTGAGAGTTGATGTTCTTTCTGTTTGTTCTTCTTTGTTGTTGTGCTTGTAGTTGTTGTATGATGCTTCACGTTTTTAGTGCTTACATAAAAAGTATTCAGAAAAACTAGTAAGTTACCTGGAATGGAAGGAGGTTGGGGTACAGTAAGGCTGACTAAAAGAAGAGAAGATGAATACATAAACTATTTTTGTACATTACATACAGTACCTTTCTCAGTGCTACTTGTACTTTGTAGAATATAAATGCTTATAAAACTGAGTGCTTCTATTATATAAGGCACAGTATGAACTTTGATGGTCCAAGACAGCTACAGGAGGGTGCCCATTTAAATACTGGAACAGGTTTTTCTTGCTGTAATCATTCCTTCTGTTCACACTGGTTATTAAGAGTTCCTTTTATAATGCACTTGTCCTGTTCAATGTGTAAATCTATGCAGAAGTTCATCTGAAGTTAATATGATGCTTCAGCGGTTTGAGTTAGACAAATAAAGTGGATATCTTCCACGGTTACAGTCTCTTTATCACTAAATTCCCTGTTTATGATTCCACAGACGGTGTTTATCTTTGGAAAATATCCACTTCATTTGTCTATGTCTGACTGCTTAAGCCTCATATTTTCTAAACTTCACATAAACACTGTAATACATTTTGTGGATTTTGTTCCCCATCACTTACATTGGAAGCTTGTGCACCTGAGTACTGTTTAAAGAAATACTTATATTTATATATATTTATATACAGTCTCCACTCTTATTAGTAGTTTTGTGACTCCCCCGGACAAGCTGGAGCCCTAATCCTCTCTCTCTCTGATGTATTGAAGGTGAAAGTGGCTATTTTTCAAGCATTCACTTCAAAAAAATTCTCAATCTTTCTTGTAACTGATGACAGTTAGTTTCCAGTCGACATTTTTGACGTGCATCCTTTTCTCTGAAAGCTGAAAATCACAGCGATAATCCTGTGGATGTAAAATCAAAAGCTGCTTCCCACACATTGCTTTCAGTACTTAGATATAAGTTTTATTTCAGCACCGAAATAGAGTCTGTGTTTTAGAATTTACTGCAGCTCTGTAACAGAATTAGGTCTTTATGTTCGTGGAATGCCTAAAATTTTATATCCCAAAATTTAAAGATTGCATGGATCATATGGTGATATATGAACTGTGCTCAGGACAGGTGTGGGACAGGAGTTAAAAAGGGTGGTATATCTATTCAGTCTTAATATGTATAAATAAAACTATGCTGAAAAAAAAAAAGTTGTGCAAAGCTGTAGTTTGTTGCCTAAGAGCACACTTGACAAACAAGACATATCAGTCCATAAAAATCTGTACTATCCTCTTTAACATTCTGCCTCTACTTCCTTCTGATCACAGCTATCTTTTGGCTAAAAGGGATTTTTTACAGCAGTTTTACTTATTACCGTCTTTTGCAGCCTTTGAGGAAGCTAATTTCTACATATTTTTGTCCAGTCCGAGCAGGGAGCATTAATAATCACCTCCGTGCAACACTGAGACCATTGTCACACAAGTGGCCCAAGCACCGGGAATGTTAATGTCTCAAAGGAACCACTATTGACATATAGTCTCTTTGCTAGGATCTATTGGAGAGACAGAACTCCTGTGTGTGATAAAATGCAGGCCTGTCAACCTCGCAGGCTGCCAGTAAGTGTAAGGAGAGCTTGGAGGTCAAGAGCACTCACCCCTGACATTTAATAGCAGCAGGTGGGACCCACTGGATAAGTCATACAGATTATCAATGAGCAGAGAGGAGATGAGGGGATCCAAATGGAGAGGGGATTAAAATGGGAATGTTTGCTGTGTGGCATTGGGGGTTCGGTTTTCTTTTCTTTTTTTTCCCTTTTTTTCCATCATTGTGGTCATCTGTAAAAGAAAGCATCAACTTTCATTAATAAAATAAATTTTTCATCACCATACCTTACAGCAACACATTTCTAGTCATTAATTTTCATTCACTGTTTGTTGTAGGCTGCCATTTGGATTAATTATAAGCATTTTCCTTTGAAGTGTGCTGTGGTAGAGCAACATTTAGATCTTTTAGTTGCACAGTTTAAAAATACTCCATTACAAGATAAAGTCCTGCATTAAACATTTAAGTCCAGCTTTTAAAACAGCATTTTAATATCATATCCAAGTGGAGCTAAAGTTAAGTACTATATACTGCTGGATACTTTTAACTATAACTGATGACATGTTTGTAAAATTTTAATCTGAAAAGTAACGAGTAAGGTCATGAAATAAAACTTCATAGAAATATAAAGTGACATACAACTCAAATAAAGTACATATGCTTAAAACTGTACAGTACTGAGTAAATATACATAATTAAAGTACTTATTTAATTTGAGTTTCACTCATTACTCCACCTCTTACATATCAGATTAGTTCACAAGAGGCACATGTGATATGTGACATAGGATATTTTGTGATTAATGAGTGACTCGCCCCCCGCCCACACCGCCTTCCCCCTGCTGTGCCTAATTATTGACCTGGTTCAAGTTGAAAAAGATTCCCGATCTCTACTGCCCAAATGGTTTCAGACCTTGGTGCTCCACATTACAGAGATGGATTAGGTTAATGACCCCGGCATTGACCTGCATTCCCTCCAAGGGGGTGTACATATTACATGTGTGTTCATATTTGCGGCCCTGAAATATAGATGACTATCTGATCTCTCAGTCAGGTTTGGATGCTAGTGCTTTCTCTCCATTAGAGTTATATTGCCTTACAGTAAAGAGTCCCCTGATGAACCTGTTTGCCACCTTTTAGCCCATGGCCATTAAGTACTGTGCAGCATTACATAATTGCAGCCCTCAGATGAATGTAAGAGTTCTTGTAGCCAAAATCCTCTTGTATTGTTTTTGTTTGTTTTTTCTTTTCTTTTGGGCATCCGATTGCATCTTATGTACCTAATTCCTTTTAGCTGTAATGTTCCAATATTACTTTCTCTATTTTATCATGAGGGAACATACAATAAGGTGAATGTCTTAATTTGTTTTTTAGAGGTTTTCCTTTAAGGCCACACCCCTCAGACAGCCTATCACGGGTGTGCCACACCATCAGGGTACAGGTGAATGTTAGAACAGGAAGTGGAGCTGACATGAGCATGGTGTTTGACATACAAAACAAAGATGGCTTCTATTGACAGACAATCACTTCTGTTGGTGAAACAGTGCAGAGAAAATTAAACTAATGCGTAGAAGCTAAACGCTGCTGGTTGAATACTTTATCCTCGGGTGGGAGAGTTGCACTGTGCTAACCAGGCAGTTGTCAGTTCTACAGGAAAAGGAAGAAGGCAGTGATCTCTTGTTAGTTAGCTGGTTCATCAGAGTATTTAAGTCTGAACCGGCCAAATCCCTTTTTATTTGAATCGTCCGTGTCATATTCTAACTGTAATAGCATTTCTGAGAGTGCAAAGTCAGATATGTCCATTCTCCCACAGTGTGTTGTGCCTCTTTGTCTCCTTGGTGGAATCAAAATGGTTGTTTTCTTACTGCTCCCTGGGTACGGTGTAGCTGGCCAGGAGCGTGCTGTGAGGGCCTGACAGGAAGATGGTGCTGGACCAAAGCTACGGGAGTCTGGTAAGATTTCCTAATGATTGTTGCCTTGGCTGCCATGCAGTGAAATCTCCTGAGAAGCATAATATTTAATACACCAGTGCTCAGAGAGCGTTTTTGTATTTGTTCAACCCCAAGCCTAAATTATTGACTGCTAGACTGTGATAATGTCTCTGTGTGTTTAACTTAATGTAAGTCAGATTTTAAGAAGGAGCCCAGCTGTACCTGAAGTGAAAGAGTTTGTTGAGAAGAATTAGCTTATTAGGTGTTCATTTGCTGCCTCCTTATTTTTCCTGTCTAAGTCTATTCCTGGAAACAAGTCACACACAAGTACTGGTGCCCTTACATTTCCCTGATTTATCCTGATATATTGACCCTTCCTTGTGTCTGATCTTTTAAATATAATCTACCTTGTGAGTAAGACTTCCTGACATTCTTTTGAGACACACTTTTACAAATCGCGATTAAAAATAGGGGCAATAGGTCCATGTTCTTTCATTTTAAGAATTCTTATATGCTATCTAAATGCTAATGATCTAATTGATATTTGTGGGCATGAATAATTTCCCCAAAGCCAGAAACCAGAGCAGGGAGACTTAAACATCTACTGTCAAGACATAAAGCCTGGAAATACCACATGGATTTTGATTTTTTTTTTCTTTTTTAATCTTAAAATATTTGACTTTTGTCATGCACATTTTGAGTTGAGTTGGAAAATTGGACCTATATCAAACTATTTTAATGGATTTTCAGTCAAGCTGTTTCCCAACATTACATCTCACTTGCACTCTGTTTCTAACATTGTGTATATTCGGTGACACACTATGCACATCCTTAGATTATATACTCATGTTAGTAGTACACCATGTCAGCAATTCCAGTTCTAGACATTCATGTATCATTTTGTACTAACAGGAAATGACGTATGGTGTGTGCCAGCAGATGTTAGAAAGCTCACAAGTTTCCCAGCTGTTACTAAAGCTGAGATTTTTTTTGTTGTTGTTCACTTGATCCAGCTGTGAGAAACTTCTTTTTTTATTAGTACCTTTATTCTATCACCTGAATGTCTCAGAATCCACCTCCATTTTGAAAATACACAGAAGTAGCAGCCTGTAGAGAAAGCAAGGATTGCAAGGTGCAGCAGTCCCTGTAATTCCAGTTTACATTTACACTGTCTGCACTTTATCCATCCTGCTGTTGTAAATATCTGTATATACTGTGTTTCTAGTTTTTGTGTGTCTTCTTGTGAAATGTTTCTTTTCTACCTCATGCTGCTCAGTGTGCCTTAAATTGCCCCCTGGGGACAAATAAAGTTTTCTGAATCTGAATCAAAAACTTAGTGAAACTGAGTGATATTTTGTTTAGCATTTGACTGCCTGCTGTGTATTTGTAAAGTATGCAGTTTGAAAGCTGGTCATACTACAGATAACAACTTATTGGCACTGAAAGTGGGAACATTTTATTCATGAAAATTTGAAATAAAAAGCTAAAAAAAAAAAGAACTAATGTGCATATAAAACGTTTTATCTTATGTAAGTTTTGTTTTTTTCAAACCATTTACATAGTATGTGAGTTGTCCAAATATTTCGATTAGACTATGTTGCAACACAGTCTATGAAATTACTAACATTACCTCCAGTAATGAATTGATGTGACCTATAATGGCAGCGATCATAAATGAGCACTCAGTTATGCCTCTCATTGCTTCCTATTTGCTGTGGTTGGGCCAAAGGTTAACACGGACTATTTCAAAAGTTTCTCCAGCAAACTTTCTACTTTCTACTGGGTCTTAAAATAAGAATAAGGATCATGATAACGTTAGAAATCTAGAGTAGTGTGTTCATTTCATTTTGTATATCCTTTTCCCCCGGACACATTTTTGTACTGCATGTACGTTGCAGCAGTGGATGGCACAGATTCGACATGCCTAACTTTTCACACCATTCATTTATTAATTCTGTGCACTTTGTGCTTTAATATTCCTTTTCAATGAGTGAATTGTGTTATAGTTGTGTTGTGTTCACATGTGAAGGGATTTGAGGAGATTTCTGATGCATACTGTTTAACAGCATGTCATTAATCCTGCAAGTTACTGGAAAGCATTGAGAAAAGCATGAGTCTGGACATACATATACAGGAAATATGAGTGTATTTGACAGTGTATAAGATATCATTGCATGGCTGGATTTTCTCTCATCCACGTCCTATTGTGTTTTCTGCAGTGATATTATGAGCCTATAGCCTTTTGCCTGTGCTACTGTATAGCCTTACATATGGAAACACTCTTTTCTGCTGAAAGCATCGATCTCCCTTTCACTTGTATCTATGCAAGCCTAACTGTTGCTCCACCCTCTGAAAGTCGACAAAAGATGTGCATGGGATAAGTCTGCTGCCACTCCTTGTGTGCAGTGTGTGTGCCTTACCAGTGTGCATCGCGCCGGCGCTGCTGTAATATTACTACAAGTAAACCTTAGAGGAAGCGTTTTTATTTATTTTTTTTCTTCTAATGTTTAAAATATGACAAGGGAGCCCAAATTAACGCCCACATGTGTTTCTAGCCTGTAGGTCGAGTACTGAGGGTTGACCATTGACTGCGAGTCTCTGAGGCAGATAGTGAGGAGCAATGTAGGCTGCTCAACAGATACTGTACTGGAGAGCTGCGCTGTCCGCGGTGCTGAAACCTGCTGGATTTACGCTCTGTGCGCCGACACGAGCGGGGTTTGCAGCAAAGTCAGGCTCCGGTTTCAGGTGTCTTATACGGACAAGTGATCTGAGAGGGTTGAAATGGCGCAACCAGTGAGAGGGGGCATGATGTAGCGTAAAAAAAAAAAAAAAAAAAAACTGGATGGTGAGTGTGGTCGGCCTGCCTCGTGTAAGAGCTGAAGTGGAGCATAACCTCCACGCGATTCCCAACACGTGAAATCAGAACACAAAGCTAACATGACTTTAATAGGGTCAGTTGTCCCTTTCTTGGAGACAGTGGCAGCGGCGGTGGTGTGGTGTTAAAAAAAAAAACACACACACACACACATTTGTGAGGAAAAGAGAGAGAGAGAAAAAAAAAACCCGAAATACACTCAAGCTATTGTATTACTCCTGCTGCACCGTGCGTGTCTCGGCGAGGCAATGTTTGACTTCAAATGCCATATTTAGGAAAAAAAAAATGCTTGATCGCTTTGAGTGACAGGGGCGAGGACGAATGGCATCTTGTGATTTGCAAAGACGGCTGAGCCCAACGAGGACCGCGTTAGAGCCAATAGTGTTGGAGAGCCTCTGTGTGCATAAGCGGTGGATGGAGCTACTCAAGGTATACTTCCGCGTCCAATGCGTGTTCATGTGTAGGTTGAATGGATGAAACGGAGAGAGCGGAGAGGTATAGGCATGCTGTGATACGGCCCTATATATTTGCCGGCAGGACTATCTTCCTTTTAAAGACAACCTCCTCCTTGCATTGGTTTCCACTCAGTGATGTCGCGTATTTGTGTGGCGCACCTGTAAAGAGCGAGACAGGCAGAAGCCGGCTTTTTTTAATTATTTGATTCCTTTTATTTCTTCTGTTCTTTTTCCTTATGTTTCATGCATTTGCTGAAAGGAAATCATTTCTGTGTTTTGATTTAATAAATATTTCATTTCCTCATTTTATCTTGTTTGTGTTGGCTTTTATGTTTCCAAGTTTGAACTAAGAGAGCGGAATTCATCATTTTACAAGCTATTGGCCAGGTGTTTTATTCAGAGATTGTTTGCCTAAGGACGTCCATAACTTTCATTTATAGAAACGGTAAGATATTTTTTACACATTTGCTCATTCACCTGAAACATTTGAAATCGATTTTTTGTTTTTCCAGCCTGTGTCCATTCTTTGAGGACAGTGTGTAGCGCAGATCGTGCATTCACTGTAGTCTCAGGCTGTCTTACTGCATGTGAACGCGACAGGAAAGTCACCGTGATGCATTCATGTTTCCATTGGCGGCCGATTTTCAACTCTGAATTGCGGTGCCTTGGCATTTCATAGACTTACACGATAGGATAAGTAGGCTATCTCCGCACATGTGCTCATTTCAAAATCTCCCAAGGTTTCAGACATGGACGGACGCTGTTATTGCTCTAGTGTGTAGAAATATAGGCCTTGGCAGAGTGCTGAAACGTGGGATCCGCATAGTAGTCGGTTGTTTTTACCGCATCTAAAGTAAAAGGCGATAATGTTGGAAATATTAAGACTAGTAGCGCTGCTTGACATGTAGAATTTCACATTGGGAGTTGGAATAATAGCTGAATGAACCAAACTACCCAAATGTGTTTGACTTTTTAATCTGATCTTTTGCATCAATATCATAACTTGAATTTTATTTAGGATCTAAATGTGAAAACGTGGCCAAACACAAATGTGATTTACGCTTGGAGGCAGGCTATTGTAATTCTTTAATTTAAATATAAAATTGGCCCATAGGACTGAAGATTGTGTCTAACTATAAAAGGACTAATGCTATATAGGTTAAGTGCAGCCTGTGTGTTGCGCTACTTGGAGTTTGCTGGATGATATTTTCTAAATTCTGCTATCATAGGCATATTTGTATGCTATTTCTGAAATTCCATGCAGGTCTAAATTGTACAGTGTAGACAAGCCTACACTTCCTAGTCTGATTCAATCTGTATTTGGATCCTAACCTTTTCTCTTTTTTTTTAATCCAAAGGCAATTTATCAGTAGTAGTGGTTTCTTTTACATGCTACTTACATTAATGTCAAATACATATGTCTGTCCTGCAGGCACATAAATAACATCAGTGAGAAATCTAAAATAGAAACAGCAATGTTTATAAATCCTTGTCTGCTGTCTGTAATATTGCTGGTTTTCTCTGAACAACCTTGGGACCCTTGTGGCACCCACAGGCAGCTTTGGGGGCCTTTGCAGGTTCATTGTTGCGTGTGTTTTTTTGTTTTTTTTTGCACGGACATTTGGCTTGACATGGCACTCTAGTTAGATAGCATGAAGCCTAAGTGCACCTGCAGCAAATCAATTAGTTAATAGTTTATTTCCGGGGTAGAGGCAGGGTCTTCGCTGATTGGCCGGGGGTCTGACTAGTTTACTTAAGGTGGCCGCGTTCCCGCCACTGCCCCCACTCTACTGCGCCAAGACTGCAAACTAGAGTTTGATGTCTGCTGACTTTACATCTATAAATACCCGCGACGCCGATTCAACACCTCAAGGTAAGACGCCGCAAAAGAGTAGTCTAAAAAAATATTAACGGCTAAAATCAACTGTGCCGAAAGTGGAGTCAAATAAACAGCATTTAACGAGCTACGGTAGCTATCAAGGCCAAACCGAAGCTGACGCAGCCTGTCGGACATGTTGCTAGCAGAACTTCATTGGAAATATTCGTTGTTTTAGGCTGGCATAGTTTGTCCCGGGTTTGTCTAACCCGAAGTTAGCTAAATAAATCGTTACTGTAGTAGCTAACGCACAGCCAAATCTCGGTGTTAGCTAGCACGCAAGACTAACAATAAACGCCGCAGACCACACAAAAAATAGTTTAATTCCTCAGGGTTGTGTTACATTAAATTTTTTTTTTAGGAGCTGTCCAAGCCGCATTCGGCTAAACGACCACGCCGCTTCTTTGTGTAAGTTTACGACCAGCATGGAGTTAAACTTTATATGCCAAATAGGCTTA
Organism: Toxotes lorentzi; assembly: GCA_037833715.1. Lineage (NCBI taxonomy): Eukaryota > Metazoa > Chordata > Actinopteri > Toxotidae > Toxotes > Toxotes lorentzi. The sequence goes on along the minus strand of JBBMJY010000016.1, from coordinate 6,332,078 downwards.
AAACGAATTTTCACAGTTGCAGTTATTTGCTGTGAAAACTGTCTGAGAGAATTCACGTTGTAGTTAGTGGCTTTTCAACCGATTCAGTCGCGGTTGGTTTGGTTGCGCAGGTTACCCGCAGCTGCACCTGTCACTGATTCACCAATTAAACTTAAAGCCACTTCAGTTTGTAGTCCACCTAATTACAAACACCCTACCTTTAAACTCGGTTGGTTTCAACAGTCACCTTTACCTTTTTCTAACATAACAATAGATTTAATTCAGGCCTTTTTTGGCTATCTGGAGTGTACTTTTTATTAGGATGAATTTCCATGTCTGGGATTTATTTCCAGAACTTTGCAGAAATCCTCATCAGTTCCTGAACTAAAATTACAGAATAAGCAGAACATTTGAGCTGTGGATTTATTCTTTGTGCATACACAATTGCCATTCTTTCAACAGTGCATCTGACGTTTTTTTTTTTTTTCAGTCACTACATGAAACCATATTTTCATGTGTTATCTTGACATTAGTAATGTAGTCTTAACATGATGCTGGTAAGTGATGATGGTGCTTATAGTTATTTCCTCCTGTACATGTTCACAAAGGACAGGTTACCATTCATTGTAGTTTTTGTGCCTGAAGGCTTTGATGGCAAAGGTATATTCTTTTATAGTTGGCTTTTTTGTGCTTATGGATGTTGTATGTGGCCTTGAATATTGAGTCAGGTGGATGTGTTGAAGCCACAGGCATTTGAGTTATAGTTGGCAGTCTGCAGTGAGTAATCTCCAGTTGGTAGGTCATGAAAAGATTACATATCGTCCAGCCAGCAGCTAAAAGCCTGACCGGTTAATTTACCAGGAGGTTGCCAAAACACAGGACATCTGTGGTCCTGTGGGTATAGGGGGACAACCCAGCAAAGAGGAGATGGGGTTGTTTACTGGGGATTTAGAGGTTTACACAAAGAATACACTTTTTATGTATGTTTATGTAATATGAGGTTTCTGGTATTCCTCAGTTTGGATCATAATTTTAGTAGTAAGACCTTTGCATGTTGTAGTGCATTGATTTTTTTTCTTTTTTTTAACTTGATGTCATTATGTAAACTTTTTGCAAAATCAGCAAATATTGATTTGACTCAAAATGAGAAACATTTAGGACAGATATTTAAGGTAGACGAACAGTACAGTTTGATTAGCAGAGCAGAAATGCAGTTTGTTGCTGATTAACGTATGTGGTTGTGCTGCTGTTTGGTGTGTGGTCATTTGAGTAAATATAGTAAAATATTGCAAGTCTTTGTGTGCAGGAAAAAAATGCCAGAATCAAGTTTGATTTTTTTTTTGGCCCTTGGTGTTTTTGGATTTAAGAGTGCTGTTACTTAGTGTAGTGATATTACACAATTTTCCTCTTAATATCGGTTATGTTCAGAGAACAAGAGACCTTAATTCATATTGGCGTCAATGCAGATCTAATCACAAGCTCAGCTTTAGATAGATGCCAACATGTTCCTATTTCTATATCTGCTGTTTTTAGACATTTTTCCTTGTCAGTGTTCTTGCAACGTCCACAATTGCAGAAGCCTCTGTGCTCCTGAGAGGGACAAGAGATAAGAGCGGTTGTCTTTATGTATTATTGAGCCCCCACGTTTGCCTTTCTAAATAAAGGCTGCTGACAGAGTGACTAAAATGCAGGACAGTGAGTGAACTTCCAAAGGCCACATCACTGTGCTCTGTACAGCAATGTGTACCGCTGTCAGAACTGGGTTAGTGTACAGTTGGTGGCTTTAGCGAAACAAAAAAAGCAATTTTGCCCCCTTTGTCCTTCTTAAATGCCCATCCCCCTTTCTTCTCTTTCTGGCATTCCCCTCTGCTCCCTCTGCAGCTGATCTAGTCTGGGCCCTGTGGATGGTGCACAGGACTGTTTTCATTCAGTCCCTATTGTCTGTTGGCCACAGGGTGGCCCTCCCTCTGCATGTGTCGGTCTTTACTGGAGGCCAGCATTGCAGTGTCCCTGAACTCTGTCACAGCATCACACAGGCTTTAATTTATCACCATGTCCCATGCTCTGTATAGAGGGATGTAGTGAGTGTTGATTTGTGTAGTAAATTTACTGAAGTGATGTTTGGCTCTTAGTGTGTAAAATATGTTTTATGGTCTCTAAACATCCTATTAATGGTAAATTGTTGGATTGGACATTCATAGTATTGTAATAGCTTTAGCGTCATACTGTCAGCCTTTTATTCTGGAGCACTGGCTTCAGTATCTAATATTGAATTTAGCTTTAGCATCACACTGTCAGTCTTTTTATATAATGGCAGTATCTATAACAATTATATATTGGTATGTTAAAGGTTTCACTGTCAATCTGTTCTTTGCTGTTGTTTGAGTTTCATCATGAGTAAATTGTCAGAATCGGTACATCTGACTACTTTGCATTAAATAATAATCAGATGTACCCCTGAATTGATACTTATCCATAATTAATAGTCTTGGTAATTAATTTGATCATAACAGACTGATTGTTCTAATGGAGGGGGGAAAAAAAGAAAAGAAAACTGTGATAACAGTGCAGCAAGTATGAAGGATATACCTTTCCACAGCCAGTGACTTGTTGCTATATTTTTCCATTGGTTCTCTAACAGCACCAAGCCAGAAAGAATGAAAAATGCCTCTGGTCAAAAGTCAAGTCAGTATTGATGAACATGTGTTGCAGTCTCTTGAGCAATATAAATCACCCAACAGAATTTTGTAAAGGTTGAACTGCTTTTTCTACCAACATTGCTGGATTATTCCTTTTTCCGAAAGTGCTGGTGAGAAATTGTGTGCTTGTAGTTTGGAGGCAGACTGCCAATTATGTCTCAGAATTGCGTCACTTTACAGTACTATTCTGACATGCTCTGGCTGGCACTACCCAGCTCTCAGCCCTATCCAGTGTAAGCTCAGCACCTTCAGGACAAACTTTATACATCTGTGTTAAGTTTTTGCTAATCTTTAAATTTTAAACTACAAAGAAAGCTGGCTGACCTTGTTGGGAATGGTAGCTCAAAGGATGCACTAAATCACAGAGCAGAGTTTTGAGGTGTGGACTGCTCAGCAACATATCCTCTAAGAGATGGGAGGTGTCATGCCAGCATGTGGTGTAGTAAATAAGATGTGCAACAGTGTTCCCTTGCTTGAAAATTAAAATGGTTGAAACAATTTAACAGAACCAGATGCAATTAGATTCAATGTAGTTAAATCTTTAAAGTTTAAAAAGTGTCTATGTGAGATTCACAGAGAAATCAGTTCAGCGTCCATGGTTGCATGCATCCAAAAATATAACTTCACCATTAGTTAGTTCTGCAGTTTTTGCACCACAGGGTTGCCATCATATAACCTTATTTTTCTCATCAAGGTACAGGTGATTTTTTTTTTTTCTTTTTTCCTCCCCAGCATTGCATGCTGTAGCATTTGCTTTTGTTCACTTCAGTGTGTGTGTGTGTGGGTAGACTAGTCACATCTATGTTTTCAGCTGTGATATTTTGAACTGTTACTTGTGGGCTTTTAGTTTTCAAGGACAAGGCCGTGCATGTCAGTGTGTGCACTCTGGAGTTCTTCACTCTGCAGCTTGTCACGCACACTTGGTCAATTTAATCCTCTGAGGAGCTAGGAGCAGAGATTCATGCCTCCTCACTTTTAAGTGCTCAGTGTCACAAAAGTACATGCTGATGTCACTGTTGGCTTCAGTTCAAGTGAAAGAAGTTCTGCAGTTATTCAGATCTGTAGATTGGCTTTCCCCCCCTCCATTATGTTTGTCAGAATCTTAAAACTTTTTATTATTCTGCCTTTCCGCTCATCAGCTGAGACAGTATTTACAGTATGTCTATTTTCTGTTTTGATCCCATGAAAGGTGTTTCAGCAATGGGCTGTACAGTATAGTGTTTGTGCAGTATTACTAGCAAAGTTTTAAATGTGTGAATTGGTGTGCCCACACTAGAGGAGAAGAAATTTTTAAATCACAATGTGTAGGCTGATACTTAGTTAACTGAGTTAAATGTATGTAACTTTGTTGCTTTCCTTCCTTATTAATCTCACATCTTACAAAAAAGGAGATTTGCATGATGGCCTTTACTCATGCTGTTGTTAATTGAAATTAAAATGGCAGTCTAAGTATCCTCAAGTGGCAGTAGTGACTTAAATACATCATTTTAATTTATTTAACTTTGAGCTAAATGAACTTTGGTATTCTTGGGCATAGGCTACGTTTGTCATAAATGTCTGTTCTCAGGTAGCAGTGCATATGTTAGTTATACATGTGAACAGGATTAGGGCTGCAATTAAGAATTTCATTATGGGTTCATATAGTGAATATTTTTTGTTTAACCATTTAGTCTGTAAAACATCAGAAAATTGTGAAAACATGACCCTGCTGTGGTACAGGTATGAAATGTTAGGTTGCGATTGATTACATATGAGTTGATTTACAGCTGCACAGTCACGAGTTTGATCAGCTGTGAAATGTTGCTTCCAAACTCCCACTCAGTCACTTTTCTGTGTAATTAATTAGCACAATCAGTGAGCTGCTAAAACAGAGCCAGTACCACCAGCTTCAGAGGTTGAAGAATAACACATGGAGAAGTCGCAAAAGTATAGAATGTGTTGAAGTACTTGAGTGGACTACATGTAAAGTAATGCCTAAGCTTTATTAGTTCTTAGTTTTGAATGTCCCTTATGCTTTTTGCATATTGTCATAGTGACAGCGCAGATAACTTTAGTGCGTGTACATGTTAAAGTGTTTGCTATATTTGATTTGGGAATCACTGTATTCTCTTCATAGTAACACTGCGTGCGGAGGCTTTTCTCCCCCTTGTGAGAAGGCTTTGGGTTCTGAGAGTACCAATAACTAAACACGCTACACTTTAATGAGTCCTAAAAGGCAGCCAGCTCAGTGGGGTAAAATTGTGGAGGTGGATGGTTTATCCTAGCAATGATGGGAAAACAAAAAAGAACCTTGCGGTCTTTATCTGGGGTTGGTTTCTGACGAAAACCGTGAGGCAAGGCCTCTTGGGGAACAAGATGCTCCGCACTGAAATGCCTGCACTTAGAGGAGACTGCTGGCTGGCTGCACACATTGAAAGCCTTGACTGAAATTTTTTGGGGAGAGGCGTCTTGCCAAGCTTCCTCTTCCAAGTGTTTATCTAATGAAATATTTCTGCCTTGTGGCACTATCTCAAGCGGGACAATAGCCAATGTTTGTGCTTTGTACTTGGAATAAAAGGTAAAACATATGAAATGGAGATTGAAGTAAGTCATTTTCTTCAACAATATGTTCTCTTGTGGCCTGCTTTTCTTTCCGTTACTATGTATGTGGGGGAGGCTGCTTGTTGAGCGGTTAACTGCTTTTTTGCAATTTTTGGCACATGAGAAATTTTGGCTGAATATCACTTAGGTTTTTTTTTTTTTTTTTTTGAAGTCTCTGTCCTTGTATCCTTTCTGTCATGTTAACAAAACAGCTAAAAAAGTTTAAATGTGAAAAACAGTACTTATAATTTGCAGTCACTAACTGGCTTCACTTTGAGATATGTAACAGATGGAAAGAGCAGCAGGACGGTGAAGTTGACCCTGTGAAGTCAGCTTCAGTCAGTTTTGGGGATTATTCAGTATTGGCATTTAGCATCTTATCATTTTTTTTTACTTTTAGTCAAAAAAAATGCTTGAACACAGGTCACTGCATTTTTTTCATTGAGCTGTGATGCCACAATTCATAATAATTCACATTTCATTGGTGTTGTCTGGAAAGGTGTTAGAGTAAAACAACTCAATACAATTTATAAATATATTGTTACCTAGAAAAGCCACTGACAGCTGTGCTTATTGGAGTTTGTGGCCTAATTCCTAAAGGTGTTTACCTGTAGTTACAGTGTGTGTGCTGGTGAACCAGCAGTACAATACAATCAGTACTACTAATACTTGACAGTGCACTACTTCTGTTTTGATTTTCTGTATGGAGTAAGTTTTACACATCTTCAGTAACTAAGTTACAGATCGGGATGTTAATGATTAATTGAAGATTGATTTACCACCCTGAGATGTCATTTTTTCCAGTATGAGAGGACAGGAGTAAACAGTACTAATAAAATACTCTCTTCTTATGTAGTTTTGTGTCAGTGTTGATATACTGTTATGATAAACTAAATAGATGTGAAAATGAAATTTCTGAGAGCTGACATACATACTGTCTCATGATATTTTTTTGCCCAGCAGCACAGTAAAAGTTGGTGTTCACACCCTAAAGTGTTGGAAATTCAGTGTTAACGCATTAAGCACTAGTCTTCTGCAGCAGTCCATCAACTTTAACTGGTTTAATGCTTTGCCTCCTTTTACCATTTCTTTGCATGCTGAAAAATGTTTAACAGGGGTAGCAGTAACAGACTGTACACATCACTTGTTAGAGATGCTCATACCTCGTGTGCCCTGGGAGATTGAGGCAGCTCGTTTTAGTTGTATGAACCTCATGCATGTGTTTCACCCTCCTGGTTAAGCTCCTTGGCTGGCAGGCGAAAAGATATGACTAGCAACACCATCTGCGTCGACAGGAAGTAGCAGTGAGAGATCACATTTGCACAAAGATGGCCACTCCTAAATATGTAGATAAAGTTTTGATGGTTACAGTTTTTTCTAATTGTTATAGCTTTTAAAACATGAGTAGCATCTTGCCGGTAAAACATTGTGAAGACATAAGTGTCTGTCTTCTCAGAAGCTGTTCCCTTCAACCAGTTTGGCAGGGAACCTTTGACAAACTGTCTGCCCTTTTTGAGGCTTTGAATTTTGCCATAGTGTTTTATTCGCCTGTTCCATATCCATGTGACAACCACATACACTCTGCTGAGGTTATTGTTTCTCCTAGTGAATGAAATTCAGCTGTCATGTGCATCGAAGCTGTATGGCTGTAGATTGTATTTTTGTTTAGCTTATGTAGTCAGTGGGTTTTGACCCTGGCTTAGGGACATGACAGCGAATCAAATGACTCATGAGTTTGCGATTGTGCACTGCAACGTAGCCAATGCAGTTTGTCCACAGAATATTCAGAAGCCTGAAAACAGCGGTCTGCCCTGCCTTCAAGCATCATTGGCAGGAATGTTAAACTTTAACTGTAAAAATGATTAATTGCACAAATGCATAATTGGCATTATGCCACTTAATATTCATTTATAATTGCTCCTTTAATTTTTTTTCAATTGCTTAAATTTCAAAAATAAGCAGCAGAAGTCCATTGTCCGTTTAACCTGATGTCTTTTAAAATTTGCTCCTTTTCTCAGACCAACAGTCAGAAAAAAGATATTCAGTTAACATTATGAAACACGAGCAGCAAGTCTTATCATTGTCAAGCTTAGTTATGTCACTGCCCCTAACAGCCAGTCAGCCAGTAAGCACAGTCATTATGAAGCGGCAAGCTGTTAAGTGATGCTGCTACTGTAATAGTGTATTTTCATATGTGCGCTGAGGAATCTGTGCATTACGTTATTTTACACATGGCTTCTAAACTGCTGCTCCTCTGCAAACACTGGGGCGAGCATATTGCGTGTGACACGGGATGTCGTAGAATTCGAGAATGCGCTGTTGTGAGGAGGCTCTGGCACAGAGTCCACCACTCGAGCACAGCTTCTTGAACACAGCTGACTGAACTAAACTTAAAGTATTGGCTTGAGTCCATTACGGTCCTGTCACATCACAGTGAATTCTACAAGAAATAATGGATAAATGAAAGTGACCGATTTTAGAGAGGGGTCATCCGACCATTGATACATGCTTTTAGATTGAAATGAGGAAAAACAAACTGCCTTAAACTCTTTTAGAAATCACTGTAACATGTACATGGCTTATCTTAACGGCTGACTAAACTCTTGGTCTGAATGCCTGGGGTGCATTAAATGTTCCAATGTTTTTCACCAGTTTGCAGTGTTTTATGGCTAAATGATGTGCTTAGTGAATGTTTTGCAACACTGTTCCTCTAGTTCTCCACAGAAAGGGATTAACAGAAATGTGATTTCTCATATCATTACTTATTTGGAATCAAAATTTTCCATAATAGTCTCTTTCTGCCTAAATAATGTTATCTGCCATTGCTTGTATAATTTTTGTGCACTTCAGAGAAAATGTAAAAGAATTAATGAAACTATTGGCAGCAGGTCATGTTGATCAGCCCAAACTATTTTTCTTCCCTTTGTAATCCTGATTAGCCTGCTCTGTGCTTTGGCATACATGTTCACCCTGCTGTGAAGCTTTGTGTACAACGAGATCCACTCTGACATTCTGAGTAGAAAGATAGCTGAATGTCTGGATAAGTAACACTGTTAAGTATATTGTCATGTTTTAGTCAAACCATCGGAGTGGACTCTAATCTCTCACGCTCTCAGTACACCTCCAGTTTTTCACACTTGGATAAGCTGAGGTCGTGATTATTTTCGAATCAAATAAGAATCAAGAGTGGATCTACAGCTGTTTGATCTGACTGACACCGAGCTGTTTCCTGCTATTTGCCAGATTACCTGCATTTATCTACACTGTAACGCGCAGCCAATCACTGCGTGTGACACTGACAGCTGAGCTGTGCCAGTGTTGTGATACAGTGAACAGGCAGAGAAAAGCAGCTTGTTCAAAAAAAAAAAAAAAAAAAAGTCAGTCATGACAGCTGCAATGACTTTTCCATCAAGATTCAAAATACTGTAAAGACAAGAAATATCAAGTAGGGCAAAAGTCTTTAACTGAATGTGCATACGGAACGAGAGGAAAAAGCTGTTTGAGATCTCCAGTATACATGTTTGACATCATATTGTTGTCTTCTGGCCTTGGGAAATGTTAGATGGGGAAATTTTAAAATTTGTATGTCATCCATCTCTGAGTATGTTGAAACATAAAAAATGGCACATGGACCATGGTTTGCGATGCTTTCCACTGAGAAATATCGATCAGGTTTATTGGGTTATACCTGTCTGACAACTGCAATTCTGTTTCCAGCACTTGAGTAGAGAAAATCAATTTGCATCTGAGTTATGACATTTTCACCAGATGCAACAAATGAGGAGAAACAAATTCATAAATAGGATGTTAAATGCTCAGTCATCTGTGCTGAAATTTTGAATGTTTTATGTCACTTTAACATCATCTACAGTCTGTATGTTTATTTGTATTATAACTTAAACATATTATCCATACAGGCAAAGGAGAGAGTGGCACTTGTCTTAGGCCACAGTTTGAGGAAATAAATGCTGTGCTATTCATTCTGCCCATCCCCTTTTGTTTTGCATGACAGTCTGACTGTGGAGAGCATCTGTATGCAGTGACAGCTAATTTTACAAGCAGAGACGCAGCTTTAAAAAACACTGATGTGCAGAGTTTCCCCCAGGAAGTTTGTAAATGACCCAAAATAAAATTCATCATTTTAATTGTCTGCTGTGATCAGTTTTTTTGTATTTTAAAGCTAGAACAAAAAATACACTAGTTGTTTTAATTGTGGTGATTGTGAGTAACTAGGGGAAGTTACCTGTACAGATTGCTTTTGCTATAAACTGTATCAGTATGATTTGGTAGATTTTCAATTCCTGTGGCTGATTTGTAATGGAGATTTAAGTCTGTTCTAAGCCTTTGTTTTGTTTTTAAGAATTATTGGTGAGCACCTGTTGTCACTAGTTTCCTAAAGAAGTATGTGTATGTTAAGACTTATGGGAAACTTGTAGATTATTTTATTGTGGATGTTTGAAGTTTTAGCATGTTGTGTGCTGAAGACTGGCTTAACAAAAGCAGGATGTGTCAGTGTAATTTAAGCACCAGCTCTGTTGCTGTATCGGAGCAATCGGAGCACACCAATTGATTTGTGCCTTCTAATTTTAGTGAGCGTCTCTGTGCAGCACTCCCATCCATTTTACTAATTGCCATTCCATGCTTATTGTCCAGATCTTGTGGCCAGGTTTTTCTCTTGACTGAACACTCTACACTTCTTGGTTTTGCTGTTTGCTCCTTACTGAAGATGAATTGTGACTAAGTGAAACATTGCCTTTTGCCTTCTCCCTGGTTTAAGCCAATCTGCATGGACAGCTAGTTCAAAAAAAATATAGCCGCCTCCTCTTCTCCCCAACAGTGACATGTGATCACCTCTGACTGTTGCTTTTGTTCTTGTTGATCTAACATGAAGTACTTTTTGTGTCCACATTTTCAGACGGCAACTCCAAACTAACATGGCAGTCAGACTGTGCGATGTGGCTTCTCTGCTTAGAAGTGGTTCGTGGGCGCCTGAGCCTTGGACTGGGGTCTGTGGCACTTCTTTTTTTTGAAATCATACGGCCAGAAGGCCTGCTTTTTGTCTCAGTGCTCAGGCCATACCAATGACGTTAGCTCTCAGTCATATTTCGATGTTCAAACAAAATTACTCACGTGTTCAATTTGGATTCGAGGCACTTTTGGGTTGTTAATGTTTCACTATTGGTATGGTCTAAACCTGTCTGTTACCCTGATATGTTTTTTATCTCATAGAAATACTTTAAAATTACGATGTCATGGGGCCCTGTGCACAAATTAGTCAAAATGTGATGGTGAATCTGTTAACAAAGGATGACTCTTCATACATTAACTTGTTGCTGGTTGCCTTCACTGATCATTGTATCGTTTAGGGCCTGTTGTCCGACGCTAGCGTAGTGATGGCTGCAGATTTGGTGCTGCTATAGGCTTTGCATATGTAGTTTATTCTGCGGACTGAAATGTTTCACTTTGGTTGCCACATTTAACCTTGAAAGATATGTTTAAACATGCCACCTAAACTTTAATATTGCTTTTTCAATTTTTGAGCTTCTGACAGGTTAATAGACTGTCACATTGCTTTCTTTGCAAAAAGTCTTTTCTGTTTGCCCAGAAACAAAAGCAGCTATCTTGAATAGTGGAGAGGGAATTCATTGTACAGTCAATTTTCAACTTTGTTTTTTTTTCTTTCTTTTTTTTTTTTTTTACCTGTAGTATGCAGGACCTAACATTTCACATTTAGTCAGATATTTATACCAAAGGCACATACTTACATAATTGAAAAGCTTTCCCCAACCTGTTCTGAGGTCAGGGACAAAGTATTGACATTCACAGAAAAGCAGCGTCTACTTTTTAAAAAATGTGCTCACCTACAGTGTTAGTTCTTCTGTGTTACAATAAATTGTGGTAATGCACAATAAAAACACAGCATGGTGAATCTTTTTGACAGTCAGTAGTTTGGACTTATGTATGCTTCCTGCAACTTAATTGTCTGATGATCTTTTGCTCAGATAAAACGGTTATTAATATTCCAACAAAACAGTGTTTCAATGTGTGAAGAGTGTCCTTTTTTAACTATCTGGTATTTTTGATGTTTTTGTTTGATTTACATGTGGTTTTGACATGTTTTTTTTTTTTGTTTTTTTTTTCTTTCTGTTTCTTTAGCAGGTAATTGCTGCCATGGAAACACAGCTGTCCAATGGGCCAACTTGCAACAACACAAGCAACGGTCCCTCAACAATCTCAAACAACTGCTCCTCACCTGTAGAGTCAGGAAGCATAGAGGACAGTAAAACTAACTTGATAGTCAACTATCTGCCTCAGAACATGACCCAAGAGGAGCTGAAGAGTTTGTTTGGGAGCATCGGAGAAATTGAGTCCTGTAAACTAGTTCGAGACAAAATAACAGGTAACGCATCTGATTGCATTGCTATGGCTGGTTAGTGGCAAGGGCCCAACTGATACTGTGTGCTCTGAATGTATTGGCTGCTATTATGTGCCATTCGTTTGGCCATTAAATTTAAATTGCCACATGCTTAAATTTTGAGATTTTTAAATACATAGATTTAATGTAAGCTAAAAGTAATGACGCAAATAATGTATCAGTGGGGTCCTACTAGCAGTATTGTCGATGTCCAAGCTTTTTTGTTTATGCATGCATAGTATGCGAATTTCCTCTTTGTATATGTGACATTTAGCACCATAAATTATGGACCTTTTTGCCCCCAATAAATGCAAAGGACTTCATTTGGAAAGTCAGCCAGTCATTCTGCATCTCATTATGGAGAGTAGGGAAACTGAAATAGATACTGTGGAATACAAAGAGGGTGTTTCCTTGGTTCTTTACCATTGGAATATCAAGGGACTTTCAGATTTAATTGCACCATTACATTCCTTATAGTTGGACAGGTTAGAAGCTGTGTAAATGATTTCAGGTTTGTTTTAATGGGAGGAATGCTCCTGGAAGAGGCACACACTGACATGCCCTGTGTGACATGAGCGGGTAGATAATGGCTGAGGCTGCTGGATTTTTACTGCTTGCTGTTTTGGTCAAGGTTATCGAGACCTTCCTCCATCTGCTCCTTATAATGCAGTCCAGTGGTCAGGCACATGAGCCCCTCTGGCCTTTTAAAGGGTGTAAACACACATCTGTTTTATTTGCATGTGATCCTGATACATCAACAGCTGTAGGTGACTGAACGTATCTTCCCACTGAAATGAGGCTGGAGGGCAGAGGGCTCTTATTGGAAGCACTGTTGAATTGATAATTATCTTTATTCTGAGACTCCAAGGTAGTCACCTTCATTAAATTAACATGGAAGATGTGCACCCAACCACATCTGGCTTTGAAATATTAACAGTGTTCAATATTTCACAGTGCTTATGTATAGCTGACCAGTATTCAAGTCTGTCTTTGCAAGGTTGTTAAGGTTCCCTGCAGCCGCTAACAACCTCAACTCTGAAAATATTGTCAACTACACTAAATGTTTATCAGAGTTCTTTCTCTCCAAGCTTCTGTCTTCCTTTTTAGCTTTCTTTAAGAAGCATTTCTTTTATAGATGCGTTTGTGGTAAAGAACTTGTGGTGCCTTCGTAGCGATGTAAGGTATTGGGGGCTCTCATTATACAGTTACTGAGTTTATACATTTGGCATGCAGTGATGATGAAAATTGTTGTTTAGTTGTGCGTGGTATAAACACCCTTGAGTAGCCATGCATTCAAGAAGTGCATTTGATAATGTGTGAAATGGGTTGAGCTGAACTGTCAAGTGATCCTCGTTTAAAATCAGTGTTGAGCGCAGTTTGCTTGGGTGATTGAACATAAATGTGCTTGATATGTTGCATATTTAGCTGAGTAAGTGTGAACATGGCACTCCACGTAATTTTAGTGCAAGGAGCTAAATGAAACAAGTTGTTTTGAAATCAGTCTGGCCCTGAGTGAAAAGGACCCACCTTAAAGTTGGGCTACGAATGTAGATTTCTATTTAGCAAATAATGTAACGAAACTTTTTTGTTATTTGAGCAAGTAAACCATTTACTGCTGGTGCCCTGAGGTCTGATGAATGAACATTAATAGATGAGCAAAACCTTTACCAAAGCACGGGCTCATTTATGTGTAGCTTTCTTGTTACTATATTAAACAAAAGAATTAAAAGCAGAAAGGAAGACACAAATAAAGTCGATCAGACTGCTTGACCTTGTAGACTTGCTCTCCTTTAATGTTGATCTAGATTAGCACCAGTCAGTTGTTTACAGGGCTGTGTAATAGTTTACATGTTCTCAGTTCCTAAAAGTAGACCGAAACATCTGCGTAAATCAGTTTTCCTCTGACAGCATGGTCAGGAAAATTTCATTATGTCTGGGAATCTAGTGTCTAACAAGATTATGTTTTTGTCTGCATACAGGGCCACTATAGTAAATAGAGGATATAGCTGAAAAACTTGCTTTGAAGGAAGACTTCATTTGTAATCATTGAAAATCATGAGGGAAAAAAACATTTATTTTGAACCACTCAGGCATGAAATATATGAAAATATGCCTCAGCAGTACAGACCAAATGGCAAACCATGTTTCCCTTTAACCTCAATTAAGTTTGCTTTTCTTGCATTTTTAGTGACCACAGACATTTAAATACCCAGCTTCACACTATACAATATGTGACCACACATTCAGCATTTACATGCAGTCTAATCTCAAATGAGTTTTAGCATTTTGGGTATTTTCTACCAGTAGCCTTTGTTTGCAGTAACATCTATGTCTCTGTGCACTGTTCCTGTGCTCCCTTTACGTGGTACAGTGAATATGTCAATTGCTGATTTTTAGTTTGCTCTCTGCCTTAAGCAGCCATAATTTTCTAGAAAATGTCAGCTTTTAGTGGAGCTGTTCAAGTTTGTGTGCATATTCATGTGTGGAGTACTCATGTTCATAGTTGTACACATTTGTGAAAACTTGTATGTGACGTGAATTTCTACTGCACACCTTTTTCTATGTCATGTTGGATTAAGGGTGAAAGTTGCACCAGGACCTTCATTGAAACAAAGTGTGTTGATGGGGTCTGTTTACAGCACAGTTCCAACACCTCTTAGCATCAGTGGTGATCTGATTTGGAGTAATTAGTCAGATAAAAACAAATTGCCTTTTTATTAAAGAAATGAGAGCGTAGACAATTGGAAAGGGTGAGTTCTTAGCTCCTCGGCTGGTAGTAGATGTCTTACCAAACAGCACGCCTAAGGAAGGCAAATTTCTTTTTAGGTAAAAAAAACAAAAAAAAAAACAAAACACAGACAAATTCGAGCTCATGTTTGTTTGGCTAAAATTAAACAGATACTTCATGTGCTAGCGCTACTTTTATTGAATGTGCGTCACAATTTGAGTTTCAGTTGTTTGGTTACATTTCTGAAATTTAGGGTTTAGAAACCTGCTTTTTAATCCCAGGACTGGTTCAGAAAAGGCAACTGATTCCTGTTGAGCAGTAGTTTTTGTCAATCTAGGCAATTAAATGGCATCTATTTGGTTATACAAGTAGGAGCATGGATTGATAATGCAGCTGCACCCAACAACAGTGACTAACAGGCATGCTATTATAAAATAAGCAGTTCAAGTAGTATTTAAAAAAAAAAAAAAAATCCTTTTTAACTGCTAATAGCTTGAATTGGGGCAGGAAAAACTGACTTCAGACTCGGTTGGGGGGAAAAAAAATTTTTGGCCCTTAATGCTATTCAAAGCCTCCAAGTCATTTCTCAGGAATGATGCTCTGATTTCAATTTCAGCACTACATAAAACCCTTTCCCCTCCAGACTATGTTGCTTTTGTCTCCATCTTGGCCCTGTGGCAATGGATTTAAGCCAGCCTACATCTGTGTACTGGTGCTACATCAGATGCTAAGTAATCACCAGAGAGATGCATGCTTCCTCTTTGCTTTAAATGCTCTCGCCTTGGCTGCTGCTGCAGCAGCTTAGTCTTTGTGTCATTTTCCTCCCACTGTGGGCAGCACTAGTCTTTTACTGGAAACTGGGTGCAGTTGTCTGTTTGAAAGTGCATCCCAGCATGCTGCCTCTACTCCTTAATGACAGCTGAAAGTTGTTCATTATAGGGACATGTTTGAGCCTCCCAGTTATAACGGTGGCTGTAGCAGATATTAGACGTTCCATAGGAAGACATCACTATAAGGGCTTAGCGTGCCCACATACAGCATGTACAGTAGAACACAGTGAGGCAGGCGGTTTGCCCTCCAGGCTTAAGTGAGTGTCATTTCACCAGCTCATTTCAAAGGCTCGGCATGTTTCTCCTGGCTATAACAGTCCCTGAGATGCAAGGTGAAATTAAGTTTATGAACTTCACTTGATCACAGCTGAACAACCCATGAGAGCAGTGACTCATGGTGGGAAGACAGATAAAGTCAGTATGATGCATACAGGGCATTCAGATGTGCAGTACAGTAAAACTTAACAGCTGGGTGTCTATATTTTCCATCACTAATACATTGTTTTTGAAATATATATTAGGTTTTTATACTGTCATAATGCAACATGTACATACGTGTGTATGTGATTCAGGTCAGCAGTATGTAAAATTTGAACTTATGACTTAAAGAAGAAAAAAAGTATGAATGTAAAGAGGCTGATGGTGAAGTACGGACCCCTCTTGTGTTTTGTGTTAAAAATGTGATACCAGTGTGAGAATACTAACTTCATCTAATCTCATATAAAGTTGTAGATAAATTTCAAGTTGCTTATGTACTGTATTAATATGCTGAAGCTGCTTGAGCTGGTGAACTTGACCGGCAGTAGAATTGTGGAGAGACCGAGCAGTGTGGGTGGAGAAAATTGAATTGCCTCTGTGCACATAAAGAGTGGGTGTCAATCTATTGTACATTTTAGAGATAAACTGTAGAGAGAGGGGAACACATTGCACCTCGGCTACTGCGCTGTCAGATGAGTTTGTGTGAAAGCAGAGCAATTGCCTGTCATTTTTAATTTAAGATATGATTGTCAAAGAGTTGATTTGAGAATCTACTATAGGTTGTAAACCAAATGGATGCTTGTTGAAAAAGGGTTTGTGACCTCCTGTGTTCTTCATGCTCTACCAGATAAGAAATAAAGACTGACTGGTCATCTGTGTGTATTACTGACACTTCATTTTCTGAGCAAAACTGCATTTGACGTCGTTCACAAATGATTAATGAAAAGCAGTTTTGTCCATATGTAGTAGTGATGCATTGTGGGTGTTTTTGTCCAGCAGTCACTTTTCAGTTTCCATTATGTGTAACCGTGGATGTATTTTCTGGTCTTGTGATTGCAGGGCAGAGCCTAGGCTATGGATTTGTGAATTACGTGGACCCAAAGGATGCAGAAAAAGCCATCAATACTTTAAATGGCTTGAGACTTCAGACCAAAACCATCAAGGTAAGATGTCATAATTTTTTTTTTTTTTTTTTTTTTTTAATTGCGAACCGTCATTGACACTTCCGTTCTAATCCCCAGTAGCCGAGATAATCAAACGGTCATATTGAACTCACTGAAATCTGCAACCATTCATGTCTGATTGCAAAAATCCAAGATATGCCGTTCATGTTTAGCTCTCTGGGTTGGAATCGAAGCATAATGAGGCTGGATGAGGCTGTGGGGTGGAAAGGGAGCCTATTGTTAATCTGGGCACAGGCGGCTTTGCCTGGGCCTCAAGTAGAGCAGAACTGTTTCTATGGTTGCATGCGCTGTAGCTCTGCTGTATGCCTTTACAGGGAGGTGGCTGCCATTAGCATTCATCAGGCAATGTAGCACTCACTGTGCTGGTGGAAAAACTAATTTGGTTCATATAGTGCTGCAGGATTTATGGATGGTGGAACCAGATTATTAGATGTGATATTATTTCACAGTGGCCTTACAAGGAGCTAGCCAGATCCCCCTCTCACATTGGGCAGAGGGTATTAGAGAAAATGTCCGTGGGCAAAGGCACATTTTATGATTGAAAATCATGTCTTAATAGTACGAAATTTGTAAGGTGTATGCTTGATTATTTCTCCATTTTAACATTTAAATATGAACGTGAAGATGTGCCATATTATGAACCATACCACTTAATTTCTGTGAATCAAACATCGAACACATCTTTCTCTCAATCTCTCCATCCTCCCTTCATGCCTCTGAAAGTAGAACATGGGAACTTTTTTTTTGTATATCACACGTCCAAAATTCTCTAGCTGCTCTGTCAGAAGTGCAAATAAACCCTGGTGAGGTAGAGGAATATACTTTGCAAATATTAGCATCAAATGAAGTGTGAAGGTGAGACTGCGCAGAGATGAGAAGTGAGGGAGTTGCCCGGCTTTGGGCAGGGAGCTTTAGCTTTCACGTTCACTTTGTCAGCCTTCCCCTCAGGGCAGGAGTAGGGCGAGTTTTGAGATGGTGACCAAGTGGAGTTCTTATTGATCTGAGAGCGCCTAAGAATCCCTTTTGAATGTTTAATTAAAGTGAATGAATTTTTTAAATTTTTTTCATGCAATCCATTGCCTAAGAATGCAGAGAGGGACCTGGTGTAAGGCCATTTAACACATCTGACACTGTAATTAAATAGCTGTGGTGCAGTTCAGGTAATTGACAGTCGAGTCACAAGGACCTGCAGCCACCAGACAGAGAGGGAATCAAGATTCAGCAGAACTTGACTCCACACAGTTTCTTTCTCTTCCTCTCCTCTCAATCCATTTCTTTACACATTAATTCCTAAATTTAGGCTGTATGGGTTCCTGTATGTTATTGTATAAATGTCTGTGAGACATGAAACACAATGGTGCACAGAGAAAAATGAATTTATGACTACTCAGGGGTGTAATGGTGTATTGATCCACAGGACCCTGATGACTCTCTGGTCTCCCTCTGTTTTCTGTTATTTGCCTATTTATTGACAAATGTCTATTTATGCTGCATGTTTATGTAGCCCGGCGCCGGGGGCTCTCCGCATAGTGTGACTTTAGACACAGGAATGGGTGAGATTAATTTTAAGAGGCAGCCACACTGCAATGTCTGAAGCAATTTTCAAGAAATGTTAAATTTATTTTTAAATGAGAGCTGTCTAGACAGGCCTGATGCTACATCTATCTCTGTCAGGTTTCCAGCCGAGTTGATGGACAGAAAAAGTGCCAGTTTAACTTTGTCTGGACAGACTGATTTGTCACTGTACTTCTAACTGATAAGTCATTCTCAAGTTTGCACTGGGGAAAGGAAAACGGGGTGACAGACCATGGAGCAAACAGATTATTGCAGTGCACCACCCCATTGTTGTGGGACCTAAATGATCAATCAAAAGCTTAGCGTCGCAATGGGATTATTGAAATATACTGAATAGTAAATTTGTTAGAGCACAGGTATGAACCAAATGTGTTTTTTGTCACCATTTTCTGTTATTTTGCCCCACATTCATGCCTGTCAACAAAAGTCTGTTTAGTCTGTTGTATCTATTTATTTCACAAATGCTACTAACAGGAACTGTGAATGCTGGAAATATTAAAAATGCTTCCCTTAGCAATTAATACTGTCTGCTTTATAATACTGTATTCAGCATAGCAATAAATTAATGGAATAATACAAACATGCAGTCTGAGGGAGCACCTTTTTTGTCACATACACAGCATCATGTGGTCTGCATTTAAAATATAGTGTTATGTTTACTGGCTGAATGTGCTGGTGGTCATGTGAACCGTCTCCGCCTGTAGGTGTCCTATGCGCGTCCAAGTTCCGCCTCCATCAGAGATGCAAATTTGTACGTCAGTGGCTTGCCAAAGACCATGACTCAGAAAGAACTGGAGCAGCTCTTCTCTCAGTATGGACGCATCATTACCTCACGCATTCTGGTGGACCAAGTGACTGGTGAGTAGAACATGACAGCTGTCCCACGGTTTTTGTGCCCCTCACCTCACCCATCTTATTTCTTCCTTTTTTTTTTTTTTATAACTATGCCTCTCTCCTCCCCCACCGTTCCCCACTGACCTAACAAAATGACACAGCTAGGCCTGAAAAATGTATCAGAGGTGGTGGTATGAGGTCCCCAAAAAATGCAATTTTCCACCAGAGGTGTTCATAAATATGCATAGATGGATAGAATATGAAATGGGTGTTAAGTAGCAGGACTCAGTGCTTCATAATTTCTTTTTCCCTCCAATCTCCCCTCTGCCTCCACTTACCTTCTCCTGCTCTCTCCCCATCCCCAAGGTGTACATGCAATGCCTGTTTCATGGCAAGAAATTAAATGCATTTGGAGCAGTTATATTCTCTATTTCTCAGCTGTCATGTTGAAGCAGAGCCCTAATGAAACGCTAATAAACAGAATCTTTCACCGGGACATTTCCCAATGGTTCTGTCCATGTGTGCTGCCGAAACGTGTAAAGTTCCCTCAGGCGTGCATTATGGGAATGGTTGTCTTAATTTCTCAAACGTAAAACCACTCGTTTCAAGAGAATTCATTTTCTGTTATAAGTTAGTATTAATGAATCAGTCCATGATCCTGGTGTAAGAAAAGGTGAAACATCCTGGTAATGTCAGCAATGTTTGTGAAACAAATTTAAATGAAATGGGCCCATGATTTAAATTTGAACAGATTGACAGTTGCACAAAATGCAGATCTTCCTTGTATAAAAAAAAAAAAAATAAAGTTGGTTGTGCTTTAGTTTTTTTGTAACAGGTTTCTCATCTCCATATGCTCTGCTCAGGTGTTTCCAGAGGGGTTGGCTTCATTCGTTTTGATCGACGAGTTGAGGCTGAGGAGGCAATCAAGGGCCTGAACTGTCAGAAGCCGCCTGGTGCCACCGAACCCATTACAGTGAAGTTTGCGAACAACCCAAGCCAGAAGACCAGCCAGGCACTGCTGTCCCAGCTGTATCAGTCACCCAATCGAAGGTACCCAGGACCCCTCGCAAAGCAGGCACAACGCTTCAGGGAAAAGGGGCACACCAAAAAAAAAAAAAAAAAAAAAAAAAATCTGATCAGAGCCAAGCCTAGTTAATACTGCTAGTGATGTTGAATCTGTTGACCCTCGGAGGCTTTTTGAGATTTTTGAAATTAGCATTTAAATTGTCTCACAGCAGTATTATGAAAATATTCTGTGTTGGAGCTCATCAATACTCTGGACAGAATAATTCATCCCCATATTCACATTTTCAACTTTGCTGTGTTCCTCCTGTTGCCGATGTAGGCCTACGACACAATTAGGCCTGAGAAGGTTTTGACAAATATGGAAATGAGATGAGAAATACTCTGGTGGGTAATTCAAGAGGTGATCTGAAAGTTTTTTTTTTTTTTTTTTTTTTGACAGCCTAGTTAGTGGCTGTAAATGTGGAAATGAATCTCTAAATGAATTTGCTCTTCAGTCCACTGTTTGACCTCAGTAGTTAAACTGGGGTCAAACTAAATAAAAATAAAATACAAAATAAAAAAATTATTTGTGGAAATTTAGTTTTTATGTAATATGGTGTGAAAGCAGCAATATTTCCAGCCTGGTTTGCACTTTCTACATGAAGTGAATGGCTCCTCTTGGCTGTGTAGGTTGAATATCAATAAACAAGTTCACTTAACAGGTTAATAAGAACATAACAGTCTTGGGATTTACTTGAGCGAAACAACTGACTTTGATTATGGTATCAGAACTATTACTCATCTCCGTCATCCTGTCAAAATGCATCATCAACCTCATAAACTTTCTTTATATATAAGTTAATGTGTGCCTGGTGTCTCTTTATTTAGGTTGGACAATCTGCTGAACATGGCTTATGGAGTTAAAAGGTAAACTGATTTTCTTTTTTAGATTTCATGGGCTGCTTTAATTGATCCTGAGGGAAATTCAGACCTAACATGAAGGAGCTGATGGAATACTTTTTTTGTTTTTTTCTCTTATGTTTTTTTTTTTTTTTCCCCCCCTTCGTGAGCTCTAGGCAATATTACGTAGGTACTGAACTCTGCATAAGGGTAGCACTAATTCAATATGAGGTTGTTGATCAAAGAAGAATTAGTTTTTCTCTGCAAACAAATAAATAAGATGCAAGATGCAGACAGGTAGATTGTGTGTGGTTTGAGTAGGTAAGGGAGGGCCAGAGCCAAACATGCTCCTAGAAGGAGACCAGTGATGGGTGTCACTAAAGGCTTCCCGCTCTTCTGACTTGGGGCGATTGTTGCACAGTGTTTTAAAATCAGTAATCGTCTCTTGACTGTGCTGCTGGATGCAAATAGTGTAATAATAAATGACCACAAAGTAATACTTTTCCATACCTCTCAGCATTTACACTGAGGCTGTGTATTTTTAGAGTGTTTGATGATGGCTGTTTATTACGGAGTACAACTATACAACATGCGCTTTAACATTTCCATAAGGTAAACATAACCATGTGCTGTCATTTGCATTTTTAAACTTAATTTTAACTGATAATTATCTGACGTGTCCCTCTCTGAAATAAGGTTGGTGACAGTGATGTAGTGAAGTGCTTTAATCTCAACATAATGTCACAACATGTCTAGATTAAAGCATTGTCTACGCTGCTTGTCTACATAACAAAGGACAGAATTTTACAATCTCTTTCTTGCTATTGCACAAAATTGCATACATGTATTCTGAGCTCCATACTCTTACCTTGATCTATTATGGACAACCCTGTCCTGTTTTAAACTTTGTTGCGTCAGACGTCTTTCAGGATTCGCCAGGATACCAGTTTGTCTAAGTTCAGTTTTATAAGAATGCCTTCCTGGGCTATGATTGAAGTTCAGTCTCCCAAAAGCTCAAAGGCCCATCACCGGCGACAATAGACTTGTGATTTCTTTTCTGCCCAGCTCGTTGGCTGACGTCTTGGTTGCCAAATCTCTCTCCGGGTCCTTGATGCTGGGAGCATACCTGTCATGGTGGATGTTCCCTGAGAGGCCAACTAGAGCAGCTAATCTTACGTGACACCTGCTGCAATAATTCATAGGCTTTCCATGCACTTTGAATTTTGTTTCTTCGAACCACATTTACCGAAGGCCAGGACTTTTTGCGTGCCATTTTACTCCAGTCTTGGCACAAATTCTGACTTGGATACGGTACTTATTTACCGTTCATTTGCCAGTGGTTGGTTTTGAATAAATAACTCTGTGCTCTTAACTTAGCTTGGTTATAACACAACAATGTGTATGTTGATTTGTCTGTGTATTCCCCTTTTTTTTTTATTGTACATTTTTTGGATTTAGAATTTTATTTAATCTTATTTATCATTATTTTTTTGTTCTTTGTTTTTTTGGGGGTGAGGGGGATTTCCTGGCTTTTGGCCAGCTGAAAAAATATATATTTAGACTTAGTAAAGAATGTTTTGTTTATCTAATGATTTTTGAAAGAGTCTGAAATGAGAGGAGCGTGTCAACACTGTACAATTGTAAGGGTAATGTAAACATAGCACTGAATGAAGTGTGGCTTGTGCTGATCCCTGTAGAGACTTGTCAGATTCTGTTAGGATTGTTGGCACGATCTCTTGTCTAATAAAAAGGCCAGTTTTGCCCTCATTTTGGTTCTTGCCTTGAACCATGTTACTTTTTTTGTGTGTATTTTAAAGCAGGTTCTCCCCCATGGCCATTGACGGGGTGACCAGCTTGGCTGGCATCAACATCCCGGGGCACGCGGGCACTGGCTGGTGTATCTTCGTCTACAACCTGGCTCCAGATGCAGATGAAAGCATCCTTTGGCAGATGTTTGGGCCATTTGGTGCGGTCACAAACGTCAAAGTTATTCGCGACTTCAACACAAACAAGTGCAAAGGATTTGGTTTTGTCACCATGACTAACTACGATGAGGCAGCCGTGGCCATCGCCAGCTTGAATGGATATCGCCTTGGGGACAGAGTGCTGCAGGTCTCGTTCAAAACCAACAAAACACACAAAGCCTAATACCTACTGAGATTGTTTCTAGAAAACTCAGCAGAAAATGGAAACAGAAAATGGAAGCGTATCGACCGTAACTTTCTACATTAGTAAAAACAGCTTTGTAAATCAGTGTTACGAAGAAAAACAATATTTAGCGTCCAACAATGTGATTTTTTTTTTTCTTTTTTTTTTTTTTTTCATTGCTACGCTTTGAATCTTCTCAATATACTTTAAAAC
Organism: Toxotes lorentzi; assembly: GCA_037833715.1. Taxonomy (NCBI): domain Eukaryota; kingdom Metazoa; phylum Chordata; class Actinopteri; family Toxotidae; genus Toxotes; species Toxotes lorentzi. Next base: position 6,308,730 of record JBBMJY010000016.1, on the reverse strand, counting down.
AGGAAAAAAAATACTGCAGGTTTTAATGCCTGTGATGTGGAATTCTCTTGCTGTCTTTACAGATGGACCATCTAAAACGTTACTATAGGTTTTGTCATTTTGTTGGACATCTGCTTTGGAACAGTAAGTCTTGTAAGGTTATGTGTAGTGATTTTCTTTGTATTTTTCTGTGTCCTGATTTGCCTTAGGTGCGTTATGCCTTCAGTGGTTAGCAAGTACTTATTTTGATCTATTTGAGGTTTTGTTGATTTTGCAAGTATTCCGTTTATTGTAATATGAGTTGGTTATTGGTTGGCTGCATAATGTTGCTTATTGTAAACTTAACGGATAAAAGACAAAAAAAAAATTCTTAAAGCAGTACCTTGCCAAAGAGCTAAGAACCTCTTTGATGTGGGTTTAAAAAGCATCTATTTTTATAAAAAGAAAAATTTGGAGAAACTTTTTACTGGACCTGGAACAAAATATTTTGACTTGGATACTTTGAGAAATATCTTCATATGACACCTTGTGAGCTTTTGAACTTTACAAGAAAGTTTGCAGTGGTTGAAATTTCTGGAGAGATTTATGATGTAAAAGATACCTTTTGAGATCTTTGTATTATCTTTAGATTATAGAATCAATGGCAGTGCTGGTTTCATTTGTAAAATCATCTGTGGGTCCCCCCCCCCCCCTCGTCATCCTGGTTGTTATGACTAGCAACTCGCTTTCCGATTTGATTTGGAAACGGACAAAAATACAAAGGTTTATTCGCAAAAAGTGCATGCAAAATTATAAAGTGGAGAAATTTACAAGGTCAATGGGGGATAAAAAAAAAAATCAGTTCTTCCTAAAGGATTCCTTTCAGATGGAGCTCATGGTGTTTTGTGGTGTACCTACGATATATCATTAGACTGATTTTTGTCTTAATATCAACCAATAAGGATTTTTACATACTTTGTATGAAAGAATGAGGACAAGCCAATGAAGGCAGCAGCTTAAGAAAAACTAGTCTGAAGAATAGAACGGATTACTCCTGAGCTTTGAGCTATGTAAATAAGTCCTTTTTTTATGTTGAGTATTTGGCAGACTTATTTTTGGTTCTAGTTTGGACTTCATTGGAAAGTGTGGTATTATATATACATATTGTTTTTGTTTTTCTTTTACGGAGTATGTAATTTCATTTTGAATATGAACCTTTTGATTTCAGTTTCCCCTCAGTTGAAAAACTTGATTTGTTATCCCATGGACTAGCATTACAGTGCATCAAATTTGTTGGTTGTTTGGTCTGTAGATAGTCTTGCTTCGTTAAAAAAAAAAAAAAAAAAAGGTATTAAACTATAGACATTTGTTTTTGTTTTTTTATATATAAACATTATAGATATATATTTATGTGGTAAAGAATGGATATAAACCACAGTTTTGAACTATTTGATTTTCTTTTTTTTTTTTTTCATACTCATATATATATATATATATATACGTAATGCATATAACCTGTCTTTAAAATCGTAAAAAGGTGTATATTGCTTTATTCACTTTGGGGGAAGGTCAGTGAAGCAGTTCCATTAACAATAGCAAAATTGGTTGCAGGAGTTTGTCAAACATCTAACTCATCTTGAACAAACAAATGGAGGCCGGTCGAGCCTTAGATGCACTGAATACTGCACCTGCATCCTGCTTGGTATTTAAACCAATTACTAGTCATGCTTCCCCTTAAATGAGCAGTGTGCTATGCATTATATAATTATCTTTGTAACTGCTTTTTCTTGTTTATCTATTCCTTCTTTGTGTTTCTTGTAAAAGTTAAACTTTAAGTCTAGATGAGTTGTGATACTTGCTGCTGTGGGGTAGAGAGACATTTTTCATGCCTGACCTGTTATTGTTAGGGGGGGGGAAAAATCTTTTTCTTTTTTGCAACTTCTTCATGATGATTTGGTCTTGACAAATTGTACTGATGGTCTGACATGAAAAAATGTTCCCTCCCACCCCTCTTATTTCAATTCTTAATATGAGAATGATTATTTATTTGAAGTTGTATAGTCTGACTTGGTTCACAGCATTTTTGGAATAGAATATCTTTTGTTGAGTATTTAAAAGGATGTACATGTTCTTTACTTTGTGTTTGGATACTTTGGATTTTTCCCATGTTCAGTACATCAATAAATAAGTTGAAGGGCAATGCAGCTTTGTGAATGGATCCCATCATTCCTTATTCTTCTTTGCTAAAAATGTTTTGGTCAGCTAACGTAAAAATCTCAGAAATTCATTTTCACCGCTGTCTTGTGAAATGTAAATTGTTAAAGCATAAAACTTTATTCCAGTGTTTTAGTTTAAGGTCAAAAGCACCATTTAAAGGAATAGTTTCATCTTTTGGGAAATATGCATATTCATTTCTTTCTGAGGGTTTGAGCAGGTTGATACTCATGTCTCTAGTACATCGCATCAGTCTTCCCATCTCTCAGCAAAAATCATGAATGAGTGAATTTCCCAAAATGTCGAAATATTGTTTTTGTTGTCGTTGCCTTTTTTTTTTCCTTTTTTTTTGTTTTTTTTTTTTTGGTCTCTTGCTTCATGCTTTTGTTTCAGAACACACCATGTTTTTTGGTTTGAGCTCAGAGAGTGAGTGTTTGATGGTCATGTGTGTTACACTTGTTCATTTTTTTGTGTTTTTTTTATTTTAAGTCTCATGCTGTAGATCAGTTTGTAGTTCATCTGTTTTTTATTGCATGACAGTGTATGGTAAAGGTTAAAATAAGAACACATCCATTGTTATTTAAATATTTACAGCTTCAAATGTCTGAAAAATGCTGATCTGTTTTCAGGTTACCTCCACAGATGATTTGGGCAGAGTTCGGGTGCTGTCTTGAATGTGGTGTCACAGAGAGCAGCACATGGCTTGAAGGAAGAAGCCTGATATAGAGTATTGATTTTTTTTTTTTTTTTCTTTTTTTTTTATCTCATGCTCCACTTGAGGCCGACGGCCTTGCTGAAGATGAAATGGCCTGCTTTGAAGTGCGCTTCCCTACTGCGCAGCCACCTCACACTGCCCGGCTGTCATTTTTAGGGGCATTGCACGGACGCAGATGGGAGTCACTGACAATACCACACTGCCTTTTTGTAAAGAATGCTTGTCTGAAGTATTTACTGTTTGTGGGGGGGGGGGGGTTATCCAGCATATCAGTTTAATGAAAGCAATATTTATGGCATGCTCAACCATGTAGTCATTCTTGCACTCTGTCTTGCTGAAGATAAGGAGGCTGATCTGTGCTCTGCTTAAAAAGCTTTCAGAGTCTCTCTGATATTTACTGTGCCATTAGCCTGCATGTTGGAACAGAAGTAATCTTTCGTGACAGCAGTTTGTACTAAGAAAGGAGTGGCTTTTGCAGTTCAAATGCATCCCATATGTCAATATTAAGATTGCACAGCACTTCGTGTGTTTGTTGTGCTTCAGCGGAAAGATATTGATGTGAGGAGTTTTGGCTGGAGTGACTGTATTTTTGGGTTTTTATCTGGCATGTTTGAGGCTCTTCTGCCGGCTGAAGCTGGGCTTATCATGGCAGACAAGTTCTGTGATTGGACATCTTCTGACTATATGTTGTGACCACATGCTGTGAGTAAAAATGGGATTAGGCTTTGGCATTAATGGCCACCGCAGATGAGTTGGTGTTAGTTGATGTCACATCCTTCTTAGTTATTTGACATAAAGAAACAGATTTTCAGTCAGTGGGGTTCCTCTCGCTGTGCGCTGAATCATCAGGGTTTTGACTGGTGGTAGAAAATTACTTTGACTCCTCTTTTGAATGCTTTGTACTAGTAGGCATTCAGTTCACAAGATGAAGTACAAGGGACAAAAATGAGCTTTGAGGGGGACATTATTTTATCCTGAGTGACGTCTCGGTTCTTACTATTCAGAGGCCAAAATATCAAATTCTGTGTTTTAATCAAAAGTGCCTAATCAAAGCTAACACAGACTGTAAAGGGAGAGCAAGTCATTAGTGCACTGTGGTACCATCAGAGTCAGACAGCCCTGTCCCATGAACCCGGTTGGATTGATTTTAAACTGCAGTGGTGGAAGAAGGATTAAGAAATTGTTCTTTAGCTTCAACAGTAGCAAATTCAAGTCCGAGATTCAAAATATATGTGTGTATTATCAGGAACAATCTGCTGTTTATTACTGAAGTGCTTAAGTGAAAGCAGCAGTTGTAGCTGATCTATGTCAAGTAAATTCTTTTTGTTTTACTGTTTTGTGGTTTATTCAGTTAGAGTTAATCAGATTTGATCTTGAAGCTGCTTAGTAGTACAGAGTTTGGTGAAATTATATAATTCTCAGTGTAGTCCCACCCTGTTCAGGCTCTAATCAGCCAGAGAAACTGAAAACACCTGTGTGGGTGTATACAGTACTGGAGTTTACTTTCCACTGTTAAGCTGTTAGTTAACACTGCCTTTACTCTCGAAACACATGGCGTTCAAACCATGACTGATTGGTGTTAAGGGGTCCAAAGTGAAGTCAAGAAAACATTCCCATTCTGAGATTTTTTTCTGCTCACCACAGTCGCAAAGATGCAGTGGAATCTGAGTTACCATGGCCTTTCTGTCAGCCTGTTCTCCTCTGACCTCCCCCATCAACTGTTTCTGTTTTTGGCACCACTCTGAGTTTTAAGCTCCAGTGACAGTTGTGCATCAAGATCCCAGGAGACCAGCATAGTGTTCAGGTGTTACAGATGACTCGGTATGTGGATATTCTATAAAATAAGTGTAATTTCCATTTTTTGAAATCAGCTTAGCTAGATGTTCTCCCTAGCAACGGCAGAAATACCCCTGGTTGAGAGTAACTGGTCTGAAGAGTAGTAAAATCTGGTGGGTGCTGTCTGTGCTCTTTGATATAGTTTTTTTTGTTGTTTTTTTTTTGCACATTGAGTGCATTTTGTTGGTATAAAAACCTTCATCCTGTATGCCCTTGATGTACAGTAGCTGTAAAGTGATGTAGCTTTGACCTGTAGTTCCCACATGACCAGTATGTGGCGATTCGAGGTCCGGCAGTGTGTCCTCTCTACATCCTCTCTTTCCCTACCCTACATTTCAGTCTGTGTTAATGAAGAAGAGGGTCACACAGATGGTCCCTCCATTATCATGCCACCCATTTGCTGCTCTCACCCTCATAACCGCCCCCCTTGCACTCGTGAAATCTAACATACTGTAGTATGGTATGTAATGAGACAGGAGATAAATAAAACATGCTTGTACATTTTATCCAGAGCTGCTGATGTCAGCAGGCACACGTAAACACATCTGCATATGTTCTGTCTGCTGATGTGATTTATGGCCCAGCAGGTTTTCTATTATGCTCATTTATAATTTGCTCCTACCCTCCTGTTGAGATTCTCCGGCATCACTGAGACACAAAGGCCTTTTTAATCTCACACTTTTCTCTTGTTGTGTTTGTCGAGAGCTAGTGTTCAAGCGCAGATAACTGGGATAATGAAGTTTGTTAATGACAGCATGTTTGTACTTTTGAGCACAAAAGCCTTGACTTGAATGAGTGTGAGATACTGTTAAATCCAGTTACATATTTATCTGAATGGTGTTTATAGTTTTCCCCTCAAAATTGTTGATTTTAGGTCTTTTGTGAGATTTCTGAACTGGACCAGGTAGATGAGATGTGTATGGTACCAGCTGTCTGTTTGAGAATAAGGCAGACACTGATGCAGTTCTCCCCCTCACGGCTGTTCTGTAACAAATACTGGATTTATTTTGGCACTGTAGCACTCACTTTGTTGAATCAGAGTTTTTACGCATCGTGGAATACATTGTAATACAGATATGGCGTTTTGGGGTGTGAGCAAAGTGACGCTCCTCAGGAGTCCATCAGAGTCATTTTCAAACAATGAAACATTGCAAGATGCATCATTTCCCCTCGTTTTCAGTCACAGATACTGCGCCACACAGAAGCTACAGTACATTAATTCCTCTGCTGGAATTGGGCTGGATTGAATCAAAAGAATTTAGGATTAAATGTATTTACTTTCACCACATTACCCAGTAACTGTTTGACTCAAACGAGGCTCAACTCCCCACGTCCCAAGCACAGAGTGAGGAAGTTTGAAGCTAACATGTTGAGACGAAAGTTTTTCCCCTCAAATGTTAAAATAATGTGTGAGTCCCTTTTTTCCTGTCTCACTGTCTCTGTGGTGAATAGTGCTAACCACCTAGTTGTCAGTAAACCAGTTGCCGAGATCTGGTTTAGCTTCCTGTTACCAGTGAGCTTGTTTGTGTGGTCCTTTTTACGAGCCCCCGAACCTCACGGCTTGACCTTCTAGTTTAAAATGCATGTGTGTCATTCATCTCACTCTCCTCTGATTTACAGGGTGCTCCATGCACAGTTGTTCACTCTGCAGAGCATTATCCTTCATCCACTGATGGAAATGCTCTTGAACATTTAAAATGAAAAGGCCTTTAAGCTGATTGGGGTGGAGTGGACGAATAGTGGTCCTTTCTGTGACTTGTATATGATCCCTTTAATGGCCCAGTGTCACGGGTAATTCATAGGTAAATTGACAAGTGCCTTCTCTGTGCGTGAAGTTCTTCCATTAAGCACAATGAGCGATTCTGAAGGGTTAGACGTGTTGCACCTGTGTGTTTAAGAGGACAAGTGGTGATCAGCGGTCCTTGTCGATTGTGCACAGATCCAAATGAGTCAATTGCAAAGTTGAAAACAGTGAAATGGAGTCAGAGTAGCATTTTTAACCAGCTGGGAATTAATTAAATGTTTAAGGTCAAAGGAAATAAGATCTTTTTTGTTTTTTTAATGCACTGCATGTTGAGATGCCCTGTTCTCCTTGCTGCCACTGAGCGCTGCCATGTGGCTCATACAGTCTAATATACGATGCTGAATGCTTCTCTTTTGCATCATATTTCCATTTGTCAGACATCAATGGATCCTGCTCAGTATAGGGCCTTGTTCTGCTGTCTTCCTATTTCTCGCAGTCCACGGTCAAACATGTTCAGTGATTGGATTTAAGTTCTTACATCACAAATGGTTGGAGCTTGGCTTCCTCCAGCCCTGTCAGATCAGCACCGACTTCCATCAACAAGGCATCAGCTATCTTCCCTAACGACGGCTCCATGTTATTCTCCCTATGAGGCCTTGGCACCTCCGTTCCATAATGAGGCAGTGAAGAAAAGGGGTGCAGATTAGAATAACAGCCTTAACTAATCCATAACAGGCCGATGAGGCGCCACGTTTGGGGAAACCGTGTCATTTCTCATTTTGCAGTGCCGTGGCAAAATCTCTCCTCTCCTCAGCCCCCCACGCAAAACAAGCCCCAAGAATAGCTGCTGTGGCAAGCCGCCGGCACAAGGACGGCAATCAACAAAGCATAGCTTCTTCTGTCTCTCTCCTTTTCCTCAGCTCCCGCCAATAGTCTGAGGAGAACAGACAGGAAATCCATGCTTCTGACTGTTGACTTTAGGAAATCAAAGATGAGTTTCAGTTAAGATGAAACTACTGGGGACTCCAACCCCAGATTGGCAAAAGCTGCAGTTGTACAATAGCCAGGTTTATACATGGAGCATTACAATATATGCTGATGACACAGCCATGTTGAATCTAAATGTGACAATTTAATTCATGTATATTGAACAGGAAAGGACCCAACATAGATCCTTGAGGCACTCCTTTTAAGTCAGCAGTTTCAGTCTGGCTTTCCTGATGTCACGTTAGAATTAACATCTCTATCATGACTTTCTAATATGGTACTGATATCCATGTAAAAGATCCAAAAGTGTATTATGAATTGTCATAAAAAATAATAGCTGCAACTGTCACAGTGTTGTAGTCTTGTAAAATCCTCAAGAAATCGACTCGGGTAAGAAGAGTCAAATTCCTGTTGTGCAGCAGCTTTAGCTGGATTCAACACAAGTGTCAGCTTCTCTCATCACAGCAACACGAACTGCTGCAGTTCTGGCCATTTTCCACCAATTGCACAGCAACTGCAGGCAATGGTATGAATGACAATGGCAGGTAAAGCAGAGCATCTTCTGTTGCATGCTAGAGTCAGGTTTATGATTGTAATTTCATTTTGTTGCAGCGGCAATGCTAGAACAGTTTACTCTGATGACCTTCCATTTCAAAGCTCCCTTGTGTGCCTATGTAAAATGTAATTTTGGCCGCGAAACTAAGATGCTGATCTTGCGTGAGGACAGAGAGGATTTTGGACATTCTGGTCAGACTGTAATTCCCCACTGTGTGAGGCTAAATGGATTAATGAAAGCTCAGCATGAGTGTGTCTGTTTGTCCTGCAGAAGCCAGTTTCTGTGTCTTGCGCATCTGGATGTGTTTTGCATGTTTATGATGTGTCCATACATTTACATAATGTGAGTATTGCGACGCCGTGTTTACGTGTATGCTAGGCGAAGGGTGAAGTAGCTGCTGGCTGGCTGCTTCGCCAGCGTCTGTTCTGCTGTAATAAGGCCTGATTTAAAGTTGACCAGAGCACACCAGGAATAGTGCCTCGTCCCTCATTTCCTCTGCAGCCAGTGGAGATGAGATCTCTTCCCAATATTTACCCGGGGAATAATGATGTTTGGTTTGACTCTCTTCTGGGTGTGTCTCTGTGAGGGCTATTTTCGCCCACTGCTGCCACTGAGAGAGAAAACAGACAGCTATGTCCACAGGAGGGGATAAAAAAACCAAAAAAAACAGCCTCAGATCATTGTTTATGGATGATGCTAGGTCGAAGTATTTCTGTGCTTGGCCTTCAGAATGTAGAGCTGCTGTGTTGCACTGTTGGTAGCGTGACTCACACTCTGTTTCTCAGCTTATTGCATTTCACTTCGATGCTCCTGACCAACTCAGGTTAGATTCATTGTGAGGATGCTGTGTCTAAGAAGCTTAATTGTAGGAAAGAGACAGCAAGAGTCCCAATAAGCAAGGACATGTAAAAGACTGTCTCTTTGTGGTTGTTTTGCATCTCTTTTTAGACATTTAGCATCTTTTTGTAGACATTTTGTGTCTCTTTGGGGTTGTTTTGTGTCCTATTTTGTCAATTTGTAGTCATTTTACATCTGTTTTTGTTTCATTCCTAATGTTTTGCATAACTTTGTAGTTGTTTTGCATCTCCTGGTTGTTTTGCATCTCTTTGTTATGTAATTTTGCATGTTTGTAGTCTTTGTTTTTTCTGCATATCTTAGTACTCCTGTGGTTTTTGTCATTGTGTATGTGTTTTTGTGGTCATTTAGCATCTCTTTGTCATCATTTCAGTCTCTTTATAGTTGTTTTGTATCTCTTTTGAGTTGTTTTGTATCTCTTTATAGTTGTTTTGTGTCTCTTTGGAGTTTGTTTTGCGTTTCTGGAGTTGTTTTGTGTCTCTTGGTACACTTTCAGCAAGGTTTACGTCTTTGTTGTCATTTTGTGTGTCGTTGTTGTCATTTCTCTTTTTGGACTTTTGCATGCCTTTCAGTGACGTTCTACGAGTACAGCCACAAACTCAGGTGCTGCTGTTGGTTCAAAAACTGCAGCTGAACCTCAGCATTTGGAAATGAAGACACACTTTCTTCCCAGGGCCCCCTGACCTCTTGGCTTGCGCCCAGTAAGCCTGTTCAGCAGTCCATCTATAACAGTGAGTGAATCTGGAATAAATGTTTTTAATTGAATTAGTAACATGAATGGATTTATGAGATTTATTGTGAATTAGATTTTTATGTTCTATTTTGATAAAACATTAATGTGAGCATTTTAGCGTAGACAGAAATGAAGACGTGTGCCGTCGAGGCTTTATTAAACCAAATTACTGATGATGTATACTGACTGTAACGTCGCTTTTAGGAGAAAAACAAGGTAAAAAAAAAAAAGGGAAATACTTAAAACTAGTTAGCCTTTCCAACACACTTTATTAAAATGTCAGTTTTGATTGGAATTTATTATGTGCTCTGTCCTCTGGGAATGTGGGTTGTATTTACCCACCATGAGTTTCTTCGGCAGCTCAGCTCGAACGCTGCTGACATCCCAGCTACAGAAACTCAGTGTAGTATTTACCTCATTACAGTCTGCTCTCTCTCTGAGGAGCAGAGTCATTTGCATGGCTGCTTGTCAAACCATGTTAATATTGACAAAGATTTGCACCCATTTTAATCACGCCACGTAAAAGCTATACAAAGTTGTTTATGACTGCTCCACCGCTGAGCAATAAGCACATACCATACTGCAGTGCACATTAAAAAAGATTGCACTTTGTTCCGAGCAGCGATTGCAAATCACAGACATCAGAGAGGTAGAGGAAAAATAGATGACTGCGATGGCAGTTTGAGTCTACCGAAAATGCATTTACATATTAAACCACACAGCAGCGTGCGGAGCGTGGCTCTGTTTGAATTGCACGCTCAAGCCTGCCTCCCCTCATTGCAAGGAGTAGCAGGGGCCTTGCTGCTGTGACTGCAGTACCGTAAATTTGAAGTTGTTTACGGATGCTGCCATCTTGGTGCGCTCCGGGAGGGAAACTTGGAGCGGGGCCATTTACCGGCAGCTTGATGAGAGTGCAGTGAGGCGAGTTAATTAATACAACATCCCTGGGCCCACAGGCTAGGCTGCAAAGCTAACCCAGGAGGAAGGAAGAGATGGAGAGAGGAATGTGGAGAAAAGGGACAGAAGGAATTATGGCTATATACACAGAGAGAATAACTGAATAATAAGGCTAGTAAAACACAATGGAATGACACAACTTAGCCATCTTGATCAAATCCAAAACCAGGATCAGATCACAGGATATTTTGGTCTTTGAAGATGGTCAGTTGGCCAAAACATGCCCGTAGCTCGTCTGAAATGGTCACACGTTCACTTTTTATTTCACTTTTTAACAGTTGTTACAGGTGAATTTGGACAGTGCTAGTCGTTTTGACAGGATTTTAGGAGGTGTCTAAAGTGTTGTATTTGTTGTTTTCTACTACAACAAGACGTTTTCTGCTAAAAGGGACCATAAGAGATATTAATTCAGTTGATACCAGACAGCTTTGGAAGAGTATTTCAGATTTAGATGCTTTACACCCCATTACATAGTGTGTATAGAGTGAGAAGGAGACTTCCAGCAGACGTGTGCTCCAGCGAGAGGAGACTTTTTAAAAACACAAGTGTATCAAGGTGCAGCCTACTCCAACAAATGGATCCACTGGCCTCTGTGACCTCTTAAACAAACCAGAAACCTAGTAACTTTGGTTTCCCTTCCCCTTAAAACTGATTTTTGGTAAACTGTAAGCTAAGATGTTTTCACCCGTAGCACCACAGTTGCTGCCTCCCCTTAACGTTGCCTCAGTGAGAGAACTCTTGTCTGTTGAGCTCCATCAAACAAGAGAAAAACTTGCCTGGAGACAGAGGAGTCCGTAGGGAGGTCCTCGCCTCCTCCTCTCACTCTTTCTCTCTCCTTCTGTATCCATTTATTTTAGCTGCCAAAAAAAAAAACAACAACTTTGGGACCAAGGTTGTCAAACAATACTTTTTTTTGTTCCCCAGCTGAGATGCAGTACATAGGAGGGGGGAAAAAAGCAAATAACAATCTGCAAACTCAGCTTTCCAAGAGTATTCTTTATTATAATTCATGTAGACTAAGGAATGTCTTAAAGAATAACTCACTGTCCACTGCTCTTCTACGCTAAACACTATCATTTTTTTATAATAAGCTCCCTCATTCATTGACTAAGTTTATCACGTTTGCAAATCAGCCAAATGACGGCAGCAAAATACTGTAAATAGCATGCCTGCCAGAAGACACAAAAGAGATAGGGGGCTATAAATACCCTGAATAAATCCTCCTAATCAGGAAGCGAGAGAGGCATGAGTTGTGTTGATATAGGAAACTGGTGGCTGAATCCCATTTTAAATGCTTTCGCCAGCTTTTCCTTTTGGTTAGTGTTTAGCATTCACTTGATAATTACCATATTAAAATGCATGTAGGAGTCTGTGCAGTTGTGGTGGGAAAAGATAAGGCTGCGAGAGCAGGGAGGGGGGAAAAAAAAGTCCACCGGAGGCCTATCAGTCAGTTCTGAATTGCTTTATAATTACTGAGATGCACAGACATAATTTTCTTCTAAAAATAATGCAAAGTTTCATTTCCCTCCCTTGCCTTAATACTGTTGTGTATGGAGGGGGGGACTCTCCCCCCACTCTCTCTCTCTCTTTCTCCCGAATGCATTAACTTAACCTCTTCCTGTATTAGTCGGTGTGGTGCCATGTTAAGCACAGTGTAGCCTAGTTTCTGCACAGCGTGAATGTTGCTGCCTCCCTGTTTTGGGATTGGAGAAGAATCCAAATTCTGACACATTGGGGTTGTATTCATGAATATGACATACTGTCTAGCAAAAGTTCTTTTAACTTGTTGGAGTTTTATTTGCATAGATTTCTCATAAGTTTTAATCTTTTGTGTATGCTGACACAAAATTAAATTATTTTTGCACAAAGTTTTCCCTATACGAGCACTTGGATCTGTCTGTATCGCTTGGCCTTAAATAGACTAAACCTGTTGACTGCAGACAGTTTAATGGGTTTTATGATGGAGGCTTAGTTATTAAAGTTTAGGTGATTTTTGAATTTTTAGGCTAAGGGATGGCTGGATGTTTTTTTGTTTTGTGTGTTTTTTTTTGTTTTTTGTTTTTTTTAGATTGATCTGCCCTGTTTATACCTGGAACATAACTCAAGTCGCACAGAGAGGTCAGTGTTGTGTTTTGATGATCTGGTTTATGATCTCCGACCTGTAATGTAAACATTTGTAGTTATCCTGTGAAATATCTTCCTCATGTTGGCGACTTGACGTTGGATCAGCGTTTCAATTTGTTTTGGTTTATTGCCTGTAAAACTAAAGACATACAAAGGTACTTAAAACCACCATCGACACCACAATCTGGGAAAATACAGTTTATCTTTAGCAGGCCTGTAGCCCACAGAGATAGTAGCCCAGGAAAGGAAAGAACTGGAAACCAAAGGTTGGAGGAGGGGGCGTGTGTGACGACCGGCAGGTTCTCCTATGATGAAATATTGATGGGGCTGACTTTGATTCTGCAATAGGTACTTTTGATCCAGATCTGTCGCGGCAGAGGAGACACCGTCAACCCCCCCCTTCTTCCTGAGGTGTATCGCTGGTCTTTTCGCTTTCGAAAAATGCCATCCACCCTCCACTACCTTTGATCAAATGTGTAGACTTTGAAGAAGAACTTATAGAGATCAATGATGTGTGTATACAGGCAGGCGGATATTGTAGGTCTGTAACTCAATATGTTGCGGTGGGTGCTGGATGAGTGCCAATGACAGGGCTTTGCAGTTAGTCAGTTGTTGACTTTTATTTATCACGACTGCTGCTGCTGTAACTGATCAACTGGATCAACATGGTGTGGAAAAGTAACCGCTGACTTCTTTGCTTTTTTTCAGCTGAACAGCGATCGTGTCTCTTTTCCCTCACAGCACTGATCTGAAACTTAAATCCAATTCTTCCCAAAGAGAGCAAAAGCAAGCACTCTATTATTTAAAGAGACAGATTTCATTCACAAAATCTCAGGGCATTGTTCAAGCTACAGCTCCTGAGGCTACTCTGTCAGTGTGTTCACGTCTCTTGTTCAGCTCTTTGCAGATTTGTAGATCACCCCGATGCATCTTTACACGCTTTTCTGCCTCTTTTATTCTCTTAAAAGAGTCAAGTGCTCTTTTCGTTTGTCTTTGTGTGTGTGTGGCGGAGAGAGTACGATGTGAGCAGTGCAGTGTTGTGTCCCTGGATAACGGAGCAGAGAGCCTTCTGTCTGTCTGGCCGGCCATCCGTCCGTCCACATCCTCAAATCAGTGTGTCTCACCTGCTAATGAAAAGCTAGCAGGTTCTCTGCTGCAGCCCTTAAAATTGATGACTTCCCTGCACAGCGGAGGCTGCTGTGCACACTTGGCTCTCCCCCATCACTCTTCTTCTTTGTCTCTTTTCCTTTCTAACCCTCCCTACAGCTCGCTAACACTTTTTTTATTCTACCTTTTCAAGGGTCCACTTGTTTGATCTAAATCTGGGGAACTGCACATCGAGCAAATGTTGGCTGCAGCAAAACCTGGCAAGGTTATGATCCACAGTCTCTGTTTGCCTCCTTTTCTAAATGAAATTCTGCTATTTGTTTTGAAAACTAAATTGGCTCCTCATTGTTTTAGCCTAGCGCTTATAAGAATCCAGTACTTACTTTTTCTCCCTCCTCCCCAGTAACCTGTATTATGTAACACAAAAATAATGGCCCAGCCTGGCCATGCTATATGTTTGAAATGCAAAGCAGCGACGCAAAGACGCAGCTTTGTTAATAATTGCCATAATTGTATAAGTATGTGGAAACTGCTACACAAAATGGAGCAATGACTATTATCAGGTTGATAACCAATAATTACTTACAAACTCTGTGCTCATTAAGCAGCTCCTGTGGAGAAACTGAGCTCAATATAGCCCTCCAGAATCCCTCCACTCCCCTCGCCCACCAGGATCCCGCTGCTCTCCGTCTCCCTCTCGTTATATCCGTTTCTCTCCTCTCTTTCTTTATCCAGATTCTGCTTTTCATTCCATCTGTTATCCATGTTGTTCTGTCTCAATCACTTTCTGTCTCCTCGCTCAGGCTTGCTGTTCTTTGTCCCCTTCCTCTTTCCCTTTCCTCGGCCCTCCATCCTCTATCTGTGAGTAGTGATCACTGTAATCTTTGTCCCCTCTGCACATTTTGCTGCTAAATCCCAACATCCTGTTTGTTTATATACAGGGCATGCTGCTCTCCACCTCCCCTCCTCTCTCTGGTCTTCCTCTCCGTGAAAGATTAACCATCCCCTCTGCATCTCTTCTCATCTATCATCCTAATAGGGGCTACTAGAGGGAAAAAACAACAATTTGCAGAGGGAGAAACAGCCACAGAAGGGCAAGGAAAGTGTTTGGATTGCCACTGTCGATCAAAGTTCCAGTCTGTCAGTGGTTTTATTTGCGTGGTGCTGGTGGCACAGGACCAGAGCTCATCCTAACAGCTGGCTGAAATTGTCACGTGCAAAGGTACATACACAAACTCTTCACTTGTAAACACCATGTATGCTCATGTTAAAGTGGAAAGCACTTGTTTTCTTCAGAGTACTTTGCTACACAGGCCCAAATCTCATTCCCGTTCTCTGTGTGGTCTGTGGTCTGACACGGAGCCGTAAACAGCCCACGAGTAGATTAAAACATGAATCTCTGATGTTGGGTCATCTCTTTATTTCCTCCCAACAGTTCAAGAAAAGGGACTTTAATTTCCAGTTAAACCCCAAACATAAACATCTAAGAGGCCTGATATCTAACATTTAAAAGCAGAAAGTGAACTGGTTGATCTGCTGTTAGCTGGTCTTTTGGCACCAGCTTCTGTTGCACTCTATAAACTGGGCTCATTATCTGCGGTTTTTATTTAAAAATGTATTTTTTGCGGTATTAAGCTGGTAGTGAAATCTGTTTATGCAAAAGGAAAAAAGTAAACATTGGATTTAAAAAAAAGAAAAAGCACAAACACCCCATGGATCAAACCAAGGTCTGATTGATATTATCTAGACATTATTATATAAATGTTCTTTTTATAGCCTCAAAAACAGATTTTTAATGGTTTCCCAAAACCATTAAAAATCTGTACTGCATCTGCACTGCTATTTATTTATTTATGGCTAAAGTCCTAAATTTGGAGGGAAAAAAAAGAGCAAAAGTGATACCTATAATTTTGCACCAGTATGATACCGATCAATATTTTTCTCCGTGTTCAGTAGAACAAGGCGTTGTAGCATATTTCAGTCATTTTCAGAGCACAAAAATGTTATGTTCACCTTGTAGGAACATAATAATGTACATGGACATTGCTTGATGTGTAGTTATTAAGCATACAAAGTGCCAATGTCCTTCTGTTTTTCCTTCATACAAAAATAGGCACAGATTTGAGAGACATTTTACCTATGGCAGAGAAAAGGCCATTTCAGGATCACATTATTTTGCCTCAGTATCTCGATTATTGAATTCCTGTATCATATTAATTGTAAGAAATGAAGGATAAATGTGTTTTCAGTATGTTTATTGGAATAGAAGGGATTTAAGATAAGTTCCTGGAAAATAAGAGAAATATTGTGATGAAACCTCTGGTATAAGGAACATAAAGTGGTTTATTTAAATGACCTTCTGAAGCTCCAGTGGGAGTAAATGGATGGTTGGATGTGTTCGTATGTGCAATTTTACAGTGAGCATGTTAGAGAGCTATATATGACAATTGTACTGATACGCATGTTGAATGAAATCATCACTTTATGTATTGTTGTTCAAATTTCATTTCATTTTTAAATAAAGTTAACCTATAGTAAAATGAGCCGACCAAAAACATGTATTTCTTTACTCCAATCAATATTTCAGAGGCCGGGATACACGAAAGCTTTTATTTTTTTCATAGAGGTAAAACAACCTCTACCTTTATCTATGTGTATTTATATGTGAAGGGAACATGGAAGGAAAGTGGCACTTCGTACACTAAATAATGACCAAACAATCTGTTTCTATAAACACTGTTATTCTTTGCTCCTATAAAAATGACTGAAAAATGCCACAGCGCCTTAATTTATCTTAATCTGTTCATGTTCACTGGTGGTAGAGACCTCAAATATTGGCACAAAGTTACTTTCCACTTTCCTGAATTCCATCTGATCTGACACAGAATGGCCTCCGTAGTTTCAGTGATATTTTAACATACTTTTTTCTTCTTAAACATACTCATTTTCAGCAGCTCATTTGCATTTTCATCTGTACTTTCCTCAACTTCATGTCAATTTTGTGACCTCTCCTCGTAGTTAGAGCAGAAAAGGCAACGACTGATTGCTTTTTGTCTTTGAACAAACTAAATCCCCATTGCAAACACCGCTACAAAGGTATGACATTATTAGGTTTTATGTAAATTAGCAGCCGCTCCCAACACTGTTGATTTGTGCCATATCCCTGTGGGTTAATTTCAATTTGTTACCAGTGTTCTGCGCTTTGTCAGTGCACTTTGTCTTTGTTTGATATACGCTGTCATAACTGGGGTTGTTCCCCTTTGACATCTGAAGCCATCTCACTGTTAGTTTTTTGTTTAAAAGCACTGCACCTGCACCTTTAGCACATATAATTTGGCCTCTTTAGAGCCACAAGCTGAAATGAAACCTAATATGAATTCTGTGACAGTGTTAGTAATTGTCCCAAATTAAATGTGCCCTGCATATTGTGGTTATTTTATGTAATTTATGGGGAAACTAAAAAAAAAATGCCCTTTCATTCCCAGGCCCTGAACCTCCTCTCAGCCTGCCTCGTGCACTGTAAGTGGGAGAAGCCAACTGCGGGAGGCCCCTGGTAACCACATGCTATCACAGCTCGGCCTTCCAGCCTCCAACCGCGACACGCTTACACTCATCCACTCCACAGGGGAAGTGTTGAGCCTCGCTTGCTGACGTGAGAGCACAAACACAGAAACATTCACCCTCCACAAGGATAGGCAGTACTGCTTATACCAACACTCCCTCCCTCTCCCAGTTTCGCATTTCTCTCTCTCCCTTTCTTTCTCTGCTTCTCCCTTCACTGTTTTCTACTCAGTTTATCGCTCTCCTCCTCTCAAAGTGCAGTTGTCCCTCAAGCGTCGTCTCGGTCTCTGTCATTTTTGCTGTTGCTGTTTATTTCTCTATCTGTGTGTCTTTCTCTTTCTCCCTCTTCTCTTTCCCGTCCTCCTGTCAATATTAGTCTTTCTTCATCTGCATCTTCATTTCTCTCACTCCTCTTCATTCCTATATAGTGTCACTGTATTCTCCTGCTGAGAAAAGCTTGTGTGTGTGTGTGAGAGAGAGAGAGAGATGCTAATGCTACTCTGCAGTATTTCTGACATTCTGTTATTACAACAAATATTTTTGGCTTGTTTGGCTTTTGTTTTGGCATTTTTCAATTGTGGGCACATTTGTAGCTGTTCAGCAAAATAAAAGTTACATACAACAACAAGCAGAATTATGACCTGACTTTGCAGTTCTGCTCAGCTCTGTAGAAACACATAGCATCTTTCAGCTCATTGTTTTGGTTTTACAGGCCACAATTCTACTTTTTCTAGTTTTGATTGTACGCTCAATTCCCAGCACCAAACAATGAAGTCAGCAGCTAGCTGGTGAATTTAGCAGATAAAGAAGCAGATATTTCTTTCAGGACTTGGTGGAGACCAAAATAGAGTTAAAAGAAGAGAGAATATTGGACTTAAATTAATGAGGTAGTGCCCACAAAAAATGTCAAGGTCTTTTCAACTTTTTAAGGAAAACAGTACATTTGTATTAAGAATAGTATTTGTCCAAGAATAGCAACTACTGAAACAAACAGTGATGGCAAAGTTTTTTTTACCTGCTACAAAAAAAAAAAAAACAGGATCACATAGACTTTTATAATGTTTTGCTATGTTAAATATATAATCATATCAGTCACTTAAAAGTAAATATCTTCACAAATAGAAAAGATACTAAAGCTTTTAGTTGCTGTATCCGCTATGCACTCTGAATCATAAGTCTGGGCCTTAAACTGTACATAAATGTACTGTAGTCTGACAGACCAAACACCTTTAAATTGTGTTGTCTGCAAAATAAAAAATACGTAGGCTAGA
This sequence comes from Toxotes lorentzi, assembly GCA_037833715.1. Lineage (NCBI taxonomy): Eukaryota > Metazoa > Chordata > Actinopteri > Toxotidae > Toxotes > Toxotes lorentzi. The sequence goes on along the minus strand of JBBMJY010000016.1, from coordinate 6,290,112 downwards.
GGCTGACTGTGAGGCGTCAGTATCGTGACTGAATAGGCTGGAGTAAGTGTGGACGCCAGGGAGATGGATGTGACTGTCGCACGCCGACTCAATGCAAACGCATTTTTTTTCCCTCTCAGCCCTGAGGGTGTAACTGGCCTCCCTTCAAAGGAGGAAGCTTAAAAACAATCTCCAAAAGAGTGAAAGAGGCGCTGGGATGTGGTGGGCGTCGGTCAAGCAGTCAGTCAGTCGTCGGGGGCCCCGCTGTCTCCCGCTCCATAGAACAGGTAGCCTGAACTAGTTTCTACAGAGCTGAGTTGGAGATTTAATGCAATATAAAGCCTCTGGGCCCTTTTAGCAATTTGGAGTCAACACACAAATACGCCCACGTTCAACTGGAAAGACTTTCCATCCCTGCCCCTTCATATGCGAATGTGCTGAATAGAGGTGTGTAAGTATGTGCTAGTGTGTGTGTGTGTCTGTGTGTGCCCAGCATGTGCTCAATTTCCCTTCTGAATCCTTCCCACAACTCCCTCCTTCCCTTTTCTCATCTGTAGGTCCGTCAGTTCAAAAACCAAGTACATAAACTCAGAGTGTTGGGTTGGGGGGGGGGGGGGGGGGGGGGGGGGGGGGGGGGGGGGGGGGGGGGGGG
>JBBMJY010000016.1:6264536-6284919 GCA_037833715.1 Toxotes lorentzi | reverse complement strand
CTTACTATACTATGACTTTTTTTTAGCCTATTTTGAAGCCTTACTATACTATGACTTTTTTTAGCCTATTTTGAAGCGTTGCTATACTATGACCTTTTTTAAGACATTTTGAAGCCTTACTATACTATGACTTTTTGTGGCCTATTTTGAAGCCTTGCTATACTATGACCTTTTTGTGGCCTATTTTGAAGCCTTACTATACTATGACTTTTTGTGGCCTATTTTGAAGCCTTACTATACTATGACCTTTTTTAAGACATTTTGAAGCCTTGCTATACTATGACGTTTTTCAGCCCATTTTGATGCCATACTAAACTAGGTTGTTTTTGTCTGCATTTTGAAGCCTTACAATTCTATGACCTTTTTTAAGACATTTTGAAGCCTTACTATACAATGACTTTTTGTGGCCTATTTTGAAGCCTTACTATACTATGACCTTTTTTTTATGACATTCTGAAGCCTTGCTATACTATGTTTTTCAGCCCATTTTGATGCCATACTAAACTATGTTGTTTTTGTCTGCATTTTGAAGCCTTACTATATTATGACCTTTTTATGACATTTTAAGGCCATACTATATTATGTTTTTGACTGCATTTTGATTTTCAGCCAATTTTGATCATTAAAATCGTCATGCTATAGTAAATGTCCTACAAAAAGTGCCATGAAAATGGCATGAAAATAAGGTCATAGTATATTAAGGCATAAAAATGTGATGAAAAACGTCATAGTAAGGCATCAAAATGTCATAAAACAAATTTCATGTTGTTGTATCCTAGGTTCAGCAGTTCAAACTCCCAGCCACCTGGTTCTCTGCAAACTTGGTCACCTGCTCTGTTCTTTCACACTGGAAGGGATTGGATTCACCTCCTCACCACTTCCTGTGCTTGCAGACCACCTGCCAAGAGCAACCTGACTTCTCTACCTCACAGCCAAAAGTCTAATAAAGGGTTAAACTGCCTTTTTGTCTCTGAGTTCTGCATTTGGGTCCAGTCTTAAAACTTCTGCTCTAGTACAACAAGTAAGGCATCAAAACCTGATTAAAACAAAATATCATAGTACAATAAGGCATCAAAACATGCTAAGGCATCAAAACATTGTGGTATAGTAATGTTTTCATAAAAACGTCATGAAAAATGCTATAACTATAGCAAGGCATTAAAATGTCATTAAACGTCAGAAACAACGTCACATCAAAATATCGTTACAAACTTGAGATCTTTTTTTAAGAAAAATGTCACAATGTCATAGTGTAGTATAGTAAGATATCAAAGTGTCAAAAAACGTGGTTAGACATGTTGGCCAACCAAGTTGGAACATTACTTATTAGTCTGGAAGATCGCTTGCCTGTTTTGCTGGATTTCTCACGTCTGTGTCCTGTGTAGGATCACCAGTCATTCGCTTCCGCAGACCATTCAAGCTCCATTCAATCACAATATATCATAATAAGGCATCAAAATGTCATAAAACAAATTTCATAGTAAAGGAAGGATACTGGGGGTACTGGTTAGGAAATGTAAGGCAAAAATACATACAATAGTAAAGTATTAAAATATAACAAATGTCATAAGACATCAAAACGTCATTAAAAACATCATAGTATAGAACATGTCCTGAAAAAAAAATGTCATAGTATAGTAAGGCATAAAAATGTTGCTAAAAACGTCATGGTATAATAAAACATCAAAATGGCATGAAAATGGGGTGAAAAACAACATAATATACTAAGGCATCAAAATGTCATAAAATAAATGTCGCTTTGTTGTATTACCTGTGTCCTAGGTTCACCAGTCATTTGCTTCCGCAGACTGTTCAAACTCCCAGTCACCTGGTTCTCTGTAAACGTGCCCACCTGCTCTGTCCTTTCACACTTCGGAAGGGATTGGATTCACCTCCTCGCCACTTCCTGTGCTTGCAGACCACCTGCCAAGAGCAACCTGACTTCTCTGCCTCACAGCCTGAAGTCTAATAAAGGGTTAAACTGCCTTTTTGTCTCTGAGTTTTGCATTTGGGTCCAGTCTTAAAACTTCTGCTCTAGTACAACAAGTAAGGCATCAAAACCTGATAAAAAAAAGTCATAGTACAATAAGGCATCAAAACATCTTAAAAACGGTGCATGAAAAATGCTATAGCAAGGCATCAAAATATAGTAAGGCATCAAAATGTCATAAAACAAATGTCATAGTAAAGTAAGGATACTGGAGGTACTTGTTAGGAAATGTAGGGTAAAAAAACCATACAATAGTAATGTATCGAAATCTAAAAAAATGTAATAAGACATCAAAATGTCATAAAAAAAGGTCATCTTATAGTAACGCATCAAAATCTGAAAAAATCATATCATAGCAAAATATCAAAATGTGAAAAAGCGTGGTTAGACATTACTTATTTGTATAAAAGAACATTTACCTGTTGTGTTGGATTTCTCACGTTGTTGTGTCCTAGGTTCACCACTCGTTCGCTTCCGCAGACCATTCAAGCTCCCAGTCACCTGGTTCTCTGCAAACATGCTCACCTGTTGTATCCTGTGACACTTTGGAAGGGATTGGCTTCACCTCCTCGTCACTTCCTGCACTTGCAGACCACCTCACAGCCTTAAGTCTAATAAAGGGTTTAACTGCCGTTTTGTCTCTGAGTCCTGAGTTCTGTATTTGGGTCCAGTCTTAAAACTTCTGCTCACAACAAGTAAGGCATCAAAACCTGATAAAAAATATAAAAAATAAACATAATAGAACAATAAGGAATCAAAACATCTTATAAAATGTTATAATATAGTACGGTAGAAAAACAATGAAAAATGTTATAGTAAGGCATCAAAATCTAAGAAGAAACATAATAGTATAGTAAGGCATCAAAACCACATAAAAAAAACATCACTGTATAGTAAGTCATCCAAACATGATGAAAAATGTTGTTGTGATGCTTTACTATACTTGTATCTTATGACATTTTGTTGTCTTACTAAGCAAGGCATATTTTATAGCACTGCACACTGCACACTGCACACTGTCTGACTTAGTATAGCAAGGCAAATTTGGTAGGCCGAAGTATAACAAGGCATATTGGATAATGCTTGGAACTGTTGGTGTGCTAAGTATGCCTCAGTGTAGTATGCCTTAATATGCTAAGCATATTTAGTATACCTTAGTATACTAATCATTATTTAGGATGTCTCAGTACACTGAGTATACTCTATCTCTTAGTGTACTAAGGGATAGTATACTAAGGCATAACAAGGCATATTAAAGCACACTTAGTAGGCCTTAGTAGGACTACAACACTATGCTGACTGTACACTAAACTTTAAGTATGTACAATTTAATTTTTGTATTAAGTATAATGAGGTAGAGGGATACGAAATTTAGATTCATAGCAATTTCCCTTTATTTGTTTGACTTTCTACACACTTGTTGGGCCTAAAGGGTGAATATCCTGCAGTAAAATACTATGACATGTCTATGCTTTAAAATCATTACATTAGGGTTAGGGTTAGGTAACAGAACACAGCTGACTGACTGTCTCTCAGTACATCTTCCTGTCTGTAGCACTCAGTCCCAGGCCCATTTGTTCCAGCTGAAGACGTAAACCTTCAAAAACACGTCACAAATTAGAAATGTTAATAAGTAGTGCATTCAGCTGTGGATTTATACACATTTGGTAAGTTGGTCAGTATTTACAGCAGCAGTGGTGGTGCATGCACATGTGTGGTGCATTGATGTTTTAAAATGCATGTTGCTGTTTGGACAACAATGGACGTATATGCTAAGCTTCATTAGGCTTTGGCTAAGCTACACATTAGTAGAATCAAATCAAATTCAAATTTATACTTAAAGACTTTTCATGGATTTATTGGCCAAAAAAAGTTAATTTCACCAGACTTCTCCTTAAAGAGTTACATAAGGGTGTAAAAAAAAAAAAAAAACACCTAACCACTTTAATGAAGTAAAAGGATGGGTCCTTCTTTTGTGGTTATGAATTTGCAGCAATTTGACACTGCAGTTATATTAGTGGCAATGTCACTACACACAGCAGCTGATCTACTCTTGCTGCACTTTATTTATTGCCAATAATAATCTTGTTGGGCCTTAAATGTAAACTCTTGTAAGGAATATACTGCAGTGTAATTAATACTTGTGTTCACTAAATAATTCAATAAATGCTGCATTCCAATACTAACGTAACAGAAACAAAACAGCACTGTAACAATCAATGAAAACTAAAGTGGTCTCAGAACAGTGTTGCTAAAAACCAGGTTCTGACCTTAGCAAGACTTGCTTAGAAGTATATATGTTCTGACAACACAGATGTCAGAGGGGACCCTCAGGACCCCAGCCTGTCACCGCAGGCTAGCTATCGAGGGGGGGCTAAGTTAATCTAGGCTAGGCCAGTAAGGGAAGGGGTCACAGTTCACTGTGTATGCCCCGCTGCTTTAGCACCGGCTGACAGGCCACAGGAGTCTGAAAGTCCATGATGTACTGGCATTTGCTGGGCTCCTTCACCGATCGCAAGGCTGTCTCTGTTCCGCATGTCAGTGTGACCTAGAAAAGCACAAAGAAAGAAAAGTTGAGGTGGTGCAGGGAAAAGAGCTGTTGTTAGCCTGAGTCAAAAGCCATGCCAGTTTTATCTCAAAAAGTGGGGTGATGCTGTCCTACCTCTTGTTTTAGTGATTTTTCCAACCTTTTTCAACTTTTGTGAAGAAGTGGGAATCAGTACAAATGACAGGATTATGCAGAGACACAAAGGAGCTGACATTTGAAACATATTCAGGTCTCTCCTCATATTGATTACAGAGAGGTCTGCTGTGCCTGCAGGACAATGTGGCATTATGGGACATCACTGCTGTTGTCCCCACGTATGAACAGGACAGGGGAGGATGCGATTACAACTGTTATGACTTTAATCAGTAACTTTGATGCCCCTCTGCAAGAGAGCGGAAAGGGAAAAACAACTTAGCCTATTTTACTTCTAGGGGGTTTCCATAGCAACCCCTCACATCATACTGCACCCTGAACAGACAATCCCTCTGGCGAACAAAAGCACCTGGAGAGGGAGAGCGATGGAAACTTGACAGGTGTTATTGTGCTGAAGTTTGAGTCTGGTACAACTGGTGATTTGGTTTTGTCCCGTACTTGGATTAAAAATAGAGGCTTTTGTTATGTCACTTTGTATCTAGTTGCACAGAGACATTAAGTGGGTGTGCTTCACTTGGTGAGACAAAGTGTTCTCTTATGTGTGTGTGCATGATTATTGGTGGTTCAGTTTTGACTTGCAGGTGCCAGAGCCATAGATCAGGGGAAATACTATAAATTTAACAGATTAATTTTGTTTTCCAAGCAAATCCGTTTTTAGTATATTTTTAAATTACAGATGATGTTAACAGGGTTTTCTCAGTCTGGATTTGCTGCATCAATTTTGTCAATTCCTTTTTAATCTATCTGTCACAAACTGGTATGATCACCTGACTGTTCATGTTTCTTGCCCTGTCTACCTCCTGTTAGCAATTATAACCTATTCCCAGGTCTCAAAAATTAACTTAGTGAGTACAATATTATCATCACCAATAGAAATGACGGTGAAAACTACAAAATCAAGACAAGCATTTATTCATATGAACTCACCTGCCAAAGGCACAGTTGTGCTATCTGTAGCTAACTCACTGCTGACATGGAACAGTCACAGTCCAGCACTTTGAATTTAATTAATATTTTGAAACAGTTGAGTTCACCCTTCCCCATAGACTCTTAAGACACACTGCACACTGCTTGAATTTGGATTACCTCGATATCCACCAGTGAAACAATACATCACTGCTCCCACCACCCAAGTATAAAGAGAGAAGTGTGTTTCGGAGCAGAAAGAGAAAGCACTACCCAAAGACGAGGTTCAGCATTTCAAATATAATGAGCGTCGACTTCTGACGAGACTTCATTTATGCCGACTGCACATGGTTGGGAGGTCGCATCAAAGGAATTCAGTTTAGTCTTTTCAAAGGGGACCCCTGGATGGCATGAGTAGGTACATTCGCAAACGGCATTTATTGGACTCTGATTTGAAGAGGGGGCCAGGCAAAGAAAACGAGATTATTAAATGTGCTACATTTTTAATTGAGCAAATTTTCACACAGAACTGTAAATGGATGTCATGAGAGTGACTGAAAGAGGAGGGAATCCTGGGAAAATCCAGAGCAGTAAGAGAAAGCTGCACGAGAAGGCAGCATTAACCATAAAAACCAATGTAGACTGACTGACAAGAACAGATCTAATCATCTAATGGCCCTACCATGCAACAGTTTTCACACAATTAAGTCTTACACAACTTGAGTCACTTTGTTGTGAACAGGTTTCACTGGAACTCAGGAGGGGATATATCTTAAAACCTGGCCATACCACATAAAACAACCATAAATTATCAAAACATTTTATTTAGCTTAGTGGCAGAGAGAACCAAGCCTTCATTTGGAAGAGGTTTATATTAAATAAAAGGAGTTTATGGTTGTTGTTGTTTTGTAATTTGGATTAGGTTTGGGTTTTGTAATTCTGATAGTATCTTATTTGCTCACACTTGTCTAACAATGTAGACCAATGATAAAAAAGCATAACTGATATGATTATTTTCTATGGACTTTTAAAGTCTGAAATGTCCACATTTTCCGTACTGTTTCCTACATACATATATATCTAATAAACTGTTCATCTGTCTACTTGTTTGCTCATGTCTGCTTCTTTGTGCTCTCATTTTCTCTGTGAGTATGTATGGTTTTGTACTTACTGTAGCACTGCGTGAGCCTCCTTGCCAGCAGGGCTCTCCATTCTCATACACCATCTGACTGTACTGGTTCTTTGTTGTCCCTGCCCACATCCCCCACTTCCTGAAATTAAAAACAGAAATAAGGAAAAGCACGGTTACTTTTAATTCTTTGATAAAGTGTTTGTGGAAACAAAGTTTCTATCTATTAGTCAAGCAAAACAAAAATCAGTAATTTCCTTTCTCTTTCATAAACAGTTGGGACAAATTGAACATAGAAACCTATCTTTTTTTTTTTTTTTTTTAAACACCACTAGGTTTGGCTTATTGAAAAACACTTTCTCCCAGTAAAAACAAAAAGCTGGCAAGATGGCCAGTCTGGCACTGCCCTCCTTTGGTTTCTGGCACCAGCGTTCTCGCGTCCCTTCTCCTCTTTAACAATGGAGGGGAAATATTAATTACCATTTTGTCAGAGTTAATTCTGTGTGCAATAACACACGAGGGAAGAGAAGAGAAAAACACAACACCAGTGAAGCCCATCTCAAATGAGGCTGTGCCTGCCCAGTGCTAGCTAATTACATTCTCACCAAACATTTCAAGGGGAGTTAGGAAAACCAAAGCAAACCAGGGTGCCAGTGGACACTGTCCAAGCACAGCACCGACAGATGCCATTTGATAACACTTTCACCAGCTAACTACCTCTGATCTTTTGTTGAACTCGAGCAGCTTCTTTGAGGTCGCGTCGAATGCAGTCATGCTGCTAGTAAGTTTCGATTTTTGTAAAACACTATAATCCTGTTAGAGAGGAAAATCTTTTCTGCGTTTGGTGCATGGTTGACTGTCTCGCTCTGATCTCCACTCCACATAGGCCAGCAACTGTTTTCTGTCTGCAATGCTAAATACACAGGACAGAGGATAAACTTCGAAATCAATCTTTTTGCTTTCAGGGAAACATACACAGTAAATGGAAAAACAAACCTGATGGTCTACAGGGTTTTTCTTTTTAAATCAACGGCTTGTCAATGATCTGTTAATCATTCTGGATTAAGAGCTACTAAAGACTATAAATTCAGTGTAACTTTTAATATGTCTAAGTGCTTTGCTCTCCAGTGCCAACCCTGTCACAAGTGCACAACACATGATCAATGTGCCCACATTGACCCTTCCACAGGGGATTAAAGCTGCCTCTGCTCCTTGAGTACTGCTTTTAGTATTATAGAAGCTAATCTGCTATTATTCATCACCTATTATTAGTCCAGTGTCAGAGTGACTGACATTTGTATATTACTCTATTGGTCAACAACAAACCAGTCAGCTCACATTAATGAATACATACAGCTGTTTTCCCCAACATAAAACATAAGTAACAAAAATACAAATCTCTAAAGAAAAAAATCATAAAGGAATAAAGAAGAATATGGGATGCTTTATTCTAATTGGTGGTATAAGTTATGTCCATCAAACAGAGAATTTATTTCCACATCTCTTCAAATGCCTGTTTATTCTCATTTGACCTTGAAGAGGGCAAAGAGATCTCTTTGATTTCAAAAAGTACTCTCCAGCTCTTACAGACACATGGCTATCTTCAGGACCCTGAGTGTGGCTTTTCTTCTCTCTATGATGTGCATGGCTTATTTAAGATGCCTGAACGGGTCAGTCAGAGGTGAATTGCTCACACAAGTGGAAGCCAGCTGGGCCTGAGCGTCTCGCCTTTTTCCTTCCAGCCTGTTTGATTGGGTTTTAGCACTCTGTTAGCACCGGGAGGCCCTCAAATGGATTGCTGTCAGGGCCAGCAGACATGGCAAGCTGAGAAAGTGACAGTGCTTCGGCTCTCGCGACAAGCTGACCAGCGATCCCCTGCGCATCACCTCCATGCCTCTTCGTCCGTCGCAACCCCCATTCCCTAACACACCTCATTCCCTCACCTCACCTTCATTCACTTCCTTCCTTAATCTCCATTCTCACTCTGTCAACCCTCCTGTGCCCCAGGAGGCAGCGTAGGCCCTGTCAATTAGGCTTGAGTCATCACTGAGATGTGGCCAACACACTATAGTCATTTGGACTCACAGGAGTCACAAGATGGAATCTTATTGACAGATCATTCCCTGTAATACCTACTTGCACTTGGTATTGGCAGCCCATTTTCTACAGTCATGCCACACTTATCACCAGAATAGTGCTTAGCTAGTTACTTATACCTCTGAAAAAAAACCCCACATTTTTATTACTTAATTCCACGGGATTAACATTACTATATGTTGGTCTGACCCTGTGACAGACAATATAGCACAACCCAGATCTGCAAAATGGACCCCCCTTGGCCCAATGCCAACTTCATTTCACTTCATGCTCACTTGCACTTGCAGCAGCAGGGCCAGTCTCCCTAAAATTATCTGGGTTGCTGTATGTATTTTCTTCCTTCATAACATGTTGGCTGATCTGCTGCACCTGTTTTCTGCAGCCAAGCTGGAAACCCTGTTTGCCTGCCCAACAGAACAGCTCACACCCAACATTACTATTCAGATCACTGACTCAAATTTCCAGGAGCAGGATAAGAAAAACAGACGCATTTCTGTTTTCAGTCCAATAAAAGAACACAAATGGAGATAATTAAAATATGTAAATAGAGTGGCAGTGGAGAGTAAATCGCATCCTAGCTTTTGTGGAAATCCATTTCCGACCACACAGAAACAAGGGATGGGCCACAAACGCAGACCTCCTTTTAATGATTAATGATGGCAGATGTTGATCACATGCTACTTTTAAGACTTAAAACGTCAAGAATCTTATTTACAGATATCTGGGTTATGGCTCATTCTTTGTCTGGCCTCCTCTAATGCTATAAAATGCACCTTCCATCACAGATAAACCTGTAAAAGCAGCATATCTAGCCAGCTAAACGTATTATCCATACATTTACTTTGCATTGTGGATGAGATAGTGGGCCTAGGAGAACTCAGACATGCTTCTAACCGAATGCATTACAGAGTCAATTTCATTTAATTTCCTTTCTGAATCACTAAGGTGTGATTTCTATTGACACAAAGAATAGCAGATGGAGTTGTGATTTAATTACATCCAGTACCTACAAAAATAGCATTAAAATTTCAGTTCCTTGCAGCTCCTCGATACCTTCAGAGCCAAGTTCACTGGCAGGACTAAAGAAAGAACAGGAGAATCATTGTAAAAAAAAATGTGTTGTTGATCATATGTCCAAACTTCCAATTTTGCAAGAGCATGTAAAATACTTTTTGTAACTGTTGGTCACCGAGTACTCACATTGTTTTACTGATTTTTTAATAATCTAATCCTCATTAGGAATAATTAGCATTAAAAAAGCTGATTAACTTCCTTTTCTTCTTCTGATAATGGCTTGAGCTGATATAAGCTCCTCTTATTTCTTTAAAACGATGCCGTTGACAGTGATTCTGTTTTAAACTTCACCGCGGTGCTAATCCTTATGCCTCGAGTGATAAATCCCGAAGATCCACAGCTAATCTCGCTCAACACTGAGTGGAGAGTTACCCCCTCTGATATAGCCACAAATCAACCTTTCAGAAGCAATTATCATTTAGACAACTCTACTCTGGTGTTTAAACACCCTGCAGACACTGAGGGGGGAAAAAAAATCTGGGCCAAAAGTGTGTATTTGTGCATGCCTTGATCTGTGTCTGTGTATGCTTGTGTGTGTTTTGAGACCCTGGGCCTTCACTGGAGAGAAACTGGATGAACAAAACCACAGGGAGAAAAGAACACAACGGTGGCCCCGTTTGGTGTGTCTGTGGTTTCCTCAAGTAAACTGAATATAAATTTGCTCATTTGCCTTCAGTGCTTTCTTTGCATGTTTGCAGACATTAGAAGGCTGACGTAAAGTCCACTGAAGCATCACCACATCTGCTTCTCACTGGAGCTGCCTGGATATATTCATATATGAAACATGCTTGCATGCATGTGTACTGTGCTATTAAGACACCAGTACATTAAGGCAACTAGGGCTAGGTATTGAACTTACTTCATGATGCATTTACTGTTTAGTGCTGATTTGAAATTTGAATTAAAAGCAAATCAGTCTCTATATGTCTCAGTGTGAGGTATCTCACACACACAAAACCAAACCAAAACAAAAAAGACACACAAAAAAACAACAACAACTCAAATACTACTCTATTGAAACAGTTCAAATCATTCCCAGCTCTAGTGGCAGCCTCCATCACTTTCTGTTTTTAGAGAGCATCAACACCAAGCAAGGTCAGTCAAATACACTCAGCTCATCTGCAGTAACTGTCAAAGACCGGATGTGCCGACTCAGCATGAGATTACTTGTAAATACTTTTCCACCAGCTCCGTGCATTACTAATGACATACAGTACCTGTGTTAAGATGGTGTAACGTCTGTGCTTATTACCGTCACCTTCCCACTGTAGCATCCACTCATTAGCTGCCACTGAATTATACCTCACAGCTATGCTTTTCACTGCTTTAACAAGGGGTCTGGAGCAGCAAGTTAGTCCCCTCACTATGCTGTTAATGTGCTAATCATTTACAGCATGAGACGCGGTGCTGCACTAGCAGGTAGAGAGAGCAATTTGGGAGCTGCTAGTTAATTTGGATTCGGTGAAGCAACTCAACAAAAAAAAAAAAAAAAGAGAAAGAAAAAAAAAAAAAAGGCCAAGCTCTCATAGCCAAGCTATGCCAAGCATCGCTAACCTCTGCCACTCATGTAAGGACACCAATCAGTGAGCGGCATGAGCCCAGGCACTGTCATTACTGTGCCAGTCACTGATGCTCCTCTCACCCTCCTACCCCCCATTGTGCCCAGGACCTTAATAAATAATTCATACGCATTGGAACATGTGAAGGGCACATGCTTAATCTGGCCTTTGCTTTCACTTCATTTCACATGACTGATATAGAAAGAAGGCATTTATACCTTGTTTTTCTTTGAGAGCAGGTATTGCTAAATTGTAGAGAGTAGAACAGGATTAAAATATATTATTACATAATACATAATGATGTGGGATATAAATAAATCCTCAACAGGTCGACTGGTGAAACTGCAGATAGCATGCTAGATGTTTCTGTTTTGTGTAACTATTTCCTCATGTATAGCGCCTTGACCTAAATAATTACTCTAAAACAGTACGTAGCATCCACGGCACATTTTGTGTTGCATTCGCTACATCAACACAACTCGAAGGCCATTTTGTGTGCAGTTCGAAAACAAATTCAGGGTGCATATTTCATCAACAGCTCCTGACTGATATGAATCAGGGCTGATGTCAAACCCAAATCAGTATTCTGTTAACAGCTCACTTGTGCCTCATTAACAACTGGGCTAGATGTTGCCATGGCTACCCAGCAGAAAGGCCATCAGGGGTTCACAGTGTCAGCTCCACTGCCTACCACTTTAACCCTCTCCTCAGACACACAAGAGTCATTACCCCTTCGCCTTGATTGCCTGATAAAGTGTGGGCTGTTAGGTTCAGGGACCATGTAATATAAACACATTAAGAACACAAATACATAGGCTTAACATTTCCTATATTAGTGAGTGTGTTATATGAATTTCTGTTTCTGCCTGGCTGTCAGTAGCTGCACTAGTATACCATGGCATGCTCCTCTTGAGTGTTGGGCATTAAGCGGCTGCCATGTTCCCAGGTAAAGAGGGCCCCTCTCTTTGCTAATGGCACTCCAGCGAATGACCTTGACAGCTTGAAAATGAGCGCATTAAGTAGAACACTTAAATGTATAATTATGCACTTGTTCCAGTGGAACTGTCACTACTGTGTAGGTTAAATCATTACAGCTTAGATAAGATGGAAAAAAAAAAATAATAATAATAATTTTTTTTTTTTTTTTTTAATGCCTATCAAAACAATTAGGGAACGGAACTGGCTTTGATATGAACACATGAAAGGGAGCATCACTCCACTCATTAAGTGAACACATTCATAAAGGCAAAGCAGTGGAGAGTGAAGCTACAAACACAGCCATTAGTCGTTTTATTGAAAAGAAGTGTGCATGGAAATGTGATGTGCTTGTTTTCAACGTGACGTTTGATGAAAAATGTAATAAGAAGAGCAAGACACTGCAGATTATGTATTCAGAGCCCTAGGACTATGTTTAACTTTTGTGGGCTGCTTGTAAAATAAAAACTTACATGAATATCAAATGTATAGATTAGAAAAAGATCGCCCTGTCGTACATATAATCCAGGTGTAAAGCACAGTAGAATATACAACATTAACCTTTAAAATGGGACATCTGCACAGCCTCAAACAGTCCAACATTAATTTGCTTTAATTTAGGCACACTGCCTGCAGTGCAACAGGATGGTGGGTGTTTAAAGATTAAAAAACTTCAAAAGTAGTAGAAGATGTTCTGTCTATTGTTCAAACATTTCTCACCAGAATGTCATTATCAAGTTTAGTAGGAAGAAAAGATTGTTATACATATATTGTCGGGCATACAGATACACAGAGCCTGTGGAGAGCCATAGTGAAAACGTCCAGATTCAGTTCCAGAAGTAAGAAAACGTCATTCAAAGACACATTAAAAATAATGCATAAGTAGCATAATTTGTTAATTCCGTGTTTAGTGGCCTTTAACAAACATAATTTCCCCTGAGCCCTAGACTAACAGTGAATCTGTGGGTGGGTCAAGGGGGCCATGACAGCGAGACAGTGAAGACTGAATGATGGAAAGCAGCAGAGATTACAGCTAAAAAAAAAAAAAAGAAAGCACGGGAAAATATCAAGGATACTGAAGAAACCAAATTATGATGATGCAAGTACAAGCTATGCCTTTCAGGTAAATTTAATGGGAACTGTATCCTTTCTTGTGTGCTAACAAACTAATTGTTGTTTAACTTTGTTAAAACCATAAAGGTTTAATCACATTTAATCTCAAGTAATGTGGTAGATTTTTGGCTCTGAATAGCCTCCTCCACTAAGACATTAAGATGTTAGATGCTAAGATTCTTAGTGCTGCAGTTTCACTTTTTAAATAATTGCCACTATGATGATTCAGTTAGTAAAAATACCAACTGCATCTGCTCTTCTGTAACTGGCATGACATCAACTTATATCAGCTTGACAGTATTACATTGTATGCAGTTGATTATCATAGCTGTGCTTCACCATCTAGCATTAGCAAGAATGCTGTCATTTCAAGTTTTGTTGCTCCTACGTTCCTGTCCTTACTCTTCATCTAACACTGTTCGCTGACTCACACATCACACAGAGTTGGTGAAAGCTGACAAATATTGTCAAATATCAACATTGTCAAAATGCCAGAAAATATTCTGATTGTATTTTTAGCCCATAACTGTCACCCCTTAGTCAGGCTGTTTTGTCGAGAGGTGTTGAAGTGTGTCGTTCCCTGATTCTATCTCAGGTTGATGTTCGGTTTCTTTGTGCTCATTTGTAACCGGCTTGTGTTTGAACAGTTTTACAGTAATAATCTTACAGCTCCCTTGCGATTGCTGTGCAATAAAATGGCCACCTATCGAGATAATTAGCTACAGTAATTTCCTCCTGTTTATACATGCACAGCCACTGCAGAAAACTGTAAATGAACAGTAATTAATCTTAGGAGAAGGGACGTGATATATTTTCTCCATCACAATTTCATTTCTTTTCATACGTTTAAAAAGACGTTGGGCTTTTCAGCTGCCCTCAAGATAAAGTGACTCTTATTGATCAAATAAACATATTTCCATATTACTATGTCCACAGAGTAGAGTCTCTTTTCTTGCCAATAAATTTGCTCAGCTGGATCATTCAAGCTAAGGTCCCTCAAAGGAGTTTGTCAGCCTGAAGGCATTCACATCGCTGCACCTCTTTCCCTCAGCACCTGGAGATTTTCCCATTTACATTCTGGGGATCTTTTATTCAGAGCGCTACATGAACTGCATAGTGGCAAAACAATATAGGGTCACTAGCCTGGCATTTGGCATGAGAAAATGTTGTTATGCTACGTCTGTGTGTAGCTCCAAAAAAAAACAAAAAACGGCAGATCTGTAAAAAGCATGTGTATGTCTACAGTACACCGCTACAAACAG
This sequence comes from Toxotes lorentzi, assembly GCA_037833715.1. Lineage (NCBI taxonomy): Eukaryota > Metazoa > Chordata > Actinopteri > Toxotidae > Toxotes > Toxotes lorentzi. The sequence goes on along the minus strand of JBBMJY010000016.1, from coordinate 6,270,113 downwards.
CCAACCTATTTGTATTTTTCTCGGTGGCCAGAACATCCCACTCTCTCTGGGGTTGCTCTGTGCTGTCATTTCAACTGCCTGGCTCCTTCGCAGTGGGCATACACAGTCATTCACTGTGGTTTCAATGTTGCTAGGCTACCTCACTTCTCCACTGTTTGCTGTTTGAAAATCTACTGTTCAATAAAGCAGTTCTAGGGAGACCTGTGGGTTTGAATACTGAGCGATATGAACCTGCAGGAGTAACTGACAACACTAATAGCCTTTTTTTTTTTTAAGTTTAACCATACCCTTTTTCTTTTGTCCCTTAACTCAGTAACATACTAGGACTATTTGTGCCTACCTCTATTGCACATACAACTCCTTCAGTCATAATATTCATACATCAGAACATTTATAACCTTCCCCGATTTTATTTTCCTGTAAAAGTGAGTCATAACTGGAGTGGTGAAGATCTCCTCTTTGTAGTCTTCCACTGTTCTTTTCTGGTTTGTATATTCATATCTGCCCAGCAGTGTCTAGGAGTTATTATTATTCCTGTTTTGTCTATCCTGTTTTCAGCTTTGGATGTTGGGCGTATTCCAAGCTTGGACTGTCAAACACAGTGTGTTTCCAAGGTTGAAGGGTGAACAAGCAAGCTGCTCGCCGGGCCCCTGCACAATTTCAGCACTGCCTTTTTCTCTCTCCTCGTCTGCCCTCGATGATGACGAGTGCAGAGCAGTTTGACCCCGGCAAAATAGAAGGTCTAGCTCCTTGAACTTTGCAGGGCATCACACGCCGACCCCCGTGACCCCGACTGCGTGGCCACCTGATTTCCCCTGAGTCCCAAAACAAAAACTCATTGGATGACCCCTCAACTGATCCCTTCCTCCTCCACAGCTACATTTAAATCATCCCACCCTGCTCTGTCTGAAGGGAAATGCTTCTTAGAAAAAGATGCTATTATTCTTACAGTGCATCTTTTCTATTTTTGTTTTGTCTGACCACACATTTGTAAGGATTATAGATTCATGTCAGATATTTTTCTGTCTACATTATTTTTCTTTTCGTGACCTTTAAAAAAGTGTAAAATAAAATATTTCTGTTACATGTTTAGTTGTTTAGTTCAGTATACAGAATGAAGGTTTCTGAGTTCATACCTCTCCGTCTGTCCCATATCATTCCAGCTGGAGCTATTTCTACGTGTTTATCCTAAGCTAACTCTGAAAGGGGCCACATAAATATTTCAAATGCACTTCTGCTCATGGTGAAAGGTTATTATGGCCAGGTGCTGCTGTGAGGGCATACTTTAAAGAGCTGTTTTTTGTAGTTGTTGTGGTTGTTAGCAGGAAATGGCTTGAATACTAAGCTAATTACTGGATGTTGACAATGTACTTCCTGGGGACTTATGTTTTAAAACTTAAATGGATCAGACTGATAGTGAGCTGTGGTGCTGCATGTATTTAAGCAATTAGAGTCATTTAAAAAGAAATTAAAATAAAATATTGGGTGCTTGCTGCTAACTGGAAGTAACTGCTTCTGGTGTCCTGTGTTATATATTTGACTGTATCGTTCAGTAAGAACCTGCTTCTTGTTTGTAGTCGGATTCACACTCGTGTTTCTGCCAATGAGAATCTGAAACTACATTTTACTTTGTTCTGTGATTTATCATCCTTTTTGCAACAGTGGTATAATTCAGCATTCAATTATGTTCCTGTGGTTTACCATTATGGCGTTATTGCTTCTTTAATTTTTGAAAGCCCAAAAGAAAAGCTGTAACACGCTGCTTTTTCTTTCTTCCTTTTTCATCCCAAGTTTAACACTGCGTTAGATTAAGGCCTATATTTTCTCTACCAAGACTTCTGACCTATGTGTACCCTCATTTAACAAAACAATCACCTCTACCAATCAGCTGTAACTTGCATTGTATAACACTGAGACCCTCACACATTAATGACTTTTAAGGGCAGATCATGATAAGTAGCAGTACAGTTTTTTCGTCTTGGGTTTGACTCCAGGAGAGAGCATAGAGCACAACTATGTCTATATGGAGTCGACAACCCCTTGTTTTCACCTAATGTTTACACACCATGGGTAAAGAATTATTTTCCTTGGGGGACAGATAAACTGTCAAAATATAGTCAGGGTAAACAGCTAGTCTGAAAGAAGTCAAGCTAGGTTTTTTTTTCCTGCTTCCAGCATCCTGACTCCACATGGATCTAGCTCCATACTTAATGCACACACAAGTGGTATGCATATTTCACTTTCAGCAAGACGGTGAATAAGCGTGTTTACCAAAATGTCAATCTACTCTATTAAAGGTAACACAAGGCAACATACAAACAAAGAGGCCAGAAAGTTTCTGCCTGAATTGCCAATGCATTAAATGTAAATTACAATATTGTGTAATTAGACAAGGGGGTAACATGTCAATAATCAGCATTCGCTCAACATGTCACCACAAACTGCAGCCTCAGAAATGACCATCGAGTTGAATCGAAACCTGACAGTAACATTACAACAGTCAATAGATCATTATTTACTATCACTAATAGCACACACACTTCAGCTGCGATACTGTAGAGAAACACATCAATACAATGGAGGCTGGTGGGAAATGAATGTGACGTGCTGGTGACAAAGGGTGATCAATTTTCTGTTTGTATGTACAGTATGCACTCTGTGTGTGTGTTGTTTCTTCCTCTAAAGTCAATGCTTTCATGTTATGCAAGCTCTACTTTACAAGACGGTAAAGTAGCACCGATCTTGTATGCTACTGCACATTAATGATTTACATTTACGTGCATTTGTTTGTCTTTTCAAATGGACTGCGTTTAGTAAACTCAGTGTTTGCTGTCCTGTCATTGCACCCAGCATGTCTGGTGTGGGTGGGGGTGTGGACATTATGAAGATGGACGACGCTGTCACAGTGGGATGGTGTTTGTCGCAATGCAAGCATTTTCTTCTACTCTATTATCATTATCGTTGCTGATGTTATTGTTACAATAGCCATTTCAGGAAGCGGTTGAGCGGCTGAGACCGAAAGGCACAAAGGGAAATGGAAAACGGAGACATTGGAATTCAAGAAGTGAATATGAGTTGTATAATATCTACATTTACAGATAATTGGGAGCATACAGTATGACTGCTGTGCCTTATGAAATCTTTATGGCAGTGTGTGTGGCCACAATATAATAGCAAGCAGCTACAAAAGAAAGTGTTCCCAGGCTGATTTATTGTTCCTTAAGAACATTTGTATAGTTAATGGTCTAATGCCAACTATGCTGCAAAACCAAGCATGAAGGAAGGTCAGGGCTCAGGGAACAATTTTAACTTTTATGAGCCTTGACACACTTCACAAACTGCGCACTGGCCATGAGCCATAATCAGAATTCAGCAGCAACACCATCCATTAAACACAGCAGAGACGTAACACAACAAATTAGTCCAAATGGTACGAGCGAGTGTTAGCAATGTCACTGCCACAGTAGTCACAGTTCCAGCTTCACACTTTCATTGACAGGCCACACATGTTAATGCTGTTTCTCCTTCTCTCCCCCCTTTTCTCTTTCTCACATGGTTGTCCTTTAGGATGCTGGAGCAGGTGTGACAAATGCTGCCGTTTAAATCAAAGCACTCCCCTCTCCCCCTTCACCCCCTCTGGGGAGAAGGAGGATGCCTCCATGCAGATTGATATCAGGAGGCCCAGCCATATCCTGCAAGGGCTGACTGATGGTCTGTCTGGATAAAAAATGAACTTTATTCCCAGCGTGCGAGCTATGATTCATGTACCTCCCCTGCCCCTCCTTCCCCACAACCATTCCACATATACTCTCTGGAAACACTATAGTACATCATATAGTGCTGCACCGCCTGTCTACACCCAGAAAATACCAATGAGGTGTTTCTGTTTCTATGTGACAAAACAAGTAAAGAATCAAACTAGCATTACTCTCACATTAACGCGCTGAAGTAAAGGAAAAATCAAAAATCCTAATCTTTCTGACAGAGGGAACCGGATCATGCCTTTCTGTTGTATTCAGTAACATCCGTTTGACAGCTTTCCATTTGGAAAACATAAATATATATTTTAAATCTTTCCCTCAAGTCCTGTTTGGCAGCGATTTTGTTCCAAACAGAGTGACCAACTCACATGAGCTGCAGACGTGTTTGACCACTGGTTCTGTTTGGTCCTTCTGCCCTTCCATACCATGATGAGTGACAGGCAGGCAGAAGCTCTGGGGTCACATTACTCACAGTTAGCATTCTGTTCTTCCTCTTTCCTGCGCTAAAAACATGGTGAAGCATTGCACTTTCCGCTCCAAAAGTGAGTGGGTAGTGTGGGAGGTGGCGGTGCAAAAAAGAACACAGCCCTGCTTTAGATTCAATTTAATTTGCCATCTGAAAGCAAAGCTATATGTGCAGAGAAGGATAATTGCTAATAAATTATCTTTAACATCTCACTTCAACTGCCAAAAGAAGACAAGGCAAGCCTAATGGCATTACATCTCAAAGGAGTCAAAATGTTTTGACACTGTCTTGCCAATTTTCTGTGGTCATTTAGGCCTTTATATTGTCTGTTCGCAAAACAAGTCATTAGCCTATGTGCCCGCTACTACCAAAACAGTACTGCAATTGAGTCCTCCTCTTTGGGGAGGAGTTGCAGTAAATCATAAAAGCTTTTCTTTTCTTTTCTTTTTTTTACAGATGAGGTGTCAATGTCGATGGAATAGCGTTTCTATAATTGCACCCTATAAAAGTGTCGGATGGCTGACGGTTAAGGCTAATGAGAGAGTGGAATAGGACAGTGAGGCGACATCCCATAATTATCACCTCAAATCTAAAATTCAAAGAAGAGAAAAAGTGAAAAACAAGGAAAACATCAGTATGATATAAGTTTTTTTTTTCCTTCATCTGTTTGACAGAGATGTTACCATGACGAGAAGGTGGGAAAAGGTAATGATGTGATTACAGAAGCAAAGCTCAGCAGCTAAATGGCACCCGTTGTTTCAACCTCAGCCAGTAGAAGAAGAAAAAAAAATTATATATTTGACCAGGAAAGTTACTGTTAAGGTGTAGGTAGTATTTTTGCTGACCCCTTTGAGCAATTTCAATTCCAATCAGTGTACCAACATGTTTTGCGACATCTAAAGGTACATTTCAATGAGTACAAAAAGTGGCATCTTTCTCTGCACATAGTGTAGGCATTTTGTTATACACCAACGTCCTGCAGTCGGCACAGCCAGTCCCAAGGGGATGGTAAAAGGCCAGAGTGTAATCCTTCAGATGAAACTGAAACCCTCTGAGGCTGAGGAAATGTAACCCCAGAAACTCGCCCCCTGTTTGTCATTGATCAAAAGGTATTAAAACTATAATAGAGATCTGTTAGCGACTGATTAAAGGTCACATGAAGCCGAACAGAGAACGAATAACAATAAAAAATAAATAAATAAATAAGAAATCAATAGCACAAATAGCGGTTTTAAGGTAACTTCACACGAGCACTGTAACAATGACTAAAGAGCTTTCATTGGAGTGCAGTGGCGGTCCATTCATGAAATGAAGAATGCTGTCGTGTGAATTTATCTAACTGATATACAT
>JBBMJY010000016.1:6205598-6264507 GCA_037833715.1 Toxotes lorentzi | reverse complement strand
CTGCTCATTCAGCCTTTCTGGTCTAATTCTGTTGTCATTTCAGACCTGATCGTGATTTTAACCTTTCTTTTAATCTTTCCTCAGTCTGATACTGTACTTTGTCTGCCTGCTTAGAATTTTGAATCCTTGTTGTTTTTTCCCTAAGTAAAGATTTTTAATTTTCACATCTGTCTCCTTAGTTGTCCTCTTGGATCCCTTTTCTCAGAATTGTGACACTTTCTAGCTTTACTGGGTGATGAAAGACCAAGGACAATACCAGAACGATTCCAAAACACTGCTTCATTTCCATTGGCATACTCTGGCTGATCTTTGTTTGAGATTTTATCTGTGGAGACAGAAGAGGAGGTGACTGAGGTACTTACCCTAATGAGACAGTTGTTCCTGCAGTGTTCTTCTGTGTGACTTCATTGAATGGGCACAGGGTATAGGTATACCTGCAGAGGGAAAAAGAAAACATAATACCAACACTGGGTTATTGGCTGATTTTAGTTTATCACAACACTGTTGAACTGAATTGTTGTAATGGGTGTATTTTTCAGAAAAACATAAAATCAGCACATATCTTGATCTTATTAATTACTAATTACTAATTTAAGGGATCCTTGCCCAAATTTTTATGTATTTATAGTAAAGCTGCTCTATGCAATATTTTTATATTAATAATACAACAAAAGGCTAAATGTAAAGTGAAATGCGGCCCTCAGCTCTACGGAGCTCTTTAATGTGTTTCAGCTCAAAGTCTGAGTGCTTTTTTTTTTTCTTTTTTAATTAAATCTCCCTGCTCTCATCAGGATCGTTTTTTTGTTTTTGTTTTTTTTTGGACAGAAACATGATTCCTGTTTGTCTGTCTGTCTAGGCTCACTGGGACAGAAGATTGACAAAGAGCTACAAGTCACCCTGCCACCCACAGCTCCACCACCAAAGCAAAGAGGAGTACAGAGGAGTTAGCGATTAGCAGAGACCATCACTAATGTACTTCCTGGGGATAGTGCTGGAGTAGAGGCACAATCACTAGCTCCAGTAACAAACTGATCAAAGACCTTGATGGTGAAACCGACAAGGGGAAACAGCCAGCCAGGCTTTTTTCCTTGACATTTGAACCATTACACTGACTGTTATAAAAGAGCAGAGGATGCCCAGACAACCACAACTAGAGAGAGAGAGAGAAAGAGATAGAGAGAGTGAGAAAGTGCAGGGAAAAAAATGGCTGTAGCGTAGTGGGCCGGGAAGTGTGGGGGGTGGGGAGGGAGGGATCAAAAGCTGTTCGAGAAAAAAGCAAGATGAAAGAAAAGAAGATGATGAACATCAGAGGAAGAAGAAGAGTGGGAGAGAGGTAAGTCATTGGCTGTCGAGTTCTTTTGCTCATGCGCTTGTTTGCAGATTGTATTAAATGCCTCTCATCTCGGAGACTTTCATTTAGGTATTTATCCGTCCATGTCTACTGTATGTTTCGGTGGGGATGCCCCTTCCCCCCATCCACCAATATAACAGCAAGGAAAAAAACAGAAACAGAAGCATCTTGTCTGACTGCAGAGTAAGCAGCACAGCTCAGAGTAGAATTAAATGTGTCTCGCTGTGACTAAGCCTGTTGAGAATCCACTGCCCCTCTGTACACTGTGAAGCAAGGGTCCCACTGGGCTGCTTTCTTATTTATTTGTATTCTACTACTTTATTCTCAAACTATATAGGTTTTAGATATTCGACCAGCAACGTGTATGTGTCAGTCGGTTGGTCCACCACTTCCGTCCAGACTAAAATATCTCAGTTCCTATTGGATATATTGCCATGAAATTTTGTACAGACGTTCATGTCTCCCTCAGGATGAACTGTAAAACCTTTAGTGATCCTCCAAGCCTTCATCTGTCACCATCATCAAACACTGTGTAGTACAGCTTCACTGAGCCGCTAGCATTGCTGTCGACTCTCTTCAGGTCACAAGCAGAGCTAAGAATTGGTTAAAGGTTTCTTCACAGCTGGCCTTGACCTCATCAAGGACACCATATGACAAGTTAGCAGGACGCCCACACCTGAAGTACCTGGAAGAACTTACATAACTGCTGCATGGTGTTGGAAACTGAAACTTATTGGTGCTTTGGTTTAAATTTCTCATCCGGAACCCCTAAAAGCACCATTAAATGCCAAATAAATCTATGTTATGTTAGCTAGACAACCTCCCATACTGAAAAAAACAAAAAATAAAATAAATAAATATCAGGATTCCCTCTTGACACTTGCTTTATTGTTCCTTATACAAGTCACTAGATTCATTAAGTTTGTAAAGCAGGTGTTTCAGCAACAACCAACATCCTCATCTGAACCCAGAAACAGATGGTACCTGATCGACAGAGGTATACTGAGCAGGGGGGAGGGGGGGGGGGGGGGGTTAACACAGTGAAAAAGCAATCAACTGAGTCTCATAAGGGAGTACCCCTGCATGTCTGTACCTTTCTCCCCCTCTCTATCACCCTCTTACCCTCAAGGCAAAGCCATTCATCCCTGCCCACTTTTGCTTACATGCCAGCACTGCACATACATACACACACACACATAAAAAAAGCTAAGCTATTTGTGTGCGGGGGCACTGTGGACTGACCTTGGGTGCTCGCCTCCATGTGGCAGCTTGTGAGAAAACAAAAGCAACACAGAAAATGTGTCGCTGGGTGGGTTAAAAAAAAAAAAAAAAAAGTTGGGAGAGATTAGAAATGCCAAGCCCAACATGAGTACGGAGATGCAGGTTGATTAGCTGTCTGTCTACGAGACAGACACTTCACATTCTGCCGCCTGCATTACATAAATGGGACACAGCAGAAAGGTCAAGCAAGTACATTTACACAAACTGTCCCCAGCTATCCTTAGCAAATGAGCACAGTGTGACACGAAGGAGGAAATATCCGCTGAGATGGACGGGTGGTAACAAAGGCTTTGAGGAGAAGAGACTGACAGCGATGGAAATGTAAGGCTAGGAAACAACCAGGAGAACAGAGACAAAGTCAGAGGGAAGGGGACGACGGAAGGATAAAACGAAATAAAAGTGTGCAAAAGAGTGTGGGAGGGAATCAGAGTAAGCTGGTAGTGACGCTGTACATATGAATCACCAACAGAATATGACAGATGATGACGTGCGGCAAGGGGGATGCAGGGCGGAGGATACAAAGAATAAGAAAGAAAGAGACCAGAAGATAAAACCTGCTGGGCCACTGATTAAACCTTTGACAATAATTAGAAGGCTATGATAAGCAGAAGACCAAAAATTACTACAGTGATCCTCCCATTCAGATCTTGAACTCCACACTGTGTCTCCCCCTGTCCCCCACATTCAATCTGTCACCGTTGTCCGACAATGCAGCTCTGACAATAGCCATAATAAGTTGGCACCACTGTGTCAATCTTGAGCAGGTGTTCTGGAGCCGGCAGGTACACAGTTAGAGAATAAATATCTTAGATGCAACCATTTAGCCCCTCAGGCAGTATCTGGTGGTTCACCGGATCAGACTGGAGGCTCAGTTCACTCATAAATCTGCAGATTTCTGGAGCGAAACTAGTGCCATGTCAAAATCTTTGAAATTTAAATGAATGAAATTAAGGATAATATGCAAACACAGTACAGAGATATTACGCAGAGTGGTAACAATTTCCAGCATTAATAAGCAGCATATGAAGACATGGTAATGGCTTATAACCCAAACATAATGTTACTATGTAGCTGAAAGTAGATATACGGACTCTTTAAGTGATTATTAATGTATTTGCGAACAACTATAACTCATCCTGTGATGCATACTGCAATACATAATGCTTCAACTAGTGTAAAAATATAATAAGAAACACTTTTCTACTAAAAATGCATTGTGTTTTCTCATTAAAAACTATTTATTAAAAGTACACATACAGCTCATAAATGCTAACTGGGAAGGTTAAAATAGTGTTACCAGGGCTTTGTTCACCTATTAAAGGCTAATTCTGGATAATTTATTTTTGGCGACATCTTCACATTCCCAGATCTCAGTTAAGTCGCTGATTACAGTTATTACAGATAAGAATGATCAATAACACATTGTTATAAACCAGAATTATCCAGCCCTGGTACAATCACCTGACTAATGTTCACTGGGGCTATGTAGGGGAAGGAAAAAAAAAAAAAAACATAAGCATATTTATACCGAAGTCCACTGAGATCGAGTCAAGAGAGGGAGAAGGAGAGAGGGAGACAGCAATTAAACCCTTCTCCCTCTAGACTGCTGTGTGAGGGCGTGGGTGGAGTTCACTGAGGATGACACTGCAAACTGCAGCAACGTCAACACTAGATAATTGGTTTACAGGTAACACTGTGCACACTCTGCTGGCATGCCAGAGGTCAGAGGTGACTCAGCAATATACAGTGACGTGGTTAATTGTTTAGTAGCAAACTTTATGGAAAACCAACACTTTATTTTGATAGTGCAGAGCAACCCTCAGGTCACACATTTATCAGCAGAATGTGTTTCAACACTTGTGTCAACATTGCATAATAGGTTACACTCTCGGAGCTCCATTTATTTACTCAGTCATCTTCATGTTGTTCAGGATATTTTACAAAGTACATTATTTTACCATCGTTAGATAAGAAAGGAAATTTCTGCCCTGTGTTTTTTTTTCTGCATACATGTATTAATATGTGAAATAAGGTCATGTTGAGCCTTAAAATACTGAGGGTCAAACAAGGTAATGTTCTGTTGTTCGAAAGATGCAGCTGAAATACACCATAGAAAAACAGTGTTATATAAACGCCAAAACATACAAGCTTCTCTTTCTGCTGAGCTATGAGTAATTCTGGGAGATAAAAATAATAGAAAAATTAATTGCTTTAGGACCTTTCTCATGCAATGCACAAGGTGTTTACAATTAAATGCCGATAACAGTCACATTTACAGAAAAACAAAGGGAAATTTACCAGCAGCGGCAATAAGTGCAAATAACATCTGCCTAATTTGAATAGAAAATAAATTAAATTCATGTACTGATCATTTGGGGGTGTAGGGGGGATCTGTCTGCTTCTTTTGTCTCAGTCGTTCTGTGTATGAACTGAAGAGAGTGACTGTCACTGTCAAACAAATCTCCAGTCAAATTCAGGACAGATCACTTTTCAGTTACACGCACATGAACTTAAAGAAGTAGCTTGACATTTTGGGAACACTGCTTTTCTTTGCTAAGATGATTGACTCCACTCTTCTGTCTAAAAGATAAATACGAAGCTACAGCCAGAAGCCAGGTAGCTTAGCACAAAGACTGGAAACAGGGGGAAACAGCTAGCCTAGCCTGGCAGCCATGATATCGCAGCACCTGGCCAAGAAATAGTCCCGCATATATTCTCAGTTAAAACCAGTTGTAACCTGTCATTTTCACGCATCAGCTTTTTTTTTTTTAAGAATCTCATTCACATTATTGACTTTTGATATCACACATTTTGTTAGGTGGAGACACCTGGGATGTGCTTTATTTTCTTCCCAAAACCAGAATCAGTAGTGAATCATCCAACCTGCCTGTAAAGGCAGCAGGGTTGTCTAGCGCCTGTCTGTCCTTTAATCAGCAGATCCAGCTTTAAGCCCCTGTGTCAACAAGTCTACACCTTGCTGAAGTGTCAGTTACAGCTGTGATTGCACCCTTGTTACAGGTTACAGCTGGTCATAATACAACAAAACCAATTCTGTAAGTGTCTCAATGCCATGTCTAATAAAAGTACATACTGACCCAAAAAACAGACTGCAACACAAAACAAACACCTATTCTCAATTCCAGCCCTTATAGAAAAACCTGCATTGCACACTGTGTACCTTGTTTTAACACACTGGATAAGAATAAAATACGGCACCTGGAAAAGGGCAATCCCTGGACTAAACTCAGATAAGTGCTGATGAGGTGGGTTTTTTTCTGTTTGAGTCTAACTTACAAAAATGCAGAGCTAGTAATGCTACAAAATATTTTACTGCGCTTGTTTGTGGCTGTTTCTCTTCTGATTATTCTGCCGTTTCACTGGTTTAATGTTAGCTTGCAGTGAATTTTTTTTTTATTATTATTATTTTACAGTGAATCAAGATGACATCTGAAAATTAGAAGGACATTTATGTGTGTGCTTAGAACATGTGCTTTTTGAGCAGGAATATTAATGACTCGGAATTAATATATTTTAAATGCATTAGATGTTGTAGCATTGAGTTGCTATCGAACAGCACCAAGCTTAACTGTTCAGTACATTACAGCCAGAGCTTTCAGTGCAGCTTTTATTACACCATCATATCTATAATCACTGCACTGTTAGAACTGTTCTTTCTGTGCTTTCATTATGTCTTAATATAGTGGATATTATTCCAGGAGTGCATCTAATATAAGAGCAGCTACTGTAGGTGAAGGTGGCAGCGAGGCACTTTGATTTATGTCTGCAATGTCTGGATCGCCCTCCTGCAGTAAACGTATAAAAGTACAGCCATGATGAGAGCTTTACTTTTAGTAGCTTCTATAATTCAAATAGTCAGCTCATCAGGCCTCAAGTGCATTTGTAGAATCAAATTCCTATAGCATAACTGGTATTAGATGGACTATTTAAAATTCCATCATGATCACTGTGATGCTGGGTCATTGCAATTCCTTTCACTTGGTACTAGAGTTGAAATGGCAGTTCATCCTTCTAGAGCCAGTTTATAAGAAGACATACTCAAAGCAGGCCATTTTTCAGTTTACCTTCATTTTCCACATGGCGAACCACCAATTCAAGTCTGAATAAAGCACTGTATGGTGTTTTTACTATGGATTTGATTGAAGTTCACTTTCCTGACAGCTCATATTTTGATATTTTGGCCTTGAAATTCTTCATGCAAAATGGCGAGTCAATGCTCAAGGTTGATTTTATATAAATATATATATGTGTGTGTATGTATATACAAATATCTGCTGTGCATTCACACAGAAGAGACATCTTTCCCAAATAAATAACCCAGGAAAAAAATAACAGAGCAAAAGAGCTCTCTCCCTCAAAAGATGTCGCCATTTATATGCGTAAAATGGGAAACAAAACAAGCCAAACTTGAAGCCAATTTAGTTTTTAGAGCCGTCACTAAGGGCAATGAGGCAAATAGCCTCTGGCAGATCATTTAAAGCTGCATTCTCCCTGCCATCTCTCAAGATGTTACATTATTATTGCTGCTGTTTTCTTCTCTAAATAGGTGAAGGTTGAAGCATGTGGAAGATATGATAGGAACTAAGGGACAACAGCAGGTCTCTACGGGTCTTTCTGAAAATGCACTGAATTGAATGGAATCATGGCGCTTGAAAAATAAAGTCCCATGTACATAAATACCTATGTTTGTTATAAGTCTTTCATATTATTGCAATCTGATGCAACTATACAGTAATATTAGATCATACTGCCATGCTAATACTTACAGAATGTAAAGGAGGCTACGTAGGTGTGGAGCAAGTTGGCTGAAAATAATATTTTACACTTCTCTGCCTCTAAGATGTTAAAAAAAAAAAAAGACTCAACACTAAAAAGTGTTAGGAAATCTACTTCAACATAACTTAAGGTGATAATTAGAGTTCCCACATTAAAGTGAAAAAGGAGAACAGAGCCAACAATCAGAGTCTTTGAGACTTGGAGAATGACTGTGAAACATCTGTTCACAAGATACTCCAGTTCACTTTTAAAGTCCCTATTTTGCACAATAAGGGCAGTGTTTAAGAGACGCGCCAAAAAACAACGGGGCACAAGCCTGCAATCGGATCAGTATCAATACCAATACGAAGTAAAATCTAGAATTCGATCAGCACATCATTAGTGAATATGTATTAGTTAAACATATACAGCAAGCTATTTCAACAATGAGTAGATGTGATAGAAGACAGTGAATTTGTTCTGCAGCCAGACTGCAAGAGATCAAAGGTTTATGCAGGTTTTGTCAATTCATACATGCATCATCCTTTGTGGTGTAAAGGTGATGAGATAACACCATTATGACTACTATTTTTATTCCTAAGCATGACTTTGTAATAGGATGTAAATGTTCCATTTGAAAATTACTCCCTTTCAAATGTCAGATGGTGAGATGAAGTTATGGGAAGCTGTCTTATTTTCTGTCTCTGCGTGTTGAACGTTTGAACACAGCAGACATGTCTCTCTCAGGGTGAGAAGTTAAGATGTGGTTGCTCTTGCTGCTAAATATCACTCTCAATTATAGGTGTTTTGCTGTAGTAAATTGACGGGAGTGATCTATTTCAATAATTTGCTCCAATTTACACCACACAATCGCCACTCCTGAGATTACAGATAAAATGGGACAAACACACTAAAAGTCTCAACCCCATTTCAGGGCGAAAATGGTCAGGGTAACAGGTTAGTAGATCAGAATCATCACAGCAATGCTAATGTAACCATTCAGCAAAAACAAATATCTAATGTCTTACAGGGTGCAAAATAAAGTGTGCTGTGCTATATGGCTGTACTGTATGTACTATTATTATTATTCTAACAGAACTCTGTCTACATGTGCGCTATAGGTTAAAAGTCATGTCAAACATTGCAAAAGGTACACGATTCATGTAAAACTACTCATTATAATGAATCATCTAAAAGAAAAAAAAAAACATTTATGTACAATAGTAATTACGATTTCACTAATGTTTTTACAGTTGCTGACTTGGATCGTGTTAGTTTTTATATGACAAGATAAACTCTGTTGAGCTTGCTGAGAGATTCAGGTAGTCACAGCAGGAACTGTAACTGAGACACAGCAGGAAAAGAAATATAATATAAACATTGCATAACACTGGGATTCTATATACACCAAGACACTTTGCCATCTCTCTTTTGTGGTCTATGCTTAATTCTCTCCTGGGTCTCTCTCTTAAACCTATGGATGGATACTACATTCATCCATTGCAGCCGCCTTCTGGCAACTCTGCAGCCGTTAATTAAGATTGCGCTTCATTCATTTAAAAAATACACAGACTCTGAACATAATCCAGCCATTGATTATGTTTCCTACAAAATGTGTTTGCGGTTACACTTTAGTCGTATATAAACATAATTTCTAGGAAACGGGGCTGGGCTAGGCCAATCCTCCTGCCTGCACCAATACTGTATATTTACAGATTAGATCCGTTGTCAGGCAATAATCTCATTCTTTAGCCTTAGAGCTAATCAAGAATAGTTAATCAGAATAAGATAACTGGCAAACAGAAAGATGCAGTAGTCATGTCAGTAAATTTACAGTGAATGTCAAACTTCAAACTAACTTTTCTCCAATTGCATCATATAATATTCTCATGATATATCTAACGTAATTCATACTTTTTCTTGCAGTGAACAACAAATTTGTTATTTTTAAGGATACAGTTCTCCAAATTAAGGAAACCAGTTATGTTTTGGAGGTTGGTAGGGCTGTCAAAAGCATCTATATTTTGCATACTGACAGCTGGATATCCACAGTAATACCACACATGGTGACACTAGGATATTTACAAGTCTTAGCACTCATTGGATATTTTGTTTGTGCCTCCGTGAAACTCACAGGAAGTACTGTACTGTGTAGTTACGAGAGTGCAGGGAGACAGTTTGCTGCACACAAACTAAAAGCCTAAATATGAAAACTTTTTGTGCAAGCTGGCACAGGTACCTGCCGACTTGGCCAAGCTGACCCAGGCACACATAACAAAGGCAGGCTCCACTGCCTGTTCATGGTTTCCTTCATGCAGAGGAAATTAAGCATAATTGCAGCTCATGTTTTGGTGGCTAGGTTTGGTGTTTTGGAAGGTTATGTGCTCTATGACTAAACTGCAATGCCTGTGCAACAGCAAGCAACTGAAATTTTAACATGAGCTGCTATGGTACTAACAAAGTAGGATAATAACAACAACAATAAGGATTAACTTGGCTCCAAGTCACCTCCTTCTGACTTAGACATAGGAAGTCCTGGTGTGCTGTGACAAGCTGGTATAAACAAGATATGAAAAAACTGTTTCAGCACAACCCAGTTCTCTGGCCATGAAGTTGTCAGGATAACAAAGACTGATGAGATGTTGTGATTTTATGACCCCACCAGATACACATGCACTCAATGCCAGCCCGCTGGTTTCCTGGACCAATGGAAAACTCCTGCTACTTCAGATGGCTACCCCTGCTGTGGACTGGGCAGAGTCTCCTCGAATTCAGTTGCTTACAGGAAGGGACCAGCATCTTGACAGCCAAAGGTCTTTCTGAATCACAATCGGGTGAGGGAGGCAGTGATTCAACAGGAAGATAAACTGACTGTGCTCTTCAACATGGCTTCCAGGGAACATTGGGAGGATCACATCTTTTCCAAACTTAATAGCATGCATGCAAATATATCAAGTTTTACAAATAAACACCTCACACTAGAGATGCTACACCAGTTTACAAAATGACAATAAATGGAAACTTGAAAGATGCAATAGACGTGCACAGACACACGCAGCAGGGGTTTGGGCTTGGAACTGGAACATTTATGATGAAAAGAATGCATTAGAATCTGGGGAGTGTGGAGTGTATCAGACAGACCAGATCTAATGGAAAAAAAATGATACAGGTTGCATTATGGGAATTATAGGAAGAAGAAAAAAATAAGGATATTTGGATTTTGACCATTTTTTGTGTCTTGTCACAATCATAAAAATTTGTACTTGTAGAGTTTTAAAAGACAGAATATAAAGTGCTTTCTCTAAAATAATTAGTCATGATTATGTAAAATGAGCTTTAAAAGGATCTTAAAAGGGGAATTTTTACTACACTTTTTAAATAAGATAATATTCTATGTTTTTCTTTATTTTATTTTATTTTTTATCTTGGCCAACAATTCCCATTAAAAGACCAAAACCTGCTATTGTCTGTGTAGTTGAAGCCTGATATAACCTCTTCCCCTGTGCAACAGATCTCCATTGCTGTCATGTTTATTCTGTCTTGCTGCTGTAAATACTCACTAGAACACCAAATACCTGGCTAAAAAGAGGAATGTATTATTATTATGATTATTATTATTATTATTATGATTATTTAGTGATAGTAAGCAGGAAGGTTTTGGTCTTTTCATGGGATTTGCTGACAAGACAGTTATCAAATAGTGGCAGCTTTTATTTTCAACAGGTTAGCATTTTCTTGACGCTAGATAATGCATGTCTTGAAGCACATTTATGCCGTCCTTCTGCCCCCTCTGTTATTCACAAATGACCAAACGTGACCTTTTGAAGTTAATTAATTGCATGAGAAGCTCATTAAGAGTAATGTTAAATTTCATGCTTTCATTTAACAACAGTGTCTGTACTACATCTATCATAATTTGAAAGCTACTGGGTGTGACAAAGTGCTCATGCTCAAAGGCATGGACCTGCATAAGCAGCCACTGCAGCACAACCACTTATTTTAACAACATTCCAATTATGGTTGACCAGGCCTTCTGCCTTTGCCTTTGATAAACCTGGGGAAACAAGGTTTTCATTTCATTTGTGCACATGCCTGCATTTGTATGTTGTTAGCTGCTAGTTTCCTTTCCTTTTTGGAATTAAATCAATTTCTAATAGCAAGAGGCCTTCACGTTGAAGCTGGGCATAGTGACTGAGTATTAAATTATATTAACATTAAAAGCTAATTTATTCTTTTAATAACTTTTTTTAAAACGAACATGGTAGATGCTCTTAATAATGTTATTCCCAGCAAGAAGTTCAGTGAAATGCCGTCCACAGGCAGACAGCGAAAAAATAACTTACTGTCTAAAGATCCCAGTGGTCCTATCAACCCCTATTTGCAACTAGATATTATTCATGGCACAGCTGTTATGAAATCTACCACATATATGGCTCTTCATTTCCATGTTACTCTCACGGCAGTCAGCAGACACATCTAGGACTCCACACCACCCGCCTTGTTGTGGTTTATATCCAATTTGAAACAGCTCCCTCTAGGCTATCCTGATGGAGCCTCTTTCTTCCCTAGAAAAACCCAGTGCACTGTTAAGGCCATGTGATGTTCCACAGACAGTTGGAAGTGTCACTTGTGCTGCGTTATCCTTCTCTCTTCTCTGTCATAGTTGAACCACAGTGGCGGGCGTGATTCACTGAAGTGCTGTACTTTCTAATGACACGAGAGCGGAGGCTGAGTCAATCTGACCTGACAGTCTTGCATAAATCACGGCCCTTCGATTTAAGTTGCTTTGAGGAGTGTCAACAAATCCACAGGAGGAATATTAGACTCCGCTGTAGGTAGGGACTCCGCCTCTGAGAACTCATTATAGGGTGTCTTCCTTCATGCTGTGCCAGGCTGTGTTGACTGAATTGCCAAGCTTATTTCTGATTCACTGGCAGAAGCCTGCGTTTTAAATTCCCGACTTGTGATAAGACCCCTCCAGCACCCCGAAGACCATTTCAGGGAAAATACATGGATTTTTAATGGGTGCATTTTTGGAGGTGAGCTTCAACTGCTTCAGTGTGATGTAATGATAAAAAAAAAGGTAACCCTGGGCTGGAAAGAGGTACATGAAAGTATAGCAATAAATGGCATTAAATGATAATACACCAAACCAAGCCTCCTATCTTGGTTTTTATTCATTTTATGGTCTTTCATGAGACTGATGAGAAGGCAATGTGGTGAGTGCTACTACATGGCGTTTAGCTTCTAATCTTGCCGTTAATCACTCCACTTGAAAGTGTTCAGTGACAAAAGGCAGTCTCCCCTTCTTTGAAATCAAAGTAATTATATTTTCCCCTGGACAAACAAGAGAAGGCTTCAAGCCCCAGTTTGCAGAAATGATTCACAGCATCATGAGGCAAGGCACAAGCAAGGCTGAGGAAATAACTCAACAAAGAGACAAAGAGGTGCAGAAGAGCATCCTCCTTCGCAAAGACAAAAAGGAGAAATCTCAGCTGACACCCTCAGATAGAAATGAAACACACTTTCAAGATTAACAAGTTTGGCCTGCAGTATATAAGAGTAAACAGGACCAAATCCACTTCCTGTGCATCTCCTAAAAAGCAGTCAGCTATTTCTGTTTGCTTGCTCCATTAGGCCTGTCTTATACACCAAGCTGCTCCACACATGTCAGCCCCACCAAATGATCCTAAACTGGTTTAATTTGAAATCTTTTTCCTGCCACACCCAGCACCACGACCAGCTGAATTCCATTCATTTAAATAATGCACAGCTATTAGATATATTAAAGACAGGGAGCGTTTCAGCTCAGGAAACTTTTATGACTCCAGGCACACTCTCATATTGGCTGCCACTCAAGAAAAAAAAAGAGAGAGAGAAATTTAATCAAACGTGAGAGATCTAAACATCAGGCAGGGCGGATATAAGATGGTTTCAACCGACGATGAAGAAGCTGGAGAGAGAAGTCTGTGATTCTGTTGCATTATTGGAGAGGAACTGTAGCTCTGCTAGTTCACTACTCGAGGGCATGGGAGGGAGTGCTATAGAAAGCCGTTGGTTTATGTGTCTGTCAATGTCATGTCTTTTCAGGATCACGGTTCAAGGCGAACAGCAAGAATAAAGGGGGGCAGGGAGGGGGACTAGCACATTGCTGAGAGGGTGCTGGTAGGTCAAAGGACCTTCAACTGAGTTGACACTAGTGGATATTGTACTCTTCAGTGACTTGAAGGATGAAAAACAACATGGAGTGTGTGATGCCAATTGGCCAGGGAATGAAAGGTAACAGAGCACAGTATGGGCTGCAGTGTAAAATGCTGAGGGTGTGAGATTGAGAGGAATAGGCTAAGTTAATACAGCTTTTAAGAATTCGATTAAACCTACAAAACTGTTGTTTTATTAATACATCCTGTGCTACAGCCATTTATGACTGAAATATTTTGGTTAACTTGTTTGCAAAACTGCATACTGTAGTTAACAGCATACCCTTTAAGTGAATGTTTCATCACCTGTCAAGATTTCCATTCTCGAGCTATTAGCTTCGTGAGTTGGTTGAAAACTTTTAATGTAACGCTGTAAAAGGGGTTAGACTCAAACATAATGCTAAGATTCTGCTGTAGATAGTTATCAAGTTAGCTGGACATGCTAACATTTGCAGATAAACACAATGTTCAATCCATTCCTTAAACTGTTTTTGGTTTTATAACGTCACAACCCTCATATCTCGAAAATCAAAGCCTCACAGACATGCCATGCCTTGTTACAGTTGCTCAGATATGATTGGACAATCGCTGTTTGGGGGAGGGGTTTACTTGTACATTATTAACCGCTGATTTAACATTCCTCCATTATTGTTGTCATTGTTCGATGGCTCTGGCATATACTTATATAGCTCCACCTGTGTCTCTGCAACTTGTGATTTTTTTCATTGAAGTATTTTCCTTTTCTTTAAGAAAATCACAGAACCCCCACAACATGGAATTAAAGCTTCTCACAACCAATATGCAGTATTGTGATCTACTACTGTCCACAGTAAAAAGTCTTGTCTGGTTTGAGCACAAACACTGTAACTTTCCTTTTCAGATTTTGCCTCCTAAATGGCAAACTATGCAAACAAATCACACTGGTGTATAAGGGCATGGGAAAACCACTGATTCCAAGGATATCTGAAAAATGTATTTGCAGTGCAGATCTCAGTGCAGATCTCAGATAATTTTCTTTCAAAACTGCAACCACCCACAGGCTTCTAAAGCTCCAGCTGGCAAGCAATCCTGAGAAGAACAGATTCTACCCCAGCAGGGGCCATAGGGATGCAGCGGGAGAGAGTAAAAGAAGCTCATTCTGTTGATTAAATTTAGTTGATTTAGCTGCTTGGCTTCTCCAGGGTGACTTGGAGCTCACAAATTATCAACTTTAAATGGTGGATCTTTACTGAGATGTTCACATTTGCTACAGATAGAATTTGTTTTAGTACAGTTGCTCAAAATAAGATGGATTCCAGCCTCTAGTTAACATATTGATTTTGTGATCTTTAAAACTGTTTTAGTTTTCTATCCAGTGAGTTTTATGGCTACCTGCAGAGCATGGGTATTGCACAAGTAATTGCTTTCCATGATTTCCATTATTGAGAGTGCACATAACTATAAAAAGCTTTAACAATTCATTGTCAAAAGCATGAAAATGTATTTTTCTGTCAGCATGTGTTTTTTAATATTATAATAAAAGCATATTTTTGTAGGCAACCACACATTTTAGGACTAGTTCCCACATTAATGCCAGACAAAAATAAGCATATAAATTAAAAAAGTAATGTAATTTCTGTCAGTACTTACTCATATACTTTCAGCATGTAACACTGGGTGTTCAAAAACAGAAACTCCCAATCGGGTCCATAGTCTATGGACAGCTTCTTCTGCAGATCACTGGGGAAACAAAAATAAATATATTAGATCAGAGGCAACAAAAAGCATGATACTCAGGCAAACATTACACTAGTGGTACAGTTTTAAGCAAATAATTTCAGATACGTGTTCTAAAATAAGCCGAAACTTGTGTTATTTAATGGTTTAAGTACAAAACCTGCAGAACAACAACACAAATGCTCCCTTTCAGGTGAAAGAGATTGTTTTTGAATGTACCGTACGTGGGCCATTTATTGCAAGTCCCTGACAAGCGGCTTTAATAACTCCTGCATGACTCCTAACTGTGCTGACAATGTAGCTTTATTTTCCTTGCTACTTTCAGCGGATGACTTCTTGAATAGTGTGTTGATGAGGTGGCCCTTTAAAGCCCATTTCTATGCAGTGTCTCCAATTATCTGAGCTGGTGAGAGCTGCTTTTCTTCGCTAATCGCAAATAAGGAAACTGAGCCCTATCTCTAACGGTGCACGGGCCCTTATTTCCATATTCATAACCTAGAATTGCTAATGGGGTTAACAAATGTTTAGGGAGGGTGATTGTTTCGCTGGAGGTTGATAAGGTAGGGTAGCACAGGGGGATGATTCGGGGTCAGAAAAGCAGTGCAGGTTGCATAACTGTGTGTGAATGTGATTCTCAGTAGGGTAGGGGTCATAACACTCGTGCACAGAGTTAATTTTTCCAGTAAATGCCCTTTGCAGCACGCTAAAAGAATAAAAGGTACGGACTAATAAGGGAGGGACTTTAATTTCTCGTTCCAAAAGGTACGAAAATACAAATGTGCTAGCTCTCTGCTATCTACATACTGATAAAGGACATGGCCTGAAGAGAGCATGCAGGGACAAAAAACATATCTAGTTCTCCAAACACGCATAAATGATAGTGAGTAATTTGACCAGCAGCTATCTAAGCAAGGTGGACTATGAAGAAATAGAGCAACTGAAGTCATGCCAGATCTTTTTCCCTCTTTTCCCCTCACGCTGGCATTTGTTTAGGGGGAAAATCTTGACCTTTTGGTAACTGCCATCTCTGTGGCTGGCTCTCCTCTCTCCCTACTGTAATGAACAGTTTGCAGGCCTAAGGGCCACAGTAGCTACTTATCAGCTAGTGCTGGCTGGCTCAGAGCTCTGTGAAAACATTTGAGGGGAAGGAAAAGCATGTAACAGGAATTCTCATCCAAACCTGCTCAGGCATTTTTCCTCTCAGCTGTTGTAAGCATGTTGGAGTGTGACTGTATACTGAAACGCTAGGAAGCAGTTAGAGGTCAAAAAGAATGATACAGAATCAATTAAATGTCGTAGTACTGTATTTGAGGATGAAATATTTTCTGGATGGAAATGTGAGTATGCAGCTAATTTGCCACTTTAATTTATGCTATGTCCATCTCTTTTAAATAAAAATCCACAGAGAAGTTTGGATTATTCATATTAAGGCAGACAGTCTTATGCTCAAAGTAAGTTAACAGGCCTACCCACCAGAGCACAGTAGGCAACCAATCGCGTTTGCTTTTCTTCGTTAAAATTAGCCTTAGGTATCACACAGTGCAAATTCATTACTGTGCAGCTTTCCTCACTACTTTAGCACAAACGGATGTTGTCTATTTTAAGGTCTGGTTACATACCATGTCACCCTGCTTACAATAGCAATGTGGGAAGCAAACGCATAGTCCACACAGAGTGAGGATTTAGCCATAGATATGTGACAATGAAAGCAAACCTCTGCTTCTATGTATTTGTTATCTTTCCCTTACCTTATTTCCATGTTGACTGTATCATAGGCCTCTTCCACCTTCTTTAGATTGGTAGCCTCCCACTTTGCAGCTAGACAAAACAGAAGGTCAGACAAATTAACAATGCAGAGTTGTTGCATCTCAACAGCTGCGTGTTGCCAAACAGTGGGCTCTTAATATAGGCTGTTACATCTAGGACTGGAAGAGGAGCAAGGCTGCATATAAACAGAAAAATGCTGTTTCCAGGTGTGGTAACTGGCTGCTGAAAGGGCCTTGGGCCTATTAGTCTCTTCACACTGACAATTGTGTTAACCAAGACTGAGAGAGAAAAGAAGTCAGAGGGAGTGTGAGAGCAGCAGAGGTGACCACACCGATGATATGTTTGTCTCTGTTTGCCATACTAGTATGTTCCTAGCATGACAAGATGTCAGACTCTAGTGGAAAGCAAGAGAGCTACAAACGTCCTTTAAGTAATTGTGACAGGTAAGAAGACAAGGAAAAGAAAAACTGTAACTACAAAGGAACTGTAAGTAAGAGTGTATGTGCTGTTGTTTTCATTTCTTCTGTTGTTTTCATTTGCATCTGTTGGTATTAGTCTAAAAATGATCAGTCAATTAATTGTCGATCAACAGAAGGTTAATCAACAATAATTTTCATGTTTGACTATAATCGTTTAAAGCAGCAGTAATGAGTTCTTTGTACCCTTTTGAGCAACGGAACAAACTTATTAACAGTTGCTTACTTGCATCCAGCAGATATGAAGCAACATTAGAAATAATTTGGAGATGTGCTTCAAATCTGTATTTCTAGCTCTAGTCGGTATTATGAGCTTAAAAAGTATTACATTTCTGAAATCCAGACGGGATCCAATATGGCTTAATGTGAATTAATAGTGACATGGGAGATTCCTGCACACAGACCCAAAGCCACACATTTATCCAAATGGACAATGCTGCAGTCTCAGTCAATGTCCAAATGTTTTAAAATGCCACCATGCCCATATGCACACCAACAGGCTGAGAAACAATAATAAATTGATTATCTGTTGTGGATCACATTTCAAAATTGGCTGACAACACAATATAACATAGCAGTTGTTTTGTGAGCGAACCATATCGACCACAGTGTCTCTCACTGCAGTATTTAACATGAACAAAGGAGCCGGGAACCTCACGATAGAGGTGATGGTAGAAAATAGAAGTGTAGAGAGGCTGAAAAGACTCCAGTTTAATTGTCTGGTGCTGATGGACCTTGGGATTTACTGGGGTTTCTGGAAGTGGACAGGTTCATCTCTGTCGTCGAGGAAACTCTCGCCGGGCCCCGGCGCCGTGGCAACAGAAAGGAATGTGTATGCGGTAAGGACTGTGTGGGTAGCTGTCACAGCCCTGGCCTGAATACCAATTAGCATGTTCCTTGCATGTGGTCTCAGCTGGTTGCCCTTAAAGATACCCCCCACACAATTCCCGCAGAACCTATTTCTTGCCGAACCTAGTACAGATGTGGTGTGTCCAAGAGGCAAGCTGTGATTTTCCATGCTGTAATGGCTATTTTTATAGCACCAAGAAGGGGAGATCTGTCCCTAACCCACCCCCGATCCCCTCAAACTCCTTCAGAAAATCACAGTCATACACACAAAAATGTTCTCTCCAGCCCTCTCTTGCATACTCTGAGATTCCTTCTAATGCCCTATTTATCTCTCTCTCTCTTTCTCTCACACAGACACACACACCAATCATCAGGCTCAGCAATGACAAAAGGAGACAGAGAATCCCAATTGGGTGACATTTGACCCCTTGCAGCAGCCCAGTCATATATGGAGAGAGTGGTGATGGTGAGGGGGGAGCTGAGGAGGGAGCAGAGAGACTCAGGGAGAGCAGCCAGGCGTACAGAAGTACCCAGAGCAGGGAACACAGGGCGAGTAAAGCCTCTCGAATGGTCTCTCCACCAGTCAGACCGACATAACCTGAGGCCGATGTACAGTGTACCAAAAAGACCTCGTGCTTATGGTCTAATGACTGCAAGGATTAGATTACTGGTCATACGGTCAATGGATGTCATGGCTTCACAATCAGAGCAAGCATAAATGAACTGCGCCATCCTGTTTTCTATGTACTCGTGCTTTTGTTAGTGTGCAAATTAAATCTAATTATCATAATGGCTCACTTCAATAATCCGACTCTAACAACTGTTTATTGTCATGCATAGGATGAAATAGGTTTTATTATACTGAAAAAAACTATTGCATTTTGGAGGGCATTCATATGGAAAATGTAGGACAAAAGACTTCACATCCAAGCAAAATTGACCAGTGGGTGACATCTTCCTCTTCAGTTAGTGTACTGTAATTCGCTTTTAGCACTAGATGCCATCAAGAGGGTTGTTAAATCACAGAGGCTGTGTACAAAAATAGAAGAGGAGGAATACACTGTGTAGTATATGCCATCTTCTGTTCGAAGTCTCCTGTGCATACATACCTTGAGCCGGAGACCGGAGATGCTCTGTTTACATGCGAATGGATCAATAGGAAAGGCAATTTCTCTGCAGGTCTAAGAAAAGAAGCCTGGGAGTCAGTGCAATGAGCACCACTGCCATGCTTAACAAAACAAAGGCAATGCAAAAGGGCCACCCTTGAACCTCACACTCACAGGAGAAACAGACACCTTAAGCAAGATTATGTCAACTACCAGGCACATGTAGGAGTTTGCTTCGCTGTCTGCAAAAGGCTGCTCTTTAAAATAAAGACTGGCAGCAAGCTCAAGCTTGCACGTTGGTTCTTATTCACTTTCCTTCATAACCTCTTTTATTCACCGCCATCTATCATCCCCTTCTTACTTTTCATTTTGACTTTAACATTCTCCTCGCCTTCAATATTTTCAGCATGAGCTCCTCAGAGTCAAGAAGCCTCTCAGATACTGTCAAAAAGGGTTGCCAATAGCATTAACACCTGCTGGCATTAAACACGACCACCATAAATTATTCTTTTAAACAATGTGTATGTTCCTCGCTTCATCCTCCCAAATCTCACAAATGATTCTGAAACTGTAGCACAGGCTGCTGGGAGTTGAGAAGAGGTCAATCTCGCCCCCTGCATAATCGTTGTGTTGGAGTGTCTGATTGTATTAGAGGTGAGTGAAAAACAGTAGCTGGCAGAAATAGCATCATGTTTTGAACTATCAGTGCAATTCATAGCCCTGTGACTGACTCAGTTAGTATTCATTCTCCCACACTCTCCTGCAACTCTCTTTTTATCCACAGTGGTTGAAGGACAAGCACAACACCACGACTAGGACATACTGAAATTAAGAATGGGTCCATTCACTGCAGAACTGCTATTATACCAAATTGTATAAGCCAAAACTGCACATGGTGAGCATCAGTGAGCACAGTGAAATGATTGCAGGCAAGTGTGACGTTTTACATGCTTTGAAAAAGAACAATGCATCATCTGGTATACGTATATGTATACAATAACCCCCTTACACTAGATTTGACTGACAATTATGGTCAATCACTCAGGCCATGAATCAAATGGTTAAAGTGATTTGTCAAGAAGAAACATTCAAACTTTCTGGTTTTCAGCTTTATAAATTTTGGGATTTGCCACTGTTCTCTTTTCTATACCAGTGTCAACGGTACCAAATTTTGGTTGCAAACTTTAGGCGACTCAGGGGAATACACTTATTTGCATTTTCTTGCCAAAATGTTCAAAAAATTAGAGAGGAGCACAATTCCATTCTCATTTTTTTACATTCAGTAGGAAGCTAACGGCAGCCTGTTAGCTTAGCCTAAAGACTACAAATTTGGAAACAGGAAGCCTGGTGCTGTGGTTCCTGAGTTTCCAGTCTTTATGCCATATATAATAATATCAATCTGCTCAATCTACTTGCAGATGCTTTAAACCCAAATAAATGCACAACTTATTGCTATTGTGAGATAATGTGTGTGATAATAATGGAATATTATTCATGTAATAGCAGTAAAATGCACGTAATTGCAGCAGTCAGAGTCTACTGCTCATATTACCATGATGGTGCGTAATCACTATTTAACATTTAAATGAAGAAGGGGGCCCAATGAGCAGAATAAACAGTCTGTGTGGTGTGAGTTCACTCTGCAACAACTGGGTGCTGTTTATGAATATGTATGATGTAACAAACGCCTAGGAGCTGACCTACTTCTGTGTCTCCTCTGCTCATGACTTGGTCCCCTTCCGGGGTAACTCTGTCATCTTGCAACATACTGTAATAGCAGGAAGCATGCGACTCTCATGTACAAATCAACATGCTCCCTTTTTGATGGTTTTCCAAGTGGTGATCGCTGTCTGCTAAGGGAAATCGCTCAGCAGGTGATTGTACATCTGTAGGAACAGTCAGGGTCTGGTAATGACAGGTTGTTCACTCATTGCATGCATAATGACAAGACTATTCCGACAAGTTTATCTTTTTTGCTTGCCTAAAAAAAAAAAAACGACTAATGTTTGAATGTGTACTCGAGTAGTCATGTGACGTGAATACAAGGAAATGCAGGAGATGGAGTAAATGTGTGATGGACAAGTACACACAGACAAAAGCGAGCTCTCGACATAACTGGGGCTGCACACTGGAGAGTACTCGTCTGCACCATCTCATAAAATATCTTTATCTGGGATCATCTTGGTACGGTGCCAAACACTGTTAGCTTCAGGAGCTGGGAAAGAAAAAATCTATTTCAGACAACATAAGAGACAGAAAGCTGGCAGCTACTCAAATCAGACTTCCAACATTTGATAAGTGAAAATGGGCTGATTTGGTGTATCCCTCGAATGGTTGCAATCCAATACATTTCCTCCTGTGGCTATCAAAACACGAACAAGGGTGAGAGAGGGTGAGAGGCAAATCGTTTCAACCTCTCAACAGCTTAATGGAAGAAGAAGGGAAATGTTCTTCTTCATTCTATAGCAAAAGGAAGCTCTGTACGCTTTTTCACCCTGCTCCTCTCTTGACTCTCCCTTTGCTCCTTCTGTCGAACTAGCACTCAAGGTGAGCACAATTATGTCTCAAGGACGCGTTGCCCTCAGCCAGGGTCAGAGGTCTCACCGAACACCACTTTAATGGCAAACCCCTCCTGCTTAACATTTCAAATCTAATTTGGAAAGTGCTGAACAGAGCCTTTAATTAACATCAGCCCTCGCCAAGGTTTGTAACCTGCCAGAGCGCCAATCCCTGTGCTCTCTTACACACTGAAGCTCCGCTGCCTCACATGCCAATTCATTTGTTGAGTACTGAGATGCTTTGGCTCAGAAAAGCTCCCTGGTCACCCCAATGTGAACTGAGGGACATGTTGAAGCATTTGTATGTGGGAGACAGAGGTGTAGGAGTGCAATTTATGTAGAGAGCTGTCATGCCAGGATTTCTAAGACAAGATGCTTGTTAAATAAGCAACTAATTTAAGTTTCAGCAGCAGAATGTCGATGGAGAGCATTACACTAGATTATTATTACTGTTTAAGAGATGCGCATGTGTCAGTGTAATTACATATGAGGCATGAAATTATAAAAAATAAAAGTCTACTGCTAAACATCACCATATCTGGTCTTTAATTCCTGTCTGGAGTTATTTCTGCCTGTTACATGGCTATCAAGTCCATGCAGCTTGACTATTTTTAGATATGCCCTCATATCTTTACATGGAACCTCACTAAATTAGATCAAAGTGAGCCCAGCCTCACAGTACCCATATGTTAATTTTTTTATACCTATGAAAGCAGCAACACCTAAACAAGTAGCACAACTGGAAATATGCTTGCCCCGTCAATGACACAAGAGCCTAACTGTCACAGCCTGAGTCATATAACTGTGTGCAAACAGGTCCTCACACTGATCTACACTTATTTTTGGGCTTCACCAGGCTTTGCTCACACTGTTTGTTAGCAGATTCCACAGTGTTTTCAAACAGAGGTGGGCTTCACTTCACCTGAAACAAAGATCACTGCCAATCAAGTAAACCATTAATATAAGAAGTGAATAGAATAAAACATTAACATTCAGGGAACGAGAGCGGAGCAAATAACAGATATTTAATGATCTTGGGAGCTTCCTACCTCAGCTTAACCACTCTCCTGGGAAAAACCGTGTACATCCCATAATTTCATGAGGTGTTTGTGAGCAACACTGACAAAAGTGGTACAAATTAGATGTTAATTTTAACTCTGCCTTCCTGGCATTTTACCATTACTGGAATAATTTTTAATTTTCTGGAAGATTAGAAATTAGAATTGTCACCATGTCAGAAATCGATAATGAAAGTGCAAATGTGAACTAAAGGAGTCTGTGTGATGTTGGAAAAAAAAATCTTGCAGCTCAACCGGCTGAATAAACCAGTGAATAAAAAGCACAGAACGTGGGTGCACACCGCCGTCCCGCTGAGAGCAGACAGGAAGCAGGCGCAAAATGTGGTCAACCAAAATTGCTGTGCGCCACTAAACTGCCAGTGACACTCCCCTTACCGCAGCGCACACTGAGTCACCAAAACACTAAAGAGGGAGAATCCTCACTGCACCTCAGGAAAATGCCACTGCGCCTGCACAAAGCTAGATCTCATAAGCTCAAGCAATGACAAATCTGCTTCCTGATACACACTTAACTGGCAGGATATGAGCCGAGTATAAAAAAGGTTGCTCCTGAGGATTCAGAAAATGGATCCAGAGTGGCAGTTAGCAGCTTATAATCTGTGGCAGACATTGGCTCTGCTTGCACTAAGTGGTTACTGGGCAGCTCAAACTGCATCGTGGCCCAAACCAGCAGCGTTAGCACTGCGGATGGCACGCGCTCTGCTAGAAACAGATGAGGTAGCACAAAGGACAGAGCCGACAAAAGCAAATACAGTCAGCTGTAGCTCAGCAAGGACCAACTGAAATAGGACCAGTGATGATAGCACCACGGACAGCACCAGTTTGCTCCATCTAAGTCAGCACCATGGAGAGCGCTTGCTGAGCAGGCACCAAGGAAAACAGACTGCACAGAAAAGGCTGGGGTAATGGCTCACTTTGCTGCATCTACCCAAACACAATAATGCTGGTTTAGGCACAGATTCAAGGCTGTTCTCATCATGCTGTTTTTTTTTTTTTCCTGTCTTGATTTGCACCAAATCTGACAAGTGGGGCCCACATTTGAGGTTTTGTTTGAGATCCTTAAACTTGAGCCAGGATCATAATAGGTAGTTAGTAAAAGTGACATTGGTTGTTCAAGTGCTCTCAGGGGACACTGTGGGAACAGAGCCCCACAGAAGAACTTATCCGTTTCTGTACAGGAAGTGATTTCTATAGACACCACTGCACTCTGAGCGGTGCTATGCTAATGTCTCTCCAAGTGAGGGCTTTTCAGGACATGTCAGACAAATTAGAGAACTAAAAGGCGAGAGAGAAAGACAAACATGCACACGCGCGCGCGCGCGCGCGCACACACACACACACACACATACAGAACTGTGCAGTGAGATAACAACAAAGGAAGCCTATGAGTGTGACAGAGGTAGCCTGTAGAACAACAGAGAGTAAGGGGGAAGGGTGATATGGGGGAGGGTGTCTGTGTGTGCTAGTGTGTGTTTTTGTGTGCATTGGGGGGCATTAAGAAGCCCGGGAGATATTTTTCTGGAAAGTGGCTGGTTTGGAGAGGCAGCAGCTGTTGCTGGACTAAATTGAATGTCACTGACTGCTCAGCAGCGCCACTATCAGCACAGTGAGGGCGCTGCTGAACAGCGATGACCTCCACGAGCTTCAAGGCCCCTGAAGGAGGGGGTTGGTGGAGACAAGCCTGTTGACCTACAGTCTTCCCACTGGCAACAGCTCTTTGTGAATATGCTGTACATACATAAATATATATTTAAATATATGTGTGTGGGTGCGTGTGTTGTCCTGACATACATCTCCGCCCTGCATCAGTCTAATCGGGGGGAAAGAGGGAGAGGGGAAAACGACAAGTGTGAGTCAAGTTGTCACGCTACGGCTGGCGATACACTCCGGGATAACTCTCACCGGCCCTGGAGCGTAGCTCTTTATAGCAGCAAGCTTGGTTCTGACACACACTCACAAATGAGAGCATGATGGCACTACACCTGCATTTTAGCCAACAGACAAGTCTCCAAACAGTAGATGCTGCTGTATAATGCATTACTTATCAAGCTTCCATCACTTTCCACATCAGTGATACATAACTTTGGGCCATTCCTCATTGATTTACAGACCCTGCTTCAACTTAACTATTCTATCTTTATTCCTCAAAGGAGCTGTTTTTATTTTTTTTCACACTGTATTTCAAGACTGACCCATCTGCCTCATTTACTTTTACAACCATCCTCAATCCCCACTGGGATGAGTGTGTTACCTCCTTCTCTCCTGGCAGTGTCACAATTATCATCAAAAGCCGCCTGTATGTGCGTGCATATGTGTGTGTGTGTGTGTTGGGAACAAGTGTGGACAAAACAAATGGTGAAGCCAACACCAAACCCTCTTGTGTCAGTTAATTATTTTCAGAGCTCCAGATGCTGTCGCTGACTGAAGACACAGCTTAAGACTTTGCTGAGGGCACTGCTTTGTGAAGGCGCGCCGGCCCTTTAAATAATACTAGAACTAAAGGCGAGGGATGGGGCTCTGGTTACCAACACTGATACAGCAGACGCAGCCTGATGGCAATTATTTAGACGTCCACTTGCTAATTATAATAGAGGATGACAGGTGCCCAAAACAATTTGAGCGCAAACTGCCTGTGAGCTTCTGCGTGCGGTTGTCTCTGCTTATGGTTGGAGATAAAGATAGCCAAGCCAGTGTCTCCTCAAACAAACATCTCTTTTACTTCTCAGCTGGGCTCTGCTGCTCCTGATTCTTTCTGATGAGCATGTTGTTACTGAGATGCTGCGTGTTGGTAGTTTCATCAGTTACCTGCAGCTAATTGTAATAGACCTGGGAGGTATGAAGCAGATTATAAAAGGCGATTCACTTCCCTACCGAGATGATTTAACAAGGCTTCGATTTCATACGCGTTTTGACATTTCTGAGGAGATTTACATCAAATTGTTTTAGCCAAATCATGTGTAATGTTGGCACAAGGAGCACGGGGTCAATTAGAGGTATTTAGTTTTGTTTAATCACTTTTTGTGCGTAGTCAAAGGAACTTTGCCCTTTATTTTTTATATTTTGTATTTATTTGCATTTCCTCTTACCACTGGGATGTATGTATAAAATGTGCATGCATGTGTTGATTTGTATTAATACTACTTGTTGGTTGAGCAAACAAAATCTGAACTGACATGGCAGAACAACACAGTTTCCACACACAACCTTCCTCCTTGTCAAAACCTGGTGCCTACATTAGCCACAGTTGACACACTGACAGTTCGGTTAGAGATTCAGGTGTGTTATGCTACAACCAGCTGATGTAGCCTCAAGCCAATGACCTCAGGTGGAGATATGGAATGGGCTGCAGAGATCTAGTGAGCTCACTTCTCTCTAACTCCACACCCCCAGATTTTTTTAACTTGTAGTCTCCAGCCCCAACCCAAGCTGACTCAGCTTCCTCTGGAGCCATAAAAGGCTTTACACAACTTTTTTTCCCATATGCAGTAGCACTTCCTGACACCTGTAACAAAGGTAGTGAAAAAAAACAACAACAAAAAAATACTTTACTCATTAATTTGTGATTAGGTGTAAAAATGTTGTGTAAAAAAACTGGAGCTTGTTTTTTCCTGCTTCTTTCAAGGCCTGATCAAATCCATCCAATCATGTGCGATCTCATACTGTGCTACCTCATATCCCAAAAGCCCTCTTACTGCCACACACCCAGCACCATTTAACATACATAAAAGATGCACAGCCACACATACACACACATACATACAGCTGCCCAGTCTAGGAGCTGAGGGGAGACATTGAGCCTTCCCATGGGACTGAGGAAAGTGGGGGGAGGAGCCAGTAGGTGGTAGAGGGTATATCCAATCACTGAAATCAAGGCAGTTGACTGGTGAATAATGAATATAAATTGAATGCTCTTCTCTGGCATCGCAGTGCGTGGCTGCGGTGAGTAGGAGAGCGAGCTGATGCACAGCTGTTGACGTGATGGGGTGATTGTGGGGTGTGTTTATACACACTTAAGACAGGGCTGTATTACTGTCTGTCTGTCATTTTGCCTGCTTCTGTCGTTTATTGCTTTATTGTGTGTGTGTATGTGTGTGCGCTTCTCTGTGTCTGTGAATGAGGCCTATTGACATTCTCTGCTGTGACCCTCTGACTCCTGACAACTCCAATCAGTAGGACGAGTGGGAGGCGATGGGAGGGGGTGTGAGTCCATGGTGAACGGTTATGATGAGGGTGTGTGTGTCTATGAGAGGCTTTATGTGTGTGAGAGAGCGAGAGACAAGAGAGCTCCGCACGCAAATGGATGCAATCCACGAAAAGGAAGTTCTCAAGAAGAGACAAGAGAGCTTTTTGTCCATTTTCCATGTGATAAATAGGTTTGTATCTGTGCAGTGTAACACGAATGAAGACATTATGTTGCAGTAGTAACAGCAGTGGCAGGTCTTTCTTCATTAAAACAATCAGAAAATCTGTTTGTATTGTCATAAGTAATTATAAAACTGCAACACAGGAAAAATTATAAAAGAAAACTAAGTGAATAAACATTGTTTAAGGCCTCCACCTGAAATAGACAAAATGTGGGGGTTGTGTTTTTAATAAAAATCACTATTTGGAGACAGAGTCACTGGCTCTGAGTGCGACATCATACAACGTGTCACCTCCTATTAAGCTGGCAATTATCTATTAGCACCATTGCCTGCACTGGGGTTTGTGAGAGTCACATGCCAAACAGTGTGACCTGCCATTTTCTTTCAACAAGGTTCAGATTTAGATTCCACATTAGTCCCTACATGATGCCAGGCGCCTGTGTGAATGAGAGAGAGGAAAACCGTTGCACTTTGCTTAACACAAACACAATCCCAGATGGTTTTCTTCTCCGCTCAAGAGGAGAGCGAACCCAACGCCATTCGCGCACACGTATGTGTGATTTTTAACACACACCCCAAAAGGGAAAAAACAAAACAAAAAAACAAACAAACAAATAAAAACGCCAGCACACTGTCAGCCTCCTTCAGCCAGTTAAGCCACTTGGAGAATTCAGACTCCCATTACTGTTATCCTGTCTAAGAGTTGTGTGGACAGCAGCAGACATGGCTACAAAGAATGTGCAAACATCTTTTAACCTGTTTGGAGTAAATGTGTTGGGGTTGATCACAACAAGACAATTCAGACAGTGTAACAACTCATAGGGTAGTATTGAAGTACATTGCATTATATTGATGGTCAGGAATCACAGCCTTAACAAAACTAAGAGTCTACAGCCACACTAGCAGCTCTGTGAGGTTGTACTTAGCCACAGCAGTGGTTTCACCTAAATGCTAACATGCTCACAATGACAATACTGACATGCTCATGTCTAGCAGGTATAATGATTCACCATCTTAGCTAAGCATTTTAACTTGCTAACATTTGCGAATTAGCACGTAACACAAAGTTCAGCTGATGGGAAGAGCACAGTATTAGACATATCAAAAATTTCACCTGAAGATGGAACTAGATGAAAAATTAAACGATCATGTAAGTCATTACAATTCATCCTGAGGGGAACACAAATGCGTGTTCCAGATTTTATGGCAATCAATCCAAAATTTGACATGAACGTCAACTTTCATGGTGGCTCTAGAGGAAAAGTCATTAAGATTGTTCCTCTGGGAACCATTAATCTCTGTACAAAATCTTGTGCCCATCCATCTAGCCAGTGTTAGATATTTCACTGGATAAGTGAAAACTTTTATCTGCTGGCAGCACTAAATGAAAAGTCAGGGGATCATTACCATTCATCCCCTTGGCACCATGGACACTTGTACCAAATTTGATTAGTAATCCATCTAATAGCAGTCGGGAGATTTCACAAAAAAAAGGGGGGACCATAAATATCTGCAGAAAACTTCATGGCAATTCATCCTGTAGTTGTTGAGATACTGAACCAAAATGATGGACTGATCTTCAAACACTGCCATCCAATGAGCCACAGCGCTGGCGTGGCTAAACACGCCAGCCCTGAAAATACTTCTTCTTTGGCTACTAATGGTATAAAGACCATGGCAATGGTAACCTGCTGCGAGAGATACACCTTAATTTATTCCTGCTGATCTGCATTAAAAGAAAAGTCTGTATGGTGTGTTAATCACAGCCAGGTGCATGCATGGACTCCAGCATATCAAGCAGGTGACATGTTGAATGGTATTCACACAAATAGACATGTTTCCAATTTATACAATTTAAAGGGTGACAAAATCTTCATGCTGCTTCATGTTCTCATATTTCTCTCACAACGCAAAGAAAAAAATGTGTTAGCGTGCTTGCTGAGCACACAAAAGCCAGGCAGCCAATCTTAGTAAAGATTGAAAGGGTAAAACATGAAGGAATGTGATTTATGCTTAATCTGGGCGCTCAGTTTCATAAGGCTGTAACTGCACTTTCATTTCAGGGAGTAGTTTGTTACTCACAGAGAGCCTTGTAAAAATCTCTGCTTCATGCCATGATATAGTAAGGGTACGTGGGACTCGTGGTGTAGCCCCGGTCTGCAGGTAGACCTGTTTCACATTTCTATACAAGTGAAATTGAAGTGTGTTCCATTCCAGAGGTCCTTCATAAGAGGTTTAATATATGTTTCAGCCGCATGACATATCAGCCAATAACAGGTTTTCCGTTGTTTACAACCAAACATGATTTTTTTTTTCTTTTTTTTCTGCCAACACTCACAGCCTTTTAGGCACTCTTTCATAGGCACGTAAAAAGCGTCACATTATAAATTCCCTGGTCTATTATTACCTTTGCAGTAATGACACATCCCACACAGCCAGTGCCAAAGAGCTCCGCTTGGGAACAGGCCCAAGGCACTATGTTACACCTTGCTAACTGCATTGTAGTGATTGAAATCTGAAAACCGGGTGCAAGATCGTTTTTCTTTTGCTCTGCATGCCGCACTCCCCTCTTTCCGGTTTTGCTCATTCACTCACTTGCATGCTCTCTAGCTTTTGCTCTTTTTGCTCTTTTCTCTTAGGCATTCTTGGGCCCCTCTGGGGTTGTCCTTGTCTTCAAGAACCAACTAAGTATCATGAATAATAGGTTTAAGAATGCGATTCTCAAGTACACAATTATCTTGACGAACGGCACTTTATAAAAGTTGTAGTTTCGGCATTGAACAATATGGTAACAACAGACTGCTATGGATATAAACATGCAGCAAATCCTGGTGGTTATAGAGTAAACTGAAGAGAACACTAGACCAACCAAAATACCAGAATTATTATATATATTTAAAAAGGATCTATTGGTCCTGCAGCACCTTTTGTAAAATGCTTCTATATTGTGTTGCATTATTTGTGATTACGCTACCTCTGCTACACCATCTAGTGCCCCTTGCATTCATTTCTCATTCATATGTATGTACGAACATGTTTTGAAATATAATATCAGTGTGCTACAGTATCCCCATGGCACAGGTGCAAGCAGCCACTGTAAAATGTGAGGTAATCAACTCTCAGCTCTGTGCATGGGAGAATATTTAGCCCCTCAATACACACTAGTCAGAAAGACAACAGCATAAACTGCACAGATATGATTGACTTGCCTAATCCAATTACATTAAGAAACCGTTGTTCATTTAAGATGTACATTAAGCTCCAATTTGAAGAATATTCTCTGATTAGCAGACAGCAACAAACAGACTAATTGTTGTGTCTGGTGATTTGTGCTGCATAACATGATTCATGCACTGTCAATCAAGCTCGACTCCTGGACGGAGGAATGCACTGTTGCTGTCAATCGCTACAACCCCAAACATGCAAATCAGATGGAGACACATCTTCACGTATAGTGTGCAGGGAGTGTGCATATCAGTACATTGAGCTCACTTACATTTGTTTATCCATAGTTGTATTTAACAGCCCTGACATTTACCAAAATTGATTTCCTTCACAGCCTTGCATTTGTTTGAACATACAACGGCGATGACTCTGTAATCCCATTTTAATTAGAAAGATGTAGTGAGCACGCTAAGCTCACGCGCTCTATTCCCCGCAGTGATGCCACACTGGCAAGGAATCAATCACCAAGGCACCGGTTGCCAGGGCAACGAACAGGGGGCTTCTGCACTACTGTCTAAGTGGTAAATGATTGCCGGTGTAACTCATTGGCGGATGTGAGGAGTTTTTATCTATCTCGCTGTCTCTCTCACTCTCTCTTCTCTCTCCCCCAACCCTCCTCTCGTCGCATATCCAGAGAGTTAATTAAAAGCAGCCAACATGAAATAAATCTAAATCTGAGTAGAAATGAAACATACAGTACAAATTGAATTCCCACGTCAAGGGGTTTGAGGTTGGGCGGATAGGTGGGGGGTGGCAGAAAGGCAACAGGAGTGAAAAATGAATATGCAGTGTGAGAGAGGTGTGAAATGAAGAAAAACATACACATGCCTGAAGAGGCTGGTGAATGGGGAAAGGGAGGGAAGGGTGTATAAAGACAGGTGAATCCAGGAGAAGGCATCAGTTTACTCATGCCAGATTTTAACTTGGACCGTCATTCTGCTTAATCTTCAGGCTGACACTACTTAAACCGCAATCTACTCTTCATCACTTGTTTCACCTACACAGCCCTTAGATTTTTTTTTTTCCCAACTCTTTTCAATCTCTGGTGAAACCACAATAATGACTGGAGAGCAATCAGACACCAGTTAGCACAAATGTGATAAATTAATTTAAAATACAAACAACACAGTTACATGTTAAACTGTGTTGGTTCTTGTGTGAACAAAGCCTGAAAAACTGCATAAGAGTGAGTTAGAGCTGCACATTCTGTATCTCTCCACAGTCAGGCAGAAATAGGAAATATATCACAACTATATAGCTTATCAATTTAGCTCATATTCAGCCATTATACATAAGAAAATGCATTTCACATTCATATAGTTTAATAAGTGATATGATATTGTTTACGACAAATATACAGTATAAATAATGTGAATACGTTAAAGGGTTAGGCTGCTGTTCAAGCCAAGTGGTTCCTACTGAAGACGTACCTGTTTTAATGTCATAAATATAGAGTGTGCTTCTTATAAAAGGCTTAGTAACCTTCCTAAAACAGCTGACGACTGTAATTTGTCGCAAACATTACTCAAACAGGAGTAAATAGTACATTTGTTGGGAACTATTTTCAGCTGTGGACTAATACACATCTGGGGCGACAATCAGTATTTAAGTACCAGGACAGTGTATTGTGGGAGAAATGAAGTGGTAATGAAGAAACATGTCAACCAGTGAAAAAGTGTTGCTTACTGATGTGTTTTTAATAGTTTTTGGTCCTGTAATAGTCAATAGCCGGGAGTCTGTACATGTACATGTAGCCGGGAAGATGAACATTAATGGGCTTTTCTCTGGCCTGAATTTTTCCTATCAGCCATAGTGTTTACTACCAGGCAGCATGCAAGTATTACTCCAATCTACCTTTGTTTTTTGTTTTTTTTTTGTGAAAATGTTTTGAAAACAAAAAAAAATGTCAAGGTCATTCAATGAGTTTCAAGATTGGATGAACTGAAGTTATTCACAAAACTATCAAAAAATCAGACTGGGAGCTGTTCAGAAAAAATACTATAAAACACGACACCAAAGATCATGACTCAGCTCCAAAAAGATTCCCAAATGAATTTTGCTGAAGGAAACATGGTTTCACCACAGCAAAGGGAAAGGTGAGACAAGCTGCACAGCTGTACTGAAGCAGCGTCAAGTGACCATTCCTGAGTGAGCCCTGAAGGGGTCCTTTAAAGCCCCGTATCAGATGGCCTGCACAGGAACTACACACTGTCTGTGAAGATCTAATTCTGCCCGGCTATGAAGACGTTGTTTTTGAAATACTGAGGAACTAAACTGTTGGGACAGTTGATACAATACAACTCGGCACAACACGGTGGCCCTGCACAGGATCTGTCACTTCAACGTTTTGAGTTTTGTGGGAGCTTATACACAGCACAGATTTCTGCATTGCAACTGAATAAAAGCAAAGACGGGAACTGCTGCACAACTGCTTGTTTATATTCAGTTTCACAATGAGGAGAGCTTTGTGGAAGAAATCTACAACTGAGCATATCAACAGACCGACAGTAAACCTGTCCCCAATTCTCTCTCACTCTGTCTGTCTCTCATACATAAACTGCAATGCAACCACTGCAACATTTTGGAGACCTGAGACACAAAATCTTTATACATACATCTCTGCAGCTAGCTGATGTAGTCACGGGCATCTTTTTTAATTTTGCCAGATCATCTCACAATGACAAATGCTGATGCAGGCAGTGTACAGAAATATCCAATCTAAGCTCTTACAATACATCACACTAGTGAAACTGGAAAGAAGCCCAACCCTACTATATGGCATTATATAGAATTAGCTTATTTATTCCTTACAGAGCTGCAGGATGGGCAAACGAGGCAAACCGCTGTCTGATGTTACAACAGAGTCAACATTTAGATCAAGCCAAAAGAATTTAAAGAAAAAGTTCAACATCTTAGAAAGACTGCTTATTTGATACCAACCTCATGTGTGTGAGTAGCACGGAAGTAGATCCAGGACATATTTAGCCAAGCTTAGCATAAAGACTGGAGACGGGGAGAAACAGCTAGCTTGGTGTTGTCCAAAGAGTATGTCTGAATTTCCAAGTCCACCGGTGTCATTAACAGTTACAATTAATTGACACCTAACTGTCAGTACTGGGATCCACTATATGACATTTCATATCATCTCTTGAGTGAGATGATTGACAAGATGTTCCAGAAATGAAAAATGTCAGTTGCCAAACCCTCAAAAAGAAAGTCTAAGCATTGCCCCTGTCTAAATGTGTCTTGTGAAAATAGCACCATTTTGCAGCACTTGAGATGTCTTGAGCCAAACTACAACTCTCCCACAAGCTCTTTGTAAAATAGAATACACTTCCCATTGGCCTGCGAATGAAATGGTGTGCACTCCAGCAAACTCAGGTTGTCCATCTGGCAGCAGACACTGCCTGTCTATCCACTGGGATCATTCCTTCCTACTCTTCTGCCTCCCACCACCGTCTCTCCAATTAAAAGTTACACATCAGCCTCAAGTCTGAGCCAGACTTCCAGATGGTTGGAATGATAGAGCAAGCTTTTCTTGTGTTGCATTGTCAGTGGAGAAATCAGTTACCTGTGTGTCTATTTTCCAAAAGTGCTGTGCAGTTGGGTGGTTGGCGGATGCTTTGGGAA
Source organism: Toxotes lorentzi (assembly GCA_037833715.1). Taxonomy (NCBI): domain Eukaryota; kingdom Metazoa; phylum Chordata; class Actinopteri; family Toxotidae; genus Toxotes; species Toxotes lorentzi. The sequence goes on along the minus strand of JBBMJY010000016.1, from coordinate 6,230,132 downwards.
TTGAGCTGAGTTCTTGTGCGTAGTTAAATCCCCAAACTGTGCTCTGTACTTTTAGACACAGCACTCTGAAACTGAGCAAGGACCTGCAGATTTCAAAAAAGTTAATACAGAGCTACATTTTGCTTCTTGTTAGGCTAGATGAGATTGTTCATTTTTCACTTCTTTTTAACACTGAGGAGAGACTCTCTGGGAGATTCAGCATTTGCTCAGGTTTTCAGTAAAGTATAAAATTATATTTGCTTTGATTTTTAGCAAACATTTTTAGATTTCATCACTTGGTGAGGTTTCAGTTCTCCAGATTTAAAAGAGACACTCGGATGTTTATTGAAATGTAAAGAAAATGTCAATAATGGGTCTGCACTTTGACAAGACATAATAATTTAATTTCCACTCCTACCACACTATAAAGTAATCCATTAAACCATGAAGCAAAGGAATGAATCAAATACAGAAGTGAGCATTTCATAAAATGTTGGCTTACATATCAAATATTTGTCTGAGGTAAGCTGACATGAAAAATGATTCTTAAGAGTACTCTGAGGGCTTCCAAACACAGACATCCATCGAACCATCTTTTAATGCAAGTTTATTTTCTACTTAGCTCTGAGGCGCTGACATACATGAAGCCATCAGTGCCCGAAAATCATAGGAAAGGCGTGTCAGCCTTTATTTTTCCATCACAGCGTCTAGCCTATGTTACCCCACATGCTTAAGTACAGTTGACAGGTAAATCCCATGGCTGAGTATTTCTGCTGCTCTCACGCTTCCTTGTGAAAGTCTTTCTGTGTATGAGCGGCCATCACATCTCTTGAGGCCACAAGACTGCAGCTCGTGCAGAAAATAGAATCCAACCTAAACAACTGAAACAACTAAGAACATAATCTTAACACACATAGGTTGAGTTAAGACGGTAAGAAGAGCAGACTGCATTGTCCTGGTATGGTCAGAATCTCCTGAATGCATCCGTCCAACCAGGCCATTACAAAAAACAGCAGCTTCAAATGTACCCTTCACACCAATCCAATGTGGGAGACAACTTATGTTTTTTATTTATCATTACAAAGCTGGCAACCACCTGTCTCCATGATGTGCTATGCTGGAATTCTTTACTTCTTCAGTAAGCATGAGTTTCGGTTCCAATAAAATCTGACAGGCACATTTAATGATAAACAGATCTGCCAATAGCCCAGTTTTTCCAAGCAACACGGGACTTTAGCAGAATTTCATCCAACGGTTTCTTGAACTGCCTTTCAGTCGGCTGCTGCCAGAATAGATTGTAACAGAACTTGCGAGCCTCAGATGGTCAAACTGAATATCACTGTGGTAGATACTACAAGGAAGCCAAGAGAGGATGCTCATGTTCATAGCAAACAGAAGATTTATCAAGAAGAGGCTTTAAATTTCATCAAGGTCTGGTATATTTCCATTTAAAAATGAAAAACTAGTTTATATCAGTTACACTGTTACCAAACTAAATTAATATACAGTAACAGCAACATTAGCACCGCAACAATTAGCTGATTAAGCCATGAGTTGAATGACAGAAAACACATATATTTGGTGCCAAAAACACCAAATAGGTCTGAGAAAACTGTGAGGGGGTATTTTTCACTTTTGTACATTTTATGGACCAAACAATTGATCAATTACATGAGAAAATAATTTGCAGATTAATCAATAATGAAAGTAATTGCTAGTTGTGTGCTGCTGATTGGGGAAATAAATTCATAAACTCTTTCAATATAATGGAGCCAAAAACACCAAAATCAAAACAAAATCCCACAATTTTCAAACCAGCCAATTAGAACACATCATGAAATGAAGCGTTGAACCATCTCACAGTGTCATGTGCAATGAATCTGAAAGTTTATAGACACTTTGATGCTTTTAGCTTTCAATAACTGATCTCAACATATCTAAGAAAAAAAGAAAGAAGACATCTGTTATAAAGCATGATGACATCCTCAAGAGCCCCTAATTGAGGTCAATTAGTAATTGAATAATGTTGATATTTTGGCCATCTGTACCATTTTTGAGTCACATGTCAATACAAACCGCTACACTGGCATTTACCAGGGTCACCCCTCAATGATCCCTGACAGGAAATGTGTCTATTGCTGTCTCCACTGTCAAACTCATTACCTGCCAAATGTGGGCTGAAGGTGAACTGCCAGGGTGAGCCTCAAGTATGTTCCCCTAATAAGTGCTAAAGCAGCATGGTGGGCAGTTGAGGAGAATACATGGTGATAATTGAGAGCATAATGGTCACTTACACCATGTACACCTTCTGTGTTAAATATAGCTGGGACGCCAGGACTCCACACTGAGCAGCATAGCACATAGCAGGTTTCTGCAATATCCATGAGGGTTAGGTTTGAAAGGGGCGATACCCACTGGAGATGTGAAAATGGAACATTCTTGCAGGATTACAATCTTACATTTACTTGTTCAGATGTTGTTTCCTCCACAAATAGCAACCTGCAAGGCTAGCTTACCAATCAGGACAAGTAAGTAACTGTCCCTGTGCCCAGACCCCCAAGGGGCCCCAGAAGGCTCTGGTTTTCTTTGTGTCATATGGGTTGTGGTCATTTGATTAATTGCACTGCATATTTGTTTGGGACTATGCACCGCTAGAAATTTTAAGAGCCTTAAGGCAGGTGCTGAATTATTACCTAATCTTGTGAGGTACCTTGTGTCCACATGTGCTGCTGCAGTTACTGTAGTAGCATCTTAAAATGATGCTGTACTTATATCTGTATAGAGCACATTCTTCCCTAAGATTGTGTTTAGCACCAAGCATGAGAGAATGTAGTACTCCACTTTATGAGAACTGGTTAATTTGTGGGGCTATCGGCAAAATATATAATAATATAATATAGTCCTCTGAATGTACTGTAATGAAAAGTCAGGCACAGTTCATACACAAGGCCTTTGTCAAAAAAGTCAGACTTCTAGCAACAAAGGCGCTAAGTTGGCAACGCTGTATGTAAGCGCCCCCATAATGATGTGATAGAAACTGTTTGTGCCCATTAATTTTGTAATATCAGCGACCAATGGTGTAACTTCCTCACTCAGTCAGTCATTCGTGGCAATGAAAGATATTCATGTTTATAGTGCTGGCCCCACTGTTGCAGTCCAGCCAAAAATTAAACCCATAACTGCAGACCTGCAGAGCCAGATCTTGAATAAATATACAACATGTACATCAGAAACAGAATTAACCAGAAATACAGTGTGCTGTATGTGGCTGTAGTGCAATAACAACTGTGCAAAGTGGCAGTGGATAATAAATAGAGCAAAATATATGTACAGATGGCAGTGTAGAAGTGTGTTCAGATGTTGTACAGTGTTATGGTGAACAGTAGGAATGATTTCCTTAATCAAATGTTAAGAAATATTTCAGTGCAGCTGCACAATGTGTATCTAAGGTAAAATTAATAAAGCTGAACCTGAGTCTAGAATTTTTAGAAAATGGCTTTCACATTGAAAAATGGAAATACTGAATTTGTCTGTAATAAAACTTGAAGGAAATGTGATTCAGTGTGTAATTTTTTGCCAATTTTGATGGAGCTGAATGTTCTATTATGCTCTGTAACAATGCAGTCCTCTGATTTGCAGAAAAATATTCCAAATAATCTAATGTGAATTCGTATATTGCCTATATTGAACAATACAAACCAACAAATCTAACTCTTGCTTTCCTAAGCACAAATGACTATTCTGCAAAGCTATGCACATACCTGATGTACAAATTATAATTAAACCTGGAATATCTTTATATAACACTCTTACAAGATATCTAAACATATTTCAGTGGATGGTTTGTGGTGAGCAGAAATGCTGACAGCTAGTGAGAGAAAAAAGTACCAAATGATGTCGCCAGACAAAGGCCCTAGAAACCCACCTCAAATTGAATAATCAATGTAACAGGCTTATTAATAAGTGACATCTTGCACACCAGGAGTTGAGATCATATTGGAGGGAGGAAGTCATGAATGAGAAAATCAAAGAGAGGGGAGCAAATAGAGGGTACACAGATTCTCATTAAATTAAAAAACTGATCATTCGCTAAACTCCTCCTCCTCTAAACAACAACTGTCAAATAATCACAGCTGAGCAGTCGCACAGCAGACCCGTCAAGGGATTCCTCCGCATGTTTAAGTGGAGAATATTCAAATCATCTGGGGGACGGTGTCTGTTGATGATAGCCTTTCCAAAATCAACAACACAAACAACAGTCAAAGTAAACAGATAGTGTGTTTATCTGTACCCAGTAACACGCAATCATTAGCATGTTTGACTACCTACAGTACTAACCTAGTGTTACTTCCAGAGTACATGATACTATGTAGGCCTATGAAGTCATCAGTAGCCATCAGTGCATATTTACAGCCCTTTTACAGAAAGTCTATCTGCACTCAGCAAAAAAAACAAAACAAAAAAAAAAAAAACAGTCAATTTGGGCTAATCATGGTTACCAAATCCAATCACTTCATACCACAAATAACAAACAACCAGATCAGAGATGTTTACTGTGTCTGTATGCTAGAGAAGCACAATGTCTTTGTTTTGCCAGTGACCAAGGGAGGTCAAAGCAAAGTCATTTATCTCTGTTGTGTTGGAAATTAACTCCTGCCTCCGAGCAGTTCGACCTAGTAAGGACCCTGCTATGCTGCTGACCTCTCAGGCAACATGTGTGGCAAAAATAGCATAGTAGAGGGTGTACAACTCCAGCACATTAGCGTCACATTGTTAATATGACATACATTGTCAGGAAAAATGGGAGAATCTTACAGCTATTTAAGTTGCAGGATAAAAGACAGGAAAGGTGGAAAAAGTTGGGTTATTCACATGAATTTCTGCAAGAAATTGCAGAAATTGCTTATGTAGAAAACCCAAGCGTATAATTGATTAAATTTGATTCTTTTATGGTTCATTTTACAAGTAATAATGATTCAGTCTGCTTACAATTCAGCACAATTCTGTTTAAGTGATTCACATATATGGAATAAATATGGGCAGCCAGCCTGTCCAAATAGGAGTTTATCTGTCAGAGATGCAGTAAAGATGGAGGCCCCCACACAGAAGAACAAGTAAAAACTGATTTTCACATTTGTAATTAGGTATGTTAATTACTAATCAGCACAAGTTTAGAGGGTTAAAACTGGTGTGGATGAGCATACTTTGGCGTATATGGTCCAATATTAAATGTAGACACTCATATGAAAAATCTCTCTCTGCATTTATAAAAATTATTGACTTGACAAAAAAGTGCTGCTGCTAAAGAAATTCCTCAGAAAAAAACTAGAAAGCATTTCTTGAATAAAAAAAATAAAATAAAATCAATACAAATAAAAGGCGTCTATGGTTTCCTACCGAGGATTAAAAACTTGCATGAAACTAAACCTCAGTTTTCACAAATCAAAAAAAAAATCATAAAAATACACAGAGGCACTGCCCACTCTTCATGCTGCAAACCACTTACACAAGAGAAACAAAGAAGAAGCTGGACATAACGGAGGGTTTTACAGTTGTTTTTCTTTTCATTTCTTACTGCTCTCATTCAGCGGTTATTGGTGTTGCTATGACTTCCTGTTCTTGAAAGCTACAGCCTGGTTTATGACCATAACCACTGCAAATGGTGTATGCCTAGAAAAGTGCCAAACATCACGCAATTTTACACTAATATGCGCATGGTCTCAAAGGCCGAGCCTGATGTGGTGTGATATAAGACCTTCATTATGTACTCATCACAGGGCAGGTCTCATCTCTCAGTGTTTCAGTTAAAATAAACTGAAAAAATACATTTTTAGAATATAATCTAAAAATAAAGTTTTGAAGTCCTTATAAGAGACATCACCTGAAAGGATGGATGTGTTACCCAGCCGTCTGACATCTTGCAACATATCTTTAACCTAAGGCTGAGGTAGGAAAGGATACCAGTGCTATGGTAGACATCCTGCTTGGTACCAGGAAGGTCACCCAATCTGGCCCCAGTGTCTTCAGACCAGTTTCACTAATGTCACATGTCACGAGGAGTGGTTCTGGCCACCTTAGACCACAGGTGAAATCTGTTCTAGACCCTGTTCAGTCTAAAGCAGGATGTCTTCCACAACAACAGTATCCTTTTCTGCTTCAGACCTAGGTTATGTTGCAGGATATGAGACAGCTGGGTAGAACAGGACTTCAGGACCCTGGGACTGATACGATCAGGGTCTGCAGCCTTGCCTTGGTGGAGTCACTTCAGCTGTGTCCTAACCTGGCACAGTTATTTGGAGAGAGCATGATCATCTCTCTGTTGTGCTGTTGTCATCTCTGTCTCTCTCTAAGTTGTGGTTGCCTTTGTCCGCTCACCCACACAAAGGCTCAAAAGCCTGAAGAGATCAATTGTCTGAGCTCTACTCGCTTTTGTGTGGCCTCAGGGATTCTGTTAGAGGGGATAATTGTTGTCTTCCATACACTTGCGCAAGCTGCAGGGACTCACCTGGAAAAGCACATGCAACGCAGTGCAGAGAAATCAATACAACAAGGCTAATTGGGTTCTCAGCAGGGAGTCAGGAAATAGCTGCAACTCATTCCCATTTTTACAACCCAGACAATGAAGAGCAAAAATTGAATATGACATGCAAGACTGTTCTCCAAACACAGCACAGTTAAGATTTATCTGTTTCTCATCTCAGCTTCAGATCAAATTCAAGTCAGTTCAAATAATTTAAAACACTTGATGGTTGCATGCGGTATAATAAAGCAGATTCACTGTTAACAACTATCTTTTTAGGTTTTTTTAATAAAGTATTCTTTTTTGCTTTACAGTACGTAGCAGTCTCCGGTCTCTTGGGGCCACAGAAAATATTTATTCTCTTTTCTTTTTCAGTAGATTATTTACTAGAGCTGAAAGCTTCAAAGCTACTGATTCATACATGTCAGTCAAAAAATCATTAGACATCCATGTAGCCCTTTATAGCGTTTTCTTTTTCACACATCTTTCACTGCTATGATGTAAAAGGAGTATCCAAAGGTTCAGGTCAGTTTAATGCCTTGCAAAACAGTAGCATCAGAAACATGAATCTAATAACCCTACGAGGAGAGAAACAGTTTCATTATGTACTTTACAAAAGTGGTGGGACATGGGGTTTACAAATTCTCACATGCGTGAGGTACGCGTTTTTAATATTTACTTGTCTGCGTGGGACTGTTTGACCCTAACCCTAGGGGTGACATACTAAGTAAACAAGATTATTTCTATGGCAACTACAATACTTTTTTCAGTATTCTGTGCTATAGACACATTTTGGTTTTTCGTTCCCAGTTGTCAGAGTGGTAGCAGTACAGCTGTATGTAATTCATACTAACACTCAATTTAATGCTTTGGAGGCATCGTGCAGGAAGTACATACAGTGTATGACATGCACTGCACATAACCAGTCGCTCTTTATGTAAACAATCCAGCCTCACCAGAATAAACTGAAAGGTTTCTGAAGCTGTGAAACAACCAAGAAATTGCCCGACACCCTTCATTTCCTGATTCTAAGGAAAACCACAGATTTGGTTGCTGGTGCCTTTGTGCATACACTATACACTGGTGTCTATGGTTGGGATTGTCTCTCTCTCTCTCTTCTCTCTCTCTCCCTCTCCCTTTCAGACTCTGAATCAGCAGGTCCCTTCGGTAAACAAGGCAGAGTGATTGTTGGATTTGCATATTCCTGAATAAATTATATTGCATTTCTGCGATAAGCAGTGCACTACTGTTTGGTAGCTTTTCCTCCTCCTTTTCTGCCTCCGCTCTTCTTTTCTACACCATTCACACATGCTGCCACGAATTAACCCTGATCATGAGGGACCACGGCAAGTGAGAAAGTGCTGCTCAAAATTCATGTTTTCTGCGGTAGGAAAACCATGCCACTGGCCCCTGGTGGGGCCCAGACTGCCAACTACGTGGATGGTTAATCAGGCCTGATAATGATGCATGCCCATGTCCGCCACCAAGGACAAGGATGGCAGCCACGTTCAATGGTGGGAGATGGGGGAAGAAAGACTGGGAGGAGAGGAGGTGGAGATTAAAGAGACTGGAGCTACAGAGAATCAAGATAGTTAAAGAAATGGAGGTGGAGAGGAGAAATAGGAAGATAAGTAGAAGAGGAGAGGAGAGGACTCCCAAAGAGGAGTCTGTGAAGGAATGCAAAAGAAGTCCAATCCCCTGAATGAGTTTTTTTTTTTTTTTTTTAATGTGGGTGCAAATTATGTGTGTATGTGTGTACATGTGTGCAGCCCGGCAGGCATATGGACATGTGTGCATATTCACATCACTGTCTCTAATGGGGCTGGGGGATGTGGTTCTTAATATGAACACATCTACAGCTACAGACTGTAGCCCCTTTTTAATTACAGCCCTGGCGTGCTAAAGAAGAGACCATCAGGAACAAAAAAAAAGTCCTCCGTTAAAGCCGCATGTAGGCCTCAGCCTTTTCCCCCATCAGTTCAGCTGATGACTGCTTTTTTCCCTCTCCCCCTTATTCCCCTCACTTCCCAAGGAGAATTGGGCTGGTGGTATTTTGGCTGTGAAAAGGAAACCATCGGACGGCAGGGGCATGAATATTCCAAATGACTAATGTTGCACATGCTTATTTTTGACATATCTGGCTTCCGCAGGGAAATAAAACACTTCTAACGCAGGGGGACCATCTGTTATCTGTTGCTGGTGTTTCAGAGCAGGCGGGCTTGGTGTGCACACACTCACTTGCGCACGCAAAAATACACACCGGCATACAGACACGCACACATGCGCACGCAGGCAGACAGATCGACACATTCTCACACAGCAGGCTGCGTACACAGACAGCAAGACACATGCGCACACACATGTAGTAACGGCAGAATCCGCTGGGAGCATGCACAACAGACATGCTCTAAACTCCTATACAAATTGAACACTCCTTTTTTAATTCAGTGTGTTTGTCAAATGAAGGGATGGGTCGTGATTTTTGAATTTTCAAATAGTCATTAAATTATAAAAAAAAATCATCTCATGTTAAAAAAAAAATATTTTCCCTAGTCTTTGCAGGCTTCATAGGATGGTCGAATAGTTCCCAGTGAATATCAAATAGAATTTTTGCTTGAAATGCCAATCCCCAGTCAAATGTGCTGTAAATCTCGAGCTGTAGGGTGACAGGGAATGCACACACTTTTTATGCTAGCCATAAATACCTGGGCCTGTCTCCCCGCAGCAGCTGGAGCGCGATAATATGCTGGTGGTGTGAAGGGGGAATAAACTAGCTGCCTCACCTTGAAAACAAAACATGAGACACACAAACAGCCTTCTGCATCAGCCACACATCTACACTAAGAGCATTCTCACTTAGGTTTGTTTGGAGCTATGGACAAAGGAATAGGTGCAGGAGGTACGGTAAACAAAGCTCTCTTATGCATAATCTGTTATTTTTCACACAATAGTCAAGCTTCTAGGTATGCCAGAACACTTCTATTCAAGAGAATATTTTGGATAGCTAAATTTGCCGTAAAATTCGCTTTCAACCCCTGTGCCTGTACATTTGCAAGGTGCAGCTTATGTTTTAGAAAACATTCCAGGGTATATCAAATATCCCAAAAATGGTATATAATATATAGATCCACATGAACGAGTAGTAGGTCGATACGTCTGTAATAGTGTATTTCTTTTTTTGTAAACAAAGCCATTTTTAGATCCATGCTTTCTCATCAAACAGATTGTGTGTATCCTTGGGGCCTAATAAATATGTTGAATGCATTTCTTTCCTTATAAATCAATTGTTACTATTGTGCATTATTTACATCCGTGTTTAGCAGCTAACAGTCGTCTTCCTCCTTGCATTTGCTGGAACAGTGCAAACTCTCTAAACACAGCACAATTACACACACTTTCTAGTTGATCCATTGCAGGTGCCTTGATGAAATCAAACCTCTAAGCTCTCATACTTAGGGTACACATGTCACCCAAAATGTTTGATACAATCCCAGGAATTAAGTTTCACACACATACAGGCAGATAATGTAACTGTATCTTATGTATGACAAGCAGAATAGAGCTATTTTAGACAGGTTCACATGAGCAGTGTAGGTAGAGGGGATGGCAGTAAGGTTTAATAACTTACCTCTGTCAGCTGCCTTTAAGTGAGGATCTTCACCCATAAGACTGTCTGGTGCACCATGCGTGTCTTTGATCTACAAGCACATAATGGAAAGCAGAGAGGGAGAGAAAACAAGGTCAAAGATCTATGCACTTGTAAGACATTAGGTGTCACCTGCATTAATGTATACAGCCACAACAAAAGCATGCGCGTATGTGTATGTGAGAGACAGAGAAAGTGATTTTGAGAGATCATTTCAGCTCAAGTCCATGACTCTAATATGCACCTCCCAGCAGACTGTGCGCTTGATGTTGCAAAATACAAGGTTCCTTTCTGTGCTCTAGGAGGCTCCCAGGAGCCTTTGACAGACAGTTTAATGATGAAAGAAAACATGCCTGTATGCTAGTGCTCTGTTTTAGGTCACAGGGGAAAAACAGGCCGAGCCAAAACAATTTTAGGTCTTTAATTTTCTTTTTAAAACGCCACATTCGTTTAGAAAGATCCAAGACACACTGCTGATCCTCACCTTACGGAAGGTTTTAGAGGGAAATAATCACTAAATCCCTCTAAGAGTAAATATTGTTGATTGCTAAGCCGTCGTGGTAAAATATTGATATACCAGATATCAAAATATTGACATTTATCTGTAGCTGGGAATCTACCTGAGGTTAGAAAAATGTGTGTTATTAAAGCTGTGCTATATTCTGTTGTTGATGCTTGTAGGCATTCTCTTTTTTAAAGAGAACAGTAAAAACATTGTGCAAGACATCCCATTTCCCTCTCTGGCATTCATGATGCTGAGGAGGACTAAATATGACAAGATTCCCACATATGGAGCAGAGGAAATATGGGTCTGATATGATGACTTGTCGCATGCTGCATGCTGTCATTTTTTTTTCCTTCAATGGAAACCAGACAGTAAACTCAACTGTGCAAGTGAGAGGCGTTGCCAAATGCAATGTGACTCACCACCTCTGAGGAGAACAAAGATCTGCTTAAGATCATTGTGACACTGCATGCAGTATTTGCAGTTGAAGACTGGACTGAACACAAATGTAAAAAAATAAAAACCTTAAAATACATAACCTATTTCTAATATGTTTTAGTCCAAATATGCTCCAAAACATGTCTTAAAGTAGAAAGGAGGTGAAGAGGGATTCCCTTCTAAAGTTTTTCAGCAAGTCTCGCCCTTCTAACCAATCAGACAAGGTCAAAGTCTAGGGTGGGAGATCACAGGTGTCAATCAACAACGTCCTTCTGCTCCACTACTCCTCTCACCCAGGCTTCAAGCTAGTTTTAGCTGCTAGAGGACGTCACTGTGGCTGACTCACAGGCATGAGCTGAGACAGCACAGCTCTCTGAGCTAACAAGCTTGCTGTCTATCAGTTAGCAAACTCGTCAACTACCTAGCTTAGCTCGGTCACTAACGCAACACAGTCTATTCAAAAGGCGTATTCGTACCATCAGCTCCTCTCAATATAAAATATTTATACAGTATGTATGTAATATTCTCCCATTGTCCATGTCTCTGGAGACCACAGACCAATACACACAATACTTTTCTTGGCCCACCATAAAATTCCAGATATTACTAAATCAAAGTGTAGGTACAAATATCTGAAGTATCCTCAAGCTAACTGTCAATGCTCACCTTGCCACAATAGCCTCAACAAGATAAGTCCCTGCAAGTACTGACACACTGTGAGAGGCAGAAATAATGGAGGCATCACTTCAAGCTCAGTCCTCACAGTCTACCTGTCTTTTCATGTCCACATCATTCTCCAGTTCTTATTTGCGTCTGAGAACGGGACACCGGCAGGGTAAAGCCTTCAAGCAGCCTCATGCGCTGCTCCCAGAAATCAGCCAGCACACAAAAACAGAGGCTTGCTCTTGAAAACTGTCTGCCTTTGAAGGATCTTTATTCTCTGTTCCCCAGCTGCCGGAAATGTGTGTAACGGCTTAGACATACAATGGGTGCACCGCGGGTATTTGTCCACTGAGAGCCGGGCCCAGTAAATGAAAAGAGAGGCACACATGCCCAGGAAACGCCTAATTAATTGACAAGCAGATATTTCTGAATTTATAATCATCAAACATACTTCATTTTGTTCCCACACCACCATCCTCGCCAACCCATCTTCCCAGGCGACTTACTTAAGAGACTTATCTTATAAATACAGCCCTAATCAGAATAAATGACTAAAAGCTCTAAGGGAGTTTGAAGGCTATACACATTTACATCAGAGGAACTGATGCAATTTAAATAGCCGGCTGTACACCGACTTAAGGTTCAAATCACAGAGAATCCTAACTTATGTAATACTTTCAGTGTTTTTTTGTTTTTTTTTGTTTTGGCTGCTCAGTTTGGCAGACCTATATTCATGACAGCCAAGTAGGAGAGACACGGCCTCCTTCTATGTGTGTTACATTGAATTCCCTCAGCAGCATGCTCAGTTGGTGAGCGTGTCATATTCCACTGAATATTTTTTAATATTTTATGCATCACACGCTTTTTGTCTGTTCAAATACACTTCACATGTGTGCTGTACATATATTTCTACATATATTTACTGCTCAATTTTCTTCCTCCTGTTTTCCACTGGGCAGACACATCTCATAAAATGTAGCAATGACTGACTTTTACAGCCAGAGGCTTACAGGCGCTGTTTGAGCCAGTCAGTGGTGTCTGGCTAAGGCGAAGGGAGGTGATGGATAGGTCGTCAAAGTTTCACCTAAGTCCAAGTTTTGATGGATATGTTACTGCCGCAAAGCCAAATACAACAGATGGCACAGACTTTGAAGCCACAACTCACAGTGTATAAAAGTCCGACAGCTCTCTGTTAATTTAGAGAGAGGCTAGTGCTGCAATTTAACACACGTGCTTCAGCTGTACTAAAGTCAAATTTAGGGTTTATGTGGAGACTGCAGTGTTCAGGGCATGACTTGGTATCTCTGCTGAGGCACAGAGTTTAATAGTAAAGGTGGAAGGAGCACAATGTTTGCAGAGCCTCCAGAATCTCATCTGCGTCGTGACACTATTGCTAATGCAAACTGAACTTCACTGTGACATTTGGGGAGGCCTTTGCAGAGTTTAACTTTTGGACAGAAGTGCAGAGTGGAGGGTCGATGTGGAACCTGAGTAGACCTTCAGTGCAGCTCGACATTCAGCACACCAAGTCCCCACACCGCGATGGTAAAGTGGGATGTTTCAGACGCTGCCTTCTGAAGAAACGAGCAATGACTAATCCAAGAATAGTCTGCCAACTCAACTAGGCAACTAAAGTTACTTGGTTAAGGTTAAAGAAAGACCACCTTCATCCACCTTCACTCACTAAACATGAGTTTCAACATACAATACAGTGTAACAAATTAATGAGAAGTGCATTCATTAACAAACACAAAAAAAACTGTAGTGTTTTTCCTATTCCAGTTAAGATCCTCCATATTGGAGAATCTGATGCTGGCAGCATTTAAGAGTAGATCAAGGCAGCACAAGGACAGTGTGTGGTGGTGTAAGTGTGCATTTGTGTGCCTGAGAGACGACGTGTGTGCTCTGTGAGAGGTAAAATAATGACAGGCGAGAACGGATGGCTGGTGACGCGGCGACGAGGAAAGCGCCACATATTTTGGGCCTCAGGCTGGGCAGCTGTGAGAAACTTCTTCTCTCTTATTCCCTCATCCCCTGCCCCCCCTCTCCACTCCACTCCTCCCACTCTTCTTTCCCCCCCACCTCTGCAGCACTGTTCAAACAGAGGACAAAGACGCCCTGAGTGATTTTCCCTTTCCGATTCCATACATGGCTGCTGGCACTTTCCTCTTCTGTATCTCCAGCTCGCAGCGAGAAGAGTGGCGGAGTGAGTCATGGTGGTTTTAACGAGTGAATCTTTTTGATTAATTTTAATGGCACTTCCTTACAAAATCCTCTTTCACTGGGAGAAGATGTTCCTGTCTATTATTACATGTTATCATGTTTTACTTACGCATGGCTTGAGATTGTGTTTGATTCTGTCAAAGATTACAAATGGTAACTGCAGATGCACATTTTGCACCTTTTACTGTATGAGTCATGCCTTCTAGAAAACTATGTTTAGACTATAAACGGAACTGATACAGTCAAAAGGCTACCTGAGATGAATGCTACATTTTTCAAAGTTGCTGGCTAATGTGTGTGATTTTTTTTTCTTGTTTGTTTAAGGCGCATACTTGACTGTGAAACCTGCAGTCAGCAGTAAATTCATGGACATATGGCAGATTTATATGTGACTTAGCTTGATGAAAACACAGAGTCTTATGGAAATGAAGGACACACACATGCATAAACACACAGCATCTTTTATACATCACTGGCACCCTCTTTTGCATCCTGGGACACCAGTTCAGACAGGAGTGAGATCCAATTAAAGTTGTTTAATCTAGAAAAATGTATGCATTTCTCCATATGTATGTGTGCGCACTGGTTGGAGAGAAAAATGGCAGCTTGCGTGTTGCCGTCACACTTTCAGGTCATGCCAGTTGGCTTCCCCCAATGTGTGACAGCGGTGAGATCCAGACAGAGCAAGAACAAGAAAGTAAAAGAGCAGAAGGGGAGAACATGGCAGCCAAGGACTACCACTTCTACATCAAACGAATGTTGTCACAACAGAGCAACAGAGCCGCCCCTGTTAACTGTGACACCATTCAGCTGCTCGTCACACAGAGCAAGGCAAGGCGGAAACCTACTGTAAGACAAGCAAGCACGCTGTTTATTAAATAAGAGAGCAGGAGAGAAGGGAGAGCGCGGCGATGCGGCGGCAGCAGCAAAGCGAGCATACTGTAGTGGTGTCAAATCTTCGTAAGTAGCATGAAAAGGCAGTATTTTCTCATCCCTCCATGAAATTGAATGTTGGGGAGGGAAATGAAGTGTGCCTTCCAATAACAGTAAAGGCAATCATTGAGGCTTGCACTTGAGAAATATGATACTGAGGGGTTGGCGCTGGTGTTTGACTAGCGCTGAAAGAAACAACAAAAGTGATTATTTAGTGGTATTATTTTATGGTTGATACAGCACATTTCTGTAATGTGTAGTCGAATGAAAGGGAAGTTTAAGGTAAGCTTAAAAGGGAAACGCAGATGGAATCACTGCCTCACATTGCCTTATCCATGAAAAAATATTCCCCTTTTTTCAGAGAGAAAACTTCCCTTTTGTTAATAAAATAATTTACTCTTAATGTAAATATCAAAGTTGGCAAAAGAAGCACAGCTAAAGTTTCTGCCTGGTCTTAAAAGCATGTAATCATATCATTAAGTGCTATAAATGTAGCAGTCTGTGCTAAAACAGATTTGTATCCATATGTTGGCATTTTAACTAAGACTATCAGATGGATCGGCAGAAGTTCTGCAGTCATACTAAAATTTAAAGAAACAGATAAACGATCAGCAGCCAGACTCTCGGCTGAAAGGACCCTTGTCTGTGACAGAAGGAAAACAGGAGGGAAAAAGGAGTAGGAGTGTCAGGACAACAGACCAAACAGAAAGGCTGTCTCCTAGCGGACGCCGGCGTATGGGCCTGTCAGTTGTCATCGCGTGCCACTCTCCCTGTTCGACACAACTGAAACTGAGGCAATGTACCCCATGAAATATTCACTTAAGTTGTTTTTGCTTAAAAAGGACTGGAGAGAGGTGGGAGGGGAAAAAATGCTGCAACAGACAGACGAAGAGACCCCAAATGCTCTTAATGTCAGGTTTGCTTAGGCTTCTTTACATATGGGGGGTGAGGAGCAGCAGGGAGTCCATTAAATGTTCACACAAATCTACCCCTAACAGCGAATCAGTCTCCACAGCAAAACCCCCAGTCCTTACATATACTATCCACAAATTCTGCTTTACTCTCTAAATATCCAAAGCATGTAAAGACAGTGTCATCATTTTCACTGTACACACATGATGTAGATGTAGCATACTGTCATAGCACTTGCAGCTAGCGCTGTTATTGTGACATTTGAAACTGAACTACTGTATCTCTATCTATCTATCTATCTATTTGCAAGTCTACACCAACTTTGAACCCCAAGAGTGACAGCCTACTATCTTTTGTGTTGACAGGAAAGTGGAAACAATAATGCATGTCTTCTTTCATAATTCAAAACCTACAAATTCAAAGAATGGTAAAAATCAAGGTAGAAGAAACTTGATGCATGGCGTGGGCAAAGCAAATCCCTGTCTCTGCAAATGTTATTTACTTCAACCAAGGCTAGCAGTGATATTAAAATTAGAGAAAAGACTGAATAATTAGCTGCTAATTAGGCTTATGAGAGATGCAGTAATTCATTAGCAATGTTTGCTTCTGAAACAGAGAGCACTGTACGGTCATTGTATTTGTGACGGCCTCCGTTGCCGGGATATGCGTTATGTTAGGGATGTAAGCATAGTGTGGAATGAAAACACGCCATTAGCCGCCACAGCTACTGTGCAAGGCTTCAACATAACACAATTAGACCCAGTCCCTTTGTATCTGCGTGAAAAGGTCAAATCCGTCACCAGTCTAAATGCAACACATTCTATAATTCACTCTTTTCCTGATCAGGAGCTTTGATTTTGGCATCTCAAGGAAATGAAAGAATGGCGTTACATGTAAATGAATTTCCCATATGGCTGGAACATAATGGATTTGATAGAGATGCTTGATCACTGAAGAGAGAAAGAAACCAAGCTTACAAGTGGCTAATGAGTCATCGGGAAGTGTCATACTGATGTTTAAGTGCCATACAGAAGCTGACAACTTCCTGCAGTAACAGAAACCAATCTTAAGATCGCAAATCACAAAAATGATTCCCACTTATCCACACTTTTCACAAGCTGGTTTGTGGTTATTTCGCATAAAATGATGAATAAATAGACTCTATCACACTACCCAAAGCCTGGAGTAAAAACTTTAAAACAGCAACACTATAAAATCCAGTGAAAGTTTACTGTTCACAAAGAAAGGATAAAATATTATCAGAAGAAAGAAAAATCTAAATGTGCACAATAAGCAGTAGTAAAAATAACAACAGCAGCATTAGAGGAAAGTACAGTAAAAGGTAAATACTTTATCATACACTGTACAAGATCAAACCTTTACACAGTACCTATAAAAAAAATCAGAGTGCACTGAACCAACCTGTTGTCAAACACCAGGAAGAGTTTTTGTATGTCACAAATGGTCATATTTACAGGTACAATGCCAGGGTGACAGACGTCCTCAAACAAACGTACCTTTCAGAAACTATTCGCGATGGCCATAAATAAATAAAATATTAACCAGAATAGGACTCTGTGTCTTTACAGCCCAATGCTTTCAGTCAGTCATCAAATACTTGCCATCTACAAACGTCTTGAGGTTCTCAGAAAATGAACATCTGTGTACCTCAAAGGTTATTTAGACTTAAAAGAGAAGTCAAGGCCTACTGACAACAATTTGGTGCGAATTTCAATTTAGTCCAGACCTGGAGATAAACTGAAAGAAGTTTCTATGGCTAGGAATCAAGTCTGATTGAAACATATCCTGAGCACAGCGTTAAAAAGCATCAAGTACTGAAAATTATTATTGAGTAATTGGTCACATTCTTAGACTTGTTTAGTAAAGTAGAAAATAGGCTTGTAAATAGAAATAAGGCTTGGTTTTCTTTGGTCGGTCTTCTTTGGTTTTCTTAGACTTCAATGTCTAAGTCAGAAAGATGCATTTTTACATTTATAAGCACCTTCCTGCAAAAGAACACATTTTCCTCCTGCAATAACACCACTATTGTAAATATAATGCAGTTCTGGTGATACTTGTGGCCATCACAATTCAGACCCAAGCTGATACTGCTAACAATAATAGTGCAAATAAAATCATTCCATTTCAAGTCCATATGTATTTCAATGGTGTTTTCATGAAAAGACGGTGGACAGGAGTTTTCCTTATAATTCACATTCTATGATGGAGCAACACCCAGATAAGCCAGGCGGACGGTGAAATCTAATCTGAACCCCAGTGTTTTTTGTCTATGGAAATGACTAGCTTCTTATCGGCAGAGTGGGTTATTTGAGCAGATTCTCGCTGTGGCTTAGTGACGGGACTCAATCACTGCTGCCCAGCGATAGGCCTCACTTTCGTCCTCTCCCTCTCTCATCTTTTTATCTGGAGGAGCGGAAATGAAAGGATGGTATCTCGCACTCTCTACGTCCTCGGTTCAGGAGATGGAGAGAGGCGTGGACATTTTCTTTTAGACCTTAGCTCAGATGAAAACATGAGGTTTATAAACCTGCGCTCAGAAAGAAATATTCTAGCAGTTTAGCGACTCTAAATCACCAAAGACTCAAGAAAGGTATTCTGCTCTAATTTGTTCTGTAGCTGTCACGCCAGGATACAGCCGTGAGATAAATCTAATCACACCATGGTAACTAGAGGAACTTCACTGCATCAGAGCACCGGCAGCTACATTTTCAACTTCAAAATAATCAAGCCTTTGAACATTTTGGTTAAAGGAATAATTGTTCTCCATTTTGTGCTCATCATCTAAGTTTTTCTTGTCCCTACATTGTTCCTGGAGGATATTGCACACCGCCAGTGAAGATACCAACGCTTTATTTCCCTATGTACATCAGTTGCATTAACACAGCTAGCAGTTTCAGGTATAGATTGCAGCAAAATGAATGACCAGGGGAAAGGTATGAGAGAACTGGAATCTACATTCCAGTTCTCTCATAGAGAGGATGTAGAGAGGGAGGGATCAAGGATAAATATAAGGGTGATGAAGCTCACCTTGATGCTGTCTCCTTTTGTCAGGATTTCCCAGAGTGTGTGTCGAAACTTGGTGAGGTCCATCTGATGGCCTCCTCCCAACAAAGCCTGGGGACAAGAAGAGTCATTTTCAAATACTTTTTAAATCAAAGCATTAATAAACGTAAATTAGCAGCTGAAAACAATTAGTTTCATTGTCAAATGGAATACAAACATATTCAATGTGCAAATGCAGTATATAAATCAAACAAGGGCCCAAAAATAGTCTACAGCCTCTGTATCTTTACAGGCTTTCAACATATAAAGCCTTTTCCTGCTCTTGTAAATTCTTAATCCAACCTAAAACATGACTTGCACCACAAGTGTACAAATGTCCTCAAAAGCACATATACATTCTGACACATGTCTCAGGATGCACACAAACTCCCAATCTCACATCCATTGCAGGGTGCCTGCTGGTCCCAAAGGTATGGGCTTATAAAAAAAAGGGCATTACATAACTGATAATAAACGGCACATCATCCATCTCCCATTCAGCTCACCTCCCAATAATCCTTGCTGCCATATCTGCTTATCTATTCAAGTCACTCTCTCATTAAATCAGCTTTTACTGCCAAACGGAAGAAGTTTACTGCTTATAGAAGTCAAATACCATTCATCACGGAGAAGGCTGTAGTTATACAGATATACTGCATGTTTTAATTCACTGGGGGACAAACACATCATTCCTCCTATCTGAATAAACATAGGCTCTTGCAGAAAAAAAAGGGGGGAAACTGACAAGCAAATTAATCTGCTGCCTTTTGCCAGCTGAAATTGAAGTCAGTGAGGCGGTGCGTACCAGTGGATGCCCATCAGTCACAGGACCTTGTGCAAGGCCTGAAAAAACCGAATGTGATGCTGCTGCACACTGGGAGGTAAAGGATGGGGACAGAGGGGTGGAATGTGGTGCAGCTTTCAGTGTTTATTCATCTGAAACAGTGTCCCCTGGAAGCCATTTTGGCAGCGATGTATCACAGCAGGCGCTGACCTTTAGATACTATGCACAATTAAGCTAAGCTAATAAACACAACTGTGGACCTGGACATTTGGACTGGAAGGCAGGTGCTGTGAATCACCTTGGATGTGAGCGAGTTCTTTTGTGCTTAGGTAGCCTTTTCAAAGCCAAACTGAAATGTGTTTGTTTGAAACGCATACAAAATATGCCGAGTGCACCGAGATGAAATGAGCTGAATTGGACTTTTGTTTGAGGCTGAAGTTCAGTGTTTGTAATCCAGAATTCGGTTTTCACTTATTTATTGTGCGATGTGGAGGCAAAGAAATATCAAAATAATTTGAACTGTACAGGCAACCAAAAATGTTATACCACTAAATTGAAATATGTTACTTTAAAAACTGTCTATCTGAATTTAAGTGATCTGAAATCCCCTCTTTGAAGTTTCTAGTTGCTAGTTTGGTGGTGTCTTTTTCTCACATGTTTATTGTGGTTAATTTCCCTTTTTTTTTTTTTGTTTTTATGTTTTATGGGGGATGGCCAGTTTTTGAGGGACTCACTACTGCCACCCACTGCTATGGAAGGTGTTTGCACCTCATTGCTTGCGGACACACGTGCAATGTATCGCATCCGGAAAGTGGTCGCCCCCGACCATTTTAGAGAAAGTACAATTTTGGGGCCTGACGAAAGTAACTGGGTGATTCCTTATTTTTATCAATTTGAAACTTTTTTTTTTTTGAGAAAGAAATTTCTCTTTGTACATTTAATAGCTGCATAGTTTGGCCTTAACAAAAGAGTAGTAATACAATTTCACACTCAGATACTCAGCTACTATAAGATTGATAAGCACTTTCTTTTCTTCCACAGAAGTCATGTTTCAGAAAGCATGCATCACTTTTATATACTCTATGTGGCAGAACAGTTAGTCCGTACACGGTGTCTGAGAGATTTGACTCCTGTTATGTAAAATTTCACCGACAGCTCTGACAAATAAGCTCTACACTTGATTTAGTCAAACTAACATGAGGGCTGATAAAACAGTATGCAAAGATACTGCCTTTCAGAGAGAGAGGAGAGTAAAGATCAAATAACATGGTTACATACTGTGCTATGTTATTTGATAGATCCAGCTAGTCCCAGAAGCACAGTTCTACAAATACCACTTATATCCACCTGGCAAGAGAATATTGGGTTTCTAGTCGGAGTTATGAAATGTATCACCTTGCAAATATGTGGAAACAGCACAAACAAAAAGATGAGACATCTATTACCATAAACCCACACAACTGAAAATATTACACTCCCACACAGTATTAAAGCACATAGAGCATGTGTGCATACGGAACGTACACATGCATGAGCAGAAAGTCACATATGTAATAAAGCTGTCAGCTACCTATGTCAGTTTGCTTCATTTAAGCATCTCTGTCATTCAATTTGGACTTTTATCCTTTGCTCAGTCAAGTACCCAGCAACAAATACAGAAGCACAGCGTGTTGTTCAGAGAGAAAAGTACTCGCTAGTGATCCCCTTTCAGGCCCTTTGACAGACAAGGACGGGAACATCGACCAAAATAATAGAAGTCAGAGGGAGATTTCCCAAGATGGCAAGAACACTGGTCAACTTAGCCGATACTGCATGGTACGTACAACCCCCCCGAGTCCAAAGGTCCAATCTGAAGCACAGATGGTTTTCACTGAAACGTTCCCTGGTAATTTCAGCTAAGACCATTCTGGAACAATTGAGACTCGAATCTCAAGTTTAATTTGGTGATCAGAGATTATTCAGGCAAACCTGGAGTGATTGCCTCACACTGCTCTGTGGAATTAAGGTACTCTTCTACCCCGGCAGTTATTCTATCGCCTTCTGAGAAATAACATTAGTCAAGTGAAAGGCAAAAGGCAAAATGTGCAACAACGGCAGCAAATATTAACATTTTGTCATTCAAACAAGAAAAGAAAGGCACGGCTTTGTTTTCCCTCCATGTCTCTGAAAGGAGAATAGGGGGGATCAGGGGAGAAGAGATGGCAGGCTATTTGCTGACAATTTAATAAAATGTAACTGGTGCAAGGGAGCTTTTTACAAACTAAATGCATGTTTACAGTAATTGTGACTTAAGCATCAATTGATACATCCCTGAAGCTGATAAGCCTCATAATAATCTTGCAATGTACCAGGCTGATTAGACCACCTCAAGCAAAGTAATTAAGTAAAGCAAAATCAAACTTAATACTCTAAAGCTTTTTGGCTAACTTCACCTAGTGCTGCTGAGGCATAATCAGCTGAGTTTTCAGCTTATCTACGTCATTTCTTTGTTCATTCAAAGTGCCGTTTGTATCTTGCTATGTAAAATATGTGGTTAGAAGTCGCACTATGATTCTATGTTTCATAATTTAAAATTCAACAACCCACAATAACCTGTGGGTTATGGCATTTCTTTACCTTAAATAACATCATCATATATATTTCAGCTCTATGTTCATTTACAAAGCCCACCTGTGAGCAGAAATACACCAGGCACATTTCCAGCAAAGCTCAGTTTCAGCCTCTAATGATCAAAATCAGGTGTTGTTGTTGTAAGATTCTTTAACCATGCTAATGAACAGTGCCTCTTTTCTTAAGATAAAAGCAAGAAGACGGGCAGATGGATCGATAATATAGCATTGCATCAGTCTATATTTTGCTCAGTATCCGGGCCCAGGGAACATTTCATAAAGGCCATAGGGTCGGCTTATCACAGAGCTAAATGCCAATGTAATTATTAGTGTCTGAAGATAGTGGAAAGGGAAGCACATCCTGCGGCAGTACACCATATTTAATTAATAAATGTCACTCTGTAGAGGGAGTGAGGGAAGTGCGTGAGAAAAGAGAAAGAAGCAGGGAGGGAGGGAGGGAGTCAGAGTGACAACAATACTGATCCTGACTTAAGTGCAAAGACACAAAACCACACCCAGAACATGTAGAAATGCACTCTATCACAAACACAGGAGACAAGCACGAGAACATAGGTACAGTCCCGTTCTTGGTTCAACCCTTTTGTTATAAAACAATGAAACAACAGGGATACAGGGAAGTACAATGACAGTAATTACATGACCCTGTCTTGCATGACATTACAGGGGAGCACAGGGGAAATTAAGGGTATGGAAGCTGGGTCAGAGGCCAGAGTTCAGGTCTGGTCTTAGACTATTACTAAGTGTAATTATGATGTAAATATGAACAAAATCCTGAGCCACGACATTTTATTTCCGTGAACCCTATACCTCAACTGGATGTTGAAGAATAGACACTCAAAAACTGTTAACAGGGAACATTCAGCTGATTCGTTCAGTATTTTTTGCAGATTTCTACAAGTATGAACATAATGTTAGGGTTACTTACTAGTAACGAGCAACATTATTATACAAGCAAGCTCAAGGCAATTAGATTCACTGTAGCCTGTCTCATCACTGCAGTGGGGAATTCTACAGATGAACCTAATTTTTTGTGTAAGAGGCCAGTGCAGATCTAAAAAGACTGAACAGTACGTAAAAAAAACCAAAACAAAACAAAAACTGCATACCCAAATGTCTTCTCATAGCATTTTGCCCTTTCCAGTCAGCAAAAATTTCTGGTATCTGAACTCCAGTGACGTCTAACAGTTCGACCCAACTTTACTAAAATAAATGCAGAGACAAGAGAGGTGCGCACCCATGCCACTCCTGTTCAGTAGCAGAAGTCTGAGTTGAGTCTTACTTTGGTGGAGGTCAAAGGGGTCAGGTGTCCTGTCTCTTTGCTTTTCCTGCTGTCAAGGACTGTGCACACAACAGGCAGCTTGTCACGCAGGACGCAAGCTCCCATGATGCCCCCATGCTTCTTCGTCGCTCCTTGCCCCCCTCAATCACAACCCCCTATCTTGAGAGTGCTACTTGAGTCATGGCTACACCTGGGACCCTCTCGCCTCAGTGCCATTTCTGTCATTGGATCAGCTGCTGACTCCAGCCCTATATTCCCTGTGTTTTGTTCTCTGCCCACGTATTAACTCTGAACTGCCTGGAGAACAGAAAAGGAGTTGAGGCAGCTATGAAAAAAGAAAATAGATCAAGGTCCTGGAAAGCTGCAAGAAAAAAAAAGAAGAAGATGTCTCTAAATGTTTCTTATGCAACAATTTCTTTCCCTCTCACACATTTCTTCTGAAGGCGACACTCCTCGGCACACAGAAGTGGGTATTCTTGTTTGGAAACAATAGCAGGCGTGCTTCTGAGGCAACTGTTAAGCTATTGCAAAGCAGCAGATGCTTTTTTCTCTCGCCAATCAATTTAACACCTACACCTCCCCTCTCCTCCTTCATGCTGGCTTTGGCTCATCAGTTTTAAATGGCACAAGACATTCTTGTATTGTTCTTTTGACTTACTCAGAGGACAAGAAATGCCTCTGCTTAAGTAACAGCCCTATCAAGCCTTAATCACCAATAGGTTGGGTCAGCACAGACAAAAAATGTAAAGAACTGCATGACAGCATATAATAAAAAGCAATGACACACCGGTGTTGGTATGTGAAGACTGTCTGGTTTCTTATACTTTTGTCGAGGCAATTATACTTCAGAGAGTCTGTAAAAACAGGATGAAGATTTGGGGAGGGGGGGGGGGGGGGGGGGGGGGGGGGGGGGGGGGGAGGGGGGGGGAGGGGGGGGGGGGGGGGGGGGGGGGGGGGGG
>JBBMJY010000016.1:6169064-6205498 GCA_037833715.1 Toxotes lorentzi | reverse complement strand
GGGGGGGGGGGGGGGGGGGGGGGGGGGGGGGGGGGGGGGGGGGGTGGGGGGGGGGGGGGGGGGGGGGGGGGGGGGGGAGGGGGGGGGGGAGGGGGAGGGGGGGGGGGGGGCAAGGAAAAAACCCCCCCCCCCCCCCCCCCCCCCCTTCTGAATATTGCGCTAGACAGAATTGCAAGGGAAAAAGCCATCTGTGTCTGACTCTTATCCCTGGCTTCTCCAGAGCCTGGATGAGCCTGAGCCAGCAAATGTCAGTCGGATAAAGACCAAGCCTGACAGACAGACACAGGAGTTTTGTCATTCTGTGTGTCATCCCTTTGCTAGCAAGCCCAATCTTTGCCGGTCTCAAAAGCCCCGAGATGATGGGGGAAAGAAACATTCTCAGGGTGAACGTCAGGTTGTGTAACTCCTCCAAGTGCCACAATAGCTGAAACGTTGAGGACGTGCACTATTGTGGTGCCCCTGCGGCCTTTGAGAGCTTTCATTATTGTCTTATGTGCTGTGTGGCGGGGTCACCATGGAAACACAAAACACATCAAGCGTTTCAGCACAAAGGATATGAGGTTCTTCAACAAGATGTTCTTCCAAGAGCCAGTGGTCTGTCTGGGGCATAGACGGTATATCAGGGGTCAGATGATATTTGATGTGACTTGATATTTAAAAAGAAAAAAAAAAACCTGAATATGGCAGTTCATCTGCAGACACATGCAGTTCAGATGTTATTATCTACAGGATGTTTGATGCTTTAGACAAAAAGAATTACAATAGACTAATAATATTGTAGGGCTGAGTGGTGATTCAATATCACTCTTTATTGACTTTAAGTGGAAACCTATTGTAATAATATAATAAGATAGCATGCTATTGTACAAAACTCCATTGTCCAAGTTAACGATTCAGAGCAAAGTGTAATTAAAAACTAAGAAAATGAGGCCTTCAAGTATTAGTTTTTCATGCAAATTTCAGTGTTTTTCAACCTGGGTCTCATTCTCATAATTGTGGTCAATCCGATTATGTGTCATAGATCCCTTTGCAGTTAGCTACCATGGCTAATCCAGGAATCCACTTTTTATATATTATTTTTTATTGTTAGTGGCGGTGTATGTCATTCGTGTCCTGTAGTGAAATGGCTTTCCTCTGATTTAACAAGGTCTGCATGTAATCAGCTACAGCCTGTTGCTACAGTGTTACTGTAGCAACAGGCTACACACTCCCAGCCTTGGAGCAAGTTAACCAATCCCTGTTACCAGTAATGACCTTTGCTTTGAGTGGAAAACTAGTCGCACTGTGCGCAGCATGAAATCAGATCACGTTTGCAATTATTGTTGACTGACTACTTAAAAAAATGTGACATTGCTTGGTTGCACAGTTGCTCTTGTGTTGTGTTTGCTGCAGAATTAAATCACAGTTGTAACTACAAGTAACCACGAGTTTCGCCAAATGAACTGGGACTGAAATCTGAAGGATTGTGACTGTAATAGTTATATTATTATTATTATATCAGCCATCACAACTATCCTGTTAATGGCACACAAAATAAACAGATTATTTTACTTTCTGTCATTAGCATAACCTAAGAATAATCCCGCTAAAATATTCCTGAAATGTTGTGCCTGAGCCACACCACATACCTCACCTGTGCACGACAGCTACCTGCTGAACTACTGCAGCTCGCACGCATTTATGTGCCCACACCACCAGCCATACTGCTGCAGCACTGCTACTGCCCTGTCTTCCTACACTGAGTTTGCCTTTGATAATGGGCATCAATTATAGAATATTTCATTTCATGTCATTATAAATTTACATGTAGTTTAGACAGAAAGAGAAAGAGAGAAAGAAAGAGAGAGAGAGAACCAGATAACTACAGCCCTTCATCTAATGTTCCGTTAACTTGTTGACATTAAATAATTATAGCTTACACTGGGTTTCCACTATGACTATATGGAGCACGTGTAACCTCCACTTTCTCCTTTAATAATTATAGTAAAGGTGTCAGTTTAAGTAATGTTGCTAGTATGACGTCTACTTTTCCTGAGAACCACAAGAACCAAAAACTCACCGTAACTACGGCATAGATAGTAAAAACTCATGCAGGCTGTGTGGCTTCTCTAACCTATTAACATGGCCGTCAAAATGTAAAGGAGGTCCCACTACCATCACGCACAGGTGAGGTAAACAGTGAGGCCCAGTCCTTAGGGGGATATTTAGAAACTGCTCCCACTGCTAAAACATGCTCTCTGTTCTCGTGATACGGAGTGAGATGACTGATCAATGCACTCACTTGGGAAGCACTAGCATAGATTGTCCCACTGCACAGTGCGTAGCCTGTTCTCAGGAGCTGCAGTTACACGGGTGCAACATCAATAGTATTTGTCAAGTGGTTAAAGCTGATAAGAATACAAATGATTGCCTTGAGCTTGCTTTAAGGCTTTTTTGTCAGTACAGCTTGTAAGACAGAGTTTTCAGCGATGAAGTCAAAGCGATACAAACACAGCTGTGTGACTCAACTTTATAAAGTCTGACAACTGTGTTGTATTTTTAATGCACAGTACTTTTTTTTCCTCCATTATTTTTCATATCTGTCAATTATTTTTACTGTCAAACTGTAAATAAAAAATAAAGAAAAGAAAAAAGTGACAAACAGATACTGTATATAAAGAGAGAGTCATACAGATAGATCAATAAGACACCTCTTGATATAAGACACCTCTGTCAGGACTTGTTGGAGCAGCACAAAATGATGCCTCTTCACTTGGCTCCTTCCCTCCCTTGCCTTTGACCTCCCACTGGTTCCATTACCTGTGCCACCCGCGCGACCTCGAGCGCATCCAATCTCAGCAGTTACATAACAAAAGACGAGTGCGGAGAAGATTAGAGGTGCAGAGGAAGAGGCCAAGGCGAGAGATTGAGGAGTGTCAGGTGTGCTGTCTGAAACAAATAAAAAAGTCTTTCACAGTTACCACCCAAATCATTCGTTGTACCCCTCCTCCTCTGCCTCCCCTCAATGTCCTCTTATCTCAAAGGAACATGACACATTACCGCGTTTTTCAGCAGGTCAGTTTTCTCTACCTCAGCTCAACAAACCGCATATCACTCCACCTCTGGTTTCAGCCTGTCATTTCGCATTATATAACTTGAAAGCACTCCAGCTGGGAAGAAAAAACATGACGCGTGTGATGGGAGGTGATGAATGGTACTGGGGGGGAAAGACGCAGACAACCCCCTTTTTTCCATCAGCGCAGCTAGCCTCATGTACACTGCAGTCGTTTGACACAAGACTATAATCTTGTTGGAATACAGACACAGATATGCAAAACCTGTATATGGCTGCTAGTGTTTACTACCATGATTCTGCTTGCCTGCACATACCTCATTCCAGCATCTAAGTTCGTGAGGTGTTAAGATGGGTATGGTTTACCTTAACTACTGTATAATCCACAAGCAAACACAGCATGGAATGGCAAGTCTGTGCATAAGCTATAAAGAAACATCATGGCCTACATCCATGCAGTCAGTCAAGTAAGACTGGAATCCTAAGTACAGCTTAGGTCTGCAGATGTTAAACTTCTAGGCTACTCTCAGTGACGCAAGAGCATACACTGCTTCAAAAAAAGAAAATTTCAGAAAGTTAAATACAGGTTTAAAAAAAAAAAAAACCCTGCTTTTAGTCACATGCGGACCCCACAAATCTCCTCAGAACACACACATTAAATCCTAGAATCACTGCAAGCTTACGAAACATCCCTACAAATGCATGAAAAAGGAAATTCTTGGCAGCAGATGGGAATTGTTCATTTCTGAGCAGGAGGGATCTCTCTCTCTTTTGTTGAGAGAGCGAGGCAGGAAAACAGCACCAGAGGCCCAGCCCATGACAAAACAAAGAGATTAAATGACCTGTGAATGTGACTTTCCATTTTCCCATTAGCTCGCATTCAACTTAGAGGCCTGCTGCCCCCTTCTGGAGGCTGGTGAGACACCATCAGGCAAGATGTACTGTAATGTCTGCCTTTCTGTTGAGGTGGCAGAGATTTGAATTATATCATTACAGTCTTTTGTGTTGATTCAATGTGCAGTCAGAGTGATATCGTTTATATGCAGCATTCTGTGAAAAGGTATGTATGTGATGTATGTAGAACAACATTTAAAGAGCCTACACAGTGATTCAATGTGTATCACTCCATCTCTCTCTTCATTAATATCTTGTACATTCAGTCAACATCTCATTTCTTGCCTTTGAGATAAAAACAAATAGCTGAAATCGACCCTCTTGACATGTAAGACAAAAACAGAATGCAAATATGCCGGGGCCCCTTCTGAAGTGAGATTTCACTGTTGGCCAGGGCCAAATGTCAACTAGCTCAAACAGATGGTGTGAAGAGCCGGGTCGAGTGGCTGACCTTGAATGATAGTGACTGGAGGTGGGGGAGGGGGCAACACCATACACCGGGTGTTTGTTTTTTGTGTATCAGTGGATGTTGTGAACATAAAGAGAGCTCAGTGCAGTCGCAAAGATAGAAAGGAGAAGTCACGTCAGGCCTTTTTGCTTTGCAGGTGCTTTTAGGCTCTGTGGGATGCTGTCAATCTGCCATTATGATAGAAAAAGGTCAAAAATGGATCAGCGGCATGGGGGAGGGTTTACGCCTGGTAATAAATAAGACAGTAAACTGATAGTTGTATCTATAAAATGTCAAATTTCTCTGGAGTCCGTTTAATATTAAGGAAAAAAAAGTTGCAGCTCAGGATTATTTTCACTATCAATCAGCTTGCCTTTTTTTATAATCGCTTTTTATGGCGTGATAAAAAATTTTATGACTACAAAATGTCAGAAAATCGTTAAATTACTTGTTTTGAATACCCAAAGGTATCAATTTACATAAACATAAAACATAGAAAAGCAGCAAGTCCTCACATTAAGGAAGCCAAAACCTGTCAACGTTTTGCATTTTTCCTTGATAAATGACTTAAAATGCTTATTCAGTTCTCAAAATGGTTGTAAAATGTTGTCAACTGAAAATAAATCAACCATTTGCTTCAGCACTAATTGCTGTATTCTATCTTTATTTACAACTTTTTTGCCACAAAGTGGTAAATAATACTGAGTATCAAGAAGTTCAGTTGACAAAAAAAACAATCAATCTCCAACTCCATGACAACTGGGAAAAACTGCTGATCATATCGACCATATCATCATCAAATTTGGTGATGTTGAATTTTTCTGCTCAACTGAAGGATTAAAAAATTCTCATACTTTTTAAACAAAGCATTTCAAATCCCACTGGATTATTCATTGCGACACAGCAGCAACAATATGTATTTCACGGCACAGGGCAGAAATTTAATGACAGGACGTAGACATTTAACCAGACTGAAAAACAAGTTCCTTTTCTATCAAAAATATCAAAAATAAAAACTGTATTTAGCATGTGGGGTGGGACGGTGGTGCAGTGGTTAGCACTGTTGCCTCACAGCAAGAGGGTTCCAAGTTCAAACCCTGCTCTGGGCTCTTCTGTGTGGAGTTTGCATGGGTCCTCCACACAAGCATGCACAGGTTAGGTTAATTGACTACTCTTAATTGCCTATAGGTGTGCGTGTGTGGTTATCTGTCTTTGTGTGTCACCTGTGACTGACTGGCGACCAGTCCAGGGTGTACCTCACCTCTTGCCCATAGTCAGCTGGGATAGGCTCCAGCTCCCCCGTGACCCTGACAGATTAAGCGGTATTTAACATGATACAGGGGTCTGCCGGTTCTATAACTTTACAGCATTTCCTGAAGGTAGTTATAGGATGCCAAAGAGTTCATTATAATGAGATCTTTACGGTTCTGTTTTTCCCTTTGTCCATGCACCACTACCTCCCAACTACAGTAGCTACATTCTTCATTTCTGCCTTGTTACCACCTAATGTCAGTTTTTCTACTGTATATAGGAACCCCTAGGGTATAGCCAATACTATTAAACTGTGAAACAAGCAAGATTTCCGTACCCACTAGCAAGCTGTTATGGGGAATTCCCAACCTTTTATGCACCTACAGCAATGTTTTTCATCTACACACTCTAAAAAGTGAAATTTCTCTAACTTTGCTCTCTTCTTATCAACATCAAGAGCTACTACACCAAAGGTACTTTCTTCCTTTTCTTTTCTTTACTTTTTTTTTTTAAATCAAGGGAATTTCTTGCATTCTCTTGTTGAAAAGAAAAAGAAAAACATATTCTATGCTCACGTCTCTCTGTTTCTGGTAGACTGAGTAAGGAGCTTTGAAGGGAGGCGGGTGGGTAGTAGATGGATAAGTGAAATTCACCTCTGCACAAATGCCTATTTCTTGAGAGAAGGCAATTTCCTGCAGCTCTGTTCATAGCTACAGTCTGAGCTTGGTCACACATCGGTGATTCTGACAATGTATTGTCCTATGGTTAATGCCAAGACAGAGGACAGGTCCGCTCTTTGCAGGATGCTGATTTAGTGCAAATGTTTCAGTTTGGGTGCTGAAACGATATGTGTTCAGGTCTCTGCTGTGTTTAACGTACTGAAAAAAGGAGACAGTGACAAGACATTCTTCCTGGATACCTATGATTACCTTCTAAATGTGAGTGAACTTGACTCTACATTAACAGTGGTTTCTACAGGAATGGAGGACTATAACATAATGACAGAATACTGAGGGAGCGCCACTTCAGAATATCCCTTTTCCCTCCCGAGTGGAGTGCCTCCTTTGATCATCAAATTGTTCTCCTGAAAATCCTCTCTGTTCTTGAATTATCTGGGCCGCTGAAGTGGAAACTGAATTTTCTGTGGAGGCCAAAGCTTCTTAAGAGAAAGGAAAAAGAAGGGGGAAACTAATAAAAAGGTGTGAAAATGACATGAATTGAATAAGCGTGCAAAAAAATATACAGCTCTGGGAAAAATTAAGAGACCACTACAAAATTATCAGTTTCTCTGATGTTACTATTTACAGGTATGTGTTTGAGTAAAAAGAACATTTTTGTTTTATTCTATAAACTACTGACAACATTTCTCCAAAAATCCAAAATAAAAATATTGCAGAAAATGACAAATGGTCAAAATAACAAAAAAGATGCAGTGCTTTCAAACCTCAAATAATGCAAAGAAAACAAGTTCATATTCATTTAACAACACAATACTAATGTTTGAAGTTAGGAAGAGTTCAGAAATCAATATTTGGTGGAAAAACCCTGATTTTCAATCACAGCTTTCATGCATCTTGGCATGCTCTCCACCAGTCTTTCATGTTGCTGTTGGGTGACTTTATGACACTCCTAGCACAAAAATTCAAGCAGCTCAGCTTTGTTTGATGGCTTATGACCATCCATCTTCCTCTGGATCACATTCCAGAGGTTTTCAATGGGGTTGAGGTCTGGAGATTGGGCTGGCCATGACAGGGTCTTGATCTGGTGGTCCTTCATCCACACCTTGATTGACCTGGCTGTGTGGCATGGAGCACTGTCCTTTTGGAAAAACCAATCCTCAGAGCTAACCTTGTACGTGGCTTGATTCATGCGTCCTTCACAAAGAAGAATCTGCCCAATTCCAGCCTTGCTGAAGCACTCCCAGATCATCACCGATCATCCACCAGATTTCACAGTGGGTGCGAGACACTGTGGCTTGTAGGCCTCATCAGGTCTCAGTCTAACCATTAGATGACCAGGTGTTGGGCAAAGCTGAAAATTGGACTCATCAGAGAAGATGACCTTACTCCAGTCCTCTATGGCCAATACTTATGGTCTTTTGCAAACCTCAGGCTGGCTCTTCTTTTTTTCTCATTGATGAAGGGCTTTATTCTAGCTTTACACGACTTGAGCCCTGCCCCTAGGAGCCTGTTTTGAACTGTTCTCGCCGTGCACTTCACCCCAGCTGCAAAATTTGCCATTTGAGATGCTGATTTCAGAATAATTTGCAGTGGTCTCTTAATTTTTTCCAGAGCTGTACATATATATATATATATATATATATATATGGCTCTATTTGTGAGTGCGGCAGAAAGTAATCAAGGTCTTCAGATATTACAAATGAGCACAGATAAAGAAATAACTCTCTCTTTTCCTTTCTGTTCACATATATATATAAAATAATAAAGCACGGACCCAGTGTTATTATGTACATAGAGCAAATGAGGTATTATTTATCAAACAAAAGAACTGGCATCCTCAACTCAAATGTTTTCAGTATATAATGAATGCCGACCCAAAAGGCACAGAATTGAAAGTCGTCAGCACTTGCAGATAAGTAGGTAACACAGCTACAGAATGAAAAACAGACATGTTTCAGCTCAGGGCTTGAAACACTGAATAAGGGGCTCTTAGGGCTATTAAAGGTGTCATATATTTATCTGTGAGCACTGACAACTTTTTGCCATTTCTGTATTTATTCATTAAAGGATTTCCAAATATTTAGGGTATGCAATGGCTATACAACAACATAACTGCTATGTTAAAGTTGCCTGAAAATACACTTGCATGATAGAAATGCTACTGAGGCAATAGCAAAGAATGAATAGATGAATAGATAGCAAAATCACTTGTCTAAATCCCTCCCAATACACAGAATTATCTTCTTATATGGTACTACTGTTGCTGCCCTTGGACCTTGATTAAGGTGCTAACACGGGGCCGCTTGTCAGTTCTAATGTAAATTGCCTGTTAACTACTGTCAATGGCACCCTTAATTTGCCCAGCTTGATCACCGTTTGTTGTGGTTGCAGTTAAGTACACATTTTCATATTCATGCATATTCATACTGATTCATCCTCTTCAGATACAGTTGAATTCATTAAGAGTGCCTCCCCGTTCGGCAGCAGAAACAACAAATGAGCACTGATTTCTCCCATCCCTTTCATGTCGGTTACAGCTTTGGTGCTGCCTGGTTGCTTTCTGTTTTATACCAACACCACAACGTCCAAACAATTTCTCAAGTCTTACATGAGCTAAAATTAGTAAGCCGATGCAAAGTAAACACTGTCACCCCCAAAAGAATGGAGGACATTTCTCAAACCATAAATACAGCAAATTTAATTTGTGAAAAACCTGAACATCTCTGAACTTTCCTGCCCAGCAGTAGGAGAACCCAGCAACACTTGCCATTTATAGAAGCATAAAGAAATCAGAGATTTTGATATCTACTGTCTGGTAAGAGAGTGGTTCAACAAGTTAGACAGACAGACAGCCAAGTTCTCACATGCTGCAGCCTGAGTGAAAAATGACTCTTGGGTAACTGTGCTCATCCTGTTCTGAACTGAAATGAATACGGAAGGGACCCTGTTGTCTGAGGGGAGAAAACTGCAAACCCAGGCAAACAGCCACTCAATCCAAGAAACGATGGTTAATATATATTAAGTATCTACATTACATGCAGAACTACATGGTGTATACATGGATCATTGTGGTGACACACAATAGACAGCTTGTGATTCTGAGTTACACCTCCATTCACTGTCCCGGTGCCAGAAAGGATAAAGAGAAGGACTGATGCATTGTTGGTTTTAGTCTTTGACAGTAAGAAAAAATAGCAGCTTTAACTTACAGGAAAACATTAGAAAAGGGACACATTTCAGGACAAGTGTGTGGGAGCTATTCTACTTTGTCACAACATTAATCACATCATTTGATATAAAGCCTTTCACTGCGAGAGTATTTTCATTTAACTCATCTATTGATGGCATCAAAGAGGTGAATAGATGTTAATTTAGGTCACAGTCATTTTTAAAATCTAGAATAGAACATTGGTATTGAAATTTGTCATCAGGAACCCGCAATACCCTTTCACTGTAGCTGCCTGCCAGCATTGTGGTATAAATATGAAAAATATGTATGAATAAAAGACAACTTACCACTGCTTCATCCTCAGAAAGAACCCACTCCTCATCATGGATTAGGGCCACTTTAGCCTGGAGTTCATCCACTGTTATACTGTTGTGTTCAAAGGAAGAAAAAAAAAAACAGATGCAGATGACTAAAGTGTGAGTTCGTCTACGTAATTTGGTGCAATCACGACAAAAGCTGCATTCAGGCTTGTTTTTTTTCCACTTCTACATTAATTAATATTAATTTATGATTTACAACATGTTTAGCTAATGAGACACGCATTTTTCGTCTATTATTGTTTGAAATGTAACTGAGGCCTCCGCAACTGCAACTGACATCAATAACCCGCTGACAACGTAAGTATGCCAGAACACCTGAAGCCTCACAACACGTCAACCTCACTTACAGTAGGGGGAGTAGAGTTTTTCTGAGTTAGAAAAAACCCTGGAGATAATAAAATAAATACACACAAAGCATGCTCTTTTGGCTTCACAGAACAGATTTAATTTTTGAATTTTACTAGTATTTCACCTGATATGGGAGGGAGTTTAACATTTTCATTTTTGGGTTAGCTCATCCTTCATATTGGGCTTATTCAGCTTTGCACTGACTTGGATCCTCCGCCCTTTTAGCCTATCTCACTCCGAGTGCCACACAACATATCGCTACACACAGCACAATCAAAATCACACACGCCACCTCTTATCCTAGAACACTTAGATCTTTTCTTCAGCTATTCTTCCCTGCTGGTGTCTTTCTTCCAGAGGTTCCACCTAAACTAACACTACTGAGCTGAGATAACGACTGCATAGCCAAGATCAATCCCGGGAGTCCATCAAAAGCGGAAGTGCAGGCAAACATACAAAGCGAATAGCTTGTTCCACTACAGAAGATCAATGCTTGGGGTAAGTACTGGAGAAAAACAATGGCTCTCTCCATTGTGAGGCAGCACAGAGCAGCAGCTCTGACAAAGTCATGTGAAGAAAAGTGGCTTTGGCCCCAGTCACAGAGGACATTTATACACATATAGATCATGGCATCATGAGATCATCATGCTTTGCAATGCACGGCTACAGTAGGTTTCACTGTGAGAGACAGTAATAAACATTAGAGAACTGACTCTCACACACACATACACTGATAAATCTGGACAGAGGGGAGGGGATAAAAAGCACAACCTGTTCGTGGGCCTTTGGGAGGCTCCATCATGGTTCATTTCCTGAAGCAGTTGGTAGACTCTATTTATAGGCCAGCATACTGGTACCAGTTAATCCTGCACTGGGCTGCCAACTACCTGCCAGCTGGCACAGTGGGCTGCACTTTCAGACTGAATCTCTACTAACCACGTGCCGAAAATGTCTGAACCTGATAACTCACAAATCGCAGCAACCACATTTCTAAAGAGTTCATATCTGTATTAAAATACAATTAGGTAGATATTCAGCAGCATGTTAGCTTTTGACACAGTCTTATGTATTTCAGAGGGGATTCACAACTTCCTGAAAAATCTGCTGCCATTTTTTCCATGAAGTAATTATTGGTGGCTAAATGGACACAAAAATGAGATTAGTTCACAGTATAAATGAGAGAACAATTATCTGTGAATCTGCATTAAAGATAATTAGCAATTCCAATCGCATGGATTAAAAACGGGGTAGTGTTTTGCTAAGTGTCATTAGGGACAAAGCCAAGAGCTTTTTTGTACAAGATAAAGAGTCGGCAATGTGCATGCTAATCCGGTTCAAAGTCAGCAAATTGCCTGGCAATGTGCAAGCGGCAGGTATACCAGTGACTTTCATTTCAACTTTGCATTTATCATAACAGCGACTAAATCAGGCTTGACACTTGGGCGTGTGAGCTGCAGAGCCTCACAGGAAAAAATGGTGATGTAGCATACATATACAAAGCCTTCACCTCCTGCTTTATTCAAAAGGGCATCAATACATGTCCTGCCTCAAGATAGCCAGCTCACCGAATCCCAGTGACTGACGGACTGAAACAATGGCTGTATAGAAATAAGCGCCACTTGCAGATATTTCAGCTTAGTAATGTGTTTGTTTAAGCGCAGCCCGTGGAGAGACACGACTTGGGATGGAGGGGATAGAGTGGATGGATGGAGGCAGAGCTGGGCAGGGAAGGGGAAGGGATTGGGGGAGGGGGAGGGGGGGCAGAAGGGCTGAATAATGGTACACATCCAGGCGCAGGAATACATAAGTGGGCACATCGCGCTCCCTGGAAAATCGCTGCACAAGCACTTCGTCCCCGATGCAGCCATATGTTTTATAGCGCTTTCAGTTTACTATACCCAGCCTCACTTCCTTTCCTGGAGAATATGCCCAGCTAGCTTAAGTTGTATTGATTTTTTGTGTCCAGGCGTGGTGCGGGAAGGTGAGGAACGTGAGAGTGAGGATAGCAGTGGTGAAAAATCATGAAGGGGCGCAGCTTATATCATGCGTTCTGTTTTTCAAGTCACCAGCAAATTTACATATCTCGCTGGAAAGCTAAATGGATGCCACTCTCTTTAAAGCTGGCAGTGGTTAAACACTGCTCACGACAGCAAGTTAGTCAGCTTGGGTGGCTGAGGGGAAGCTGGGAGATTGGGTAGGGGAGCGACAAGTGGGTCTGTAGGGACCTGAAGATTAAACAATGCAAATAAAGCAATGAATTACTTTTTGAAGTTTGATGAAGAAACAAATAGGTGTAGGAGTTTCAGGGAATGAGATGTGTGCACTCAACTCAGACTGATGAGACTTCACTGCATCACAAGTTAAGGTGGAACTAATGAGTGCAGTACTTATACATATTGATGTGAATTAGGTACTCGTGAAACACCCATTTGTCTTATAGCATGAGCAGAGAGAATAAATGTGAGAGCAAAAATATGAGTCATTATCTTAACCCTGTGCTATGGACCTTCTTCATCTTACTCATCTATTATGTTGTTTTTGTTCCACTTTGCTGCATTAGCAGGTTTTCTCATGAGGACTTTGAGAATTACAAGTCAGTGAACATGAGTTCTGTGAATTTGTTGCCCCATCTGACTTGGTAATATTCCCTCAATCCACACTGAAAGACAGACAGTACAGTGATTCCTTAAGGTGTTACATAAGGCTACATTTGTTTTCATAAATACCTGCTCCATGAGATACTTTACATCTCAGACATTTAAATTCACAAGAGATCCTTGATTTTGTAGTTAATTCCTAAAATTGTGTCCAGCTGTTGAAGTAGGCAGTTCAGTTGGAGAAACACAATGTTCAGTAAATCATTTGGTAGAAAAAAAAGTTTCCACTGAAATATAAAGCTAGATTTGAAACCTTCAACCATGTTGCTCTTTTCACACTCCCCAGTCTTCAAGCCCACTACGGTACATTTTTAAAACTGCACAGAGGGAGGAGAAAAGCCCAAAATGGGTGCAAACGTGCTTTAAGAATTTCTTTAGTATTGGATTTCATAGCAATCTAAATACTGTGACAGAAGCATTTTCACCCTGGCAAGAGTAAAATCCTGAGGGAGAAACTGTTGCAGTATGAAAAATATCAGTGTAAAAAATATCACCGGTGGCCTTAAAAAAAAAAAAGAAAAAGAAAAAAAGCCTCAGTGGATCCCTATCATCTAGAAACCTTTGCCAGCACTGTTTTTATTGAAATGCATACAAACATTTATTACAGCATATTTCTGTTTTTTTTTATTAACATTTTAAGAATGACACATCAGAAATGAATGGGCTATGGAGGAGTGTCACAGTTTCATAAGTCATTACAATGGCTTAGCATATGGCAAAACATGAACACGAAAACTGGGGCCATATGGCTTTAGTCAACAATGAAACGATCAGCATATTATTTACCTGCCATCTCTGTTGCTGTCCAGTAACTGGAAAATGCTGGTTACTGTGCTGTTCTGACGACTGAGACCTGAAAAAAAAAAAAAAAATCTGGGTTATTCCAAAAATACCTGATAGTTTGAAGGAACAACATTCTAGCACTTCATGTTATAAGCACAAAGAGTCACGATAACAAAGAGGCAATATTTTTTTATTGCAAAATTATGTAGGATGTTCCCTTTAATCACTGATCAGCGCAATAAACACTAATCCATCTGAATGCAAACTGAGAGGCAGGGATATGAGAAAAGAACAGAGCTAGAGTTGGATTTAAAATATGGGGAGTGGGGGGAGAGGATGGAGGTTCTTGGGCAATCAGGCAATGAGTCAGTCACGCTGTGCAAGAACATTTGGTTTCCCTGTAGGAAAAAAAAAGCATGTCAGAGTCCAGAATGCAATCAGGAGGCTTTGTGCTGTAACGGCTGATATGACAGTGATTTCCCTCTTCTCCATTCATATTCGCAGGCAGATGAAAAGGAGACGCAGAAACTTCCTCAACCCTCTTTCCAGTGAGCATGTGACCCCAACTGATTCATTTTATGAATCGCATTCATTGGAGTGGGAGGGAGAGGAAGTTCTCTTATGCTCGACACTAAGCATCTCCCACATCATCAGTAGAATGGAGAACGTAAAGGGGCAAACTGATTGGCCCCTAAGTCTGGGGAAAAGCACTTTACATAATGCTAATTACACATCCGCCGCAATTACCTTTCCGTACTAATTACAGAAAAGCTAATTGTGAAATTAGCATTCCCCCCCCCCCCCAGTTTACAGTAGAGAGCCTGAGTTCAGTGTGTTCTGTAGGGGTGTAACGAAAAAAAAAAAAAAAAAACAACAAAAAAACTAAACCTCAGTTCATGAATACAGCCTTTCCAAAAAGAAGGCAGATTCCTCACCCCTGATGTTGACTTTACTCAACTAAGGGGAATAAACAAGATTTGCTAATATTCCTCTGCAATACACACAGCATCTGGCATATTAGTGGCCTATTCTTTTATTTTTACAGCGCTCTATTCCCAACCTAATGCTTGACATTCTCAACCCATCCTCTAGTTGCTCTGTCTCGCAAAAAATTAGTGCACGAAGGAGGAAGAGAAATGGCCTCATCCCTCCCTCTAGCCACTGCAGAGCTGTAGCTATGAAAAACAACCATAAGGAGGATAGATGGAGAAGGGAGGAGAGGACGGCAGAGAAAGAAAAAGATGGAGTGGATGGTGGGGGCTGGGTGGTGGGGCGGAGACGTGGTAAAAGGTAAGAGGAAGAGTGGGGAAGAATGTGGAAAATAAGTGAGGAGAGAGTAGGAGGGCGAAAAAAAGAGAGAAAGGAGGTCCAAGACATTGGCTCTTTAGGCCGATGGCACATATAGGGGGCTATGTTTACTAATGGACACCATCACTCATCCACCCATGTTGCCCTGGCGATAGCACAGCACAGTCGTAAAATAAAGACGGGCACAAAGAGAACAGAGAAAATTGAACATATCAGCAGGAGACTGCAGATCTTTGCCTAGGCTGCAGACCATGTTATCCACAAAGAGCTTTCTTTGCTATTGTGGGCTCTGCACTCCAAGGCTAACAAACCCACATTTTGCTTTCTTTTATACACTATAAGCAATATTTCCAGGCAGGAAATTACCTCATTCTGTGAGAAAAAAAATGCCTGATGGAAATGGATAAAGGGGCAGCAGGTGTTGAATTGAACTTTTACTTTACTGAGATGAGGAGGCGCTGTAAATACAAAGATGGGATCTGTAAATAAATGTTGTGAACTAAATGGTGCATTCAGTCAGTGACTTACTAATTTTAATTTGCTCTTAAATTCATCAGGATTGTGATTACAGTGACTGAGCCAAATGCCTTACTCTCAGCACTCGTCTCAAGGTCCCCACTTGTGGCTTTTCAGGATATTTAAAACAACTTAGAGTTGATGTGCCAGAACAGCGTCACAAACCAGACAAATTAATGTGCAGTAAGACAACCGAGGATTGAGAGTGAATTGCCAAAGACAAAGTTTTGCATTGAAAAAGCTACTCAATTCTTCTTATCATTTTCACAATTTCACAGTTGTTTATTTCATCTTCAAAAAAAAATAAATAAATAAATAAAATAAATGATACAAGGTGCCTGGGTGGCTTAAGGGTTAAGGCACTTACTATAACTAAAATGTTCCTGGTTCGACTGTGGCCAGAGACCTTTATTGACATTTGTCTCTATTATCCGTTTTCTAATCAAGTCTTAAAGTACAGAAAAAATATTTTAAAAAATAAAAGGTTAAAGAAGATGGATTGCCGGTCTCAAGTTTCAGGGCACCACAAGTTAATTTTCATAATGTACTGAAAAAAAAATCATAGAAAGCAATGTCTGCCTAGAAGTTAAGCACCAAAATGTGTGCTCACTTCTGTGTTTAATTTTACACAAAATTATTCAAATATACATTTTTGAGCAGATGAAATGGCCCCTGACTATTGCCTATAAGGCAATAGTCAGGGGCAAATAGTAGGGAAAAATATGAGTATATCAAGGCTGCAGGAACATGAAATGTTTGGCACTGAATCCACTGCATCCAGATTATCCTCAGGGAAATTTCTACTGAAATCTGAGACAGTCTAGAAGACACATATTGTGTTTCATCACTGCACATTACATGTTTTTAATATCCATACAGCCTTATGCAAAATCCTGCATATGTAGGGCTACAGACAAATATACAAAGATGATGAAATATATTTCACACAGATGCTAAAAGTATCCGTAACAGTATTAATTTCAGTTTTACCCCACAGTAACCGGCTATGTCCACAGATCCCTGTATATCTTAAATGGGATGGTTTGGACAAAAAGGAATTTATCATTTCATGCCATTGCCTTCATGAACAAGTGTGCCAGTGACCTAGGTTTTAATATTATATATAATATTCTTCAACTTTCTAACTGCCCAAAAATCCCTTACAAATTAAAGACAGATCCCTCGTTAAATGAACTGCTTATTTTAACACAAGAACTTTAAAATGTGCTTGACAGTAACTTCAGCTAACTAGACACAAGCTTTTAATCAAGAGAAATTGGTGTAGGTGCTACATTTAAGCAAGTCAGTGACTGCCTCTGTGCAAGCTGAATGCATGATGTCCTGGATACTTCAGAATAGCAGAGCAGAAGTAAAAACAGCAAAGGTCTCCATTTTAAAAGTAGAGGTAGGCATACTGCAAACCTACCTGGTAAAAGTATGAGTCACTTATTAAACTCACTAGCAAGGTTAGTGTGACGTGTTTGTTTGAGGGACGGTTGCCAGTTCACTAAAGTCTTGATCAGTGGTTCTGAAAGTGGGACGCAACTTTATGAATTGGATGGAAAACACATATTTCGGCAGTAAAACTATGACCCCATTTAAACCAACTACCGATGTGATCTTTATCCAAATTTCTTATCTGGATAAGGAAAAACACATATCAGTGCAAGGAGTAAACATAGAACACACTGCGCCACTCAGCCAGGCCACATCTGGACCAAATGAGTTCCATAGTACAACTGCAGGGGGACAGCACTGATCGAGCAGAATGAGAACCTTGCTACACACATTTGCACAATTCATGAAGACATCGTCAAACAGATGGCAAACTGGTATGAAAGGAGCTGGCACCAGTGCCAATGTAAACTACAACATCTGAAGACACTCAGAGAAGACACACTGTAAGTTTTCCAGGTCCACCTACATAATATGCACATTGAGCTCCGATAACAAAATGGAAAAACGAAGATAAAAGAATTCTTATTCACAGCAGGTGTTAATATCAAAGCCTGTGATCAGACTTGATTATATTAAAATATATAGTTCTGTAATTTATCTAATTATATATTAAAGATAAAGATCACAAGTTTAGCAGAAAGCAGTAAATGGAGTCTCTACGTCATCATCATTTTCCTATAATCCATCCTTTATTGTGAAATAAAAATGACTGTCCATTAACGCGGTAAAAATGACAATCACCTTCCTTACAAACAACAATCTCCCTTAGGCTGAGGTATGGCCCCCAAAATATTCATTCATTCATTCATTTGTAGACATCACATTGGCCTATTAGAAATTACAGTGCACTGACATTATATCAAGCAAATGTTTTAATCAAGAAATCGGGAAATAAATGATCAGATAAATGATTAATAGTGTGGCAGTCCTAGTATGTTTAGCATGACAGAATGTCAAAAATTGATGTAAATAGATCTGAAATTGCATGATTCTCAAATCTGAATTCACAGGCCATGAATTATGTCCATATTTGACACAACTGTGTAATGATGGATTTGACATATACCAAATTATAATAATTCTGCAAGCTTTTCCTAGACAACAAATTAAGCTGGTTTGACAGCTGAGGTATCATCTCTTTGCACTTAATTTATTCTATAGGTTGACAATAACTGCACTCATGTACCTTTGGAAAACATGAGTAGCAGGGAAGTGGTTCACAAGACGGTTTGCTAGAGAAACCAGGTCAACCACTGGATTAGCGATGAACTTGAGGAAATCCCCTCAAACTGTGGGTGAACTCCGAGTCCATGTAGCTTTGCATATTGGGACGTACCATTAAAGACAGTTATGCAGTATGACTCTTCATGAGGGGATCATATCAAATAAACATCGTTAGAAAAGGAGGAAACCTTTATGTGAACCCAAAGCTTATCAAGGACGGCATTAAGAGGGAATTTTTCAAAAAAAGGCACATGTGATCACTGTTCTTCCTGACATTAACGGAATAGCAAAGTCTTAGTTATCCACTGAGAATTTACTCCAGATTTTCCAGCACGCTTAGAAAAATGTAAAAAGATCCATGAATAGAAATTCCACTACCTGGCAAATAGAAGGACAGGGTATAGCTCAATTCTCCAAGTCCTATAATATTTTCTTCACCATGGCACACATAAGAAACTAATTTTCTCTGAGGGTACAAGTAACCTGGCCCTTTAAAACTTCTCAATAGCTGTGCATGAAGCCCTGGAGACATGTTTGAGCGACAGCTGAAGTAAAGGGAAAGACTGTTAAGTTCTACTTTGCAGGCTCAGCTGCTTGTTCTTCTGGCCTTTCATTCCTATTTTGACATGGGCTATTGACAGGTCATAAAGGCAAAGATGTGACTTTCTTTAAAAAAAAAAAAAAAAGATTCTTTGTTGGGATGTTCCTGTATTTAATTGAGGTAACTCAATACTTGTCCTCATGGGTCTTCTGAAGGTACATGTCTTTTAATGAAACTGTTTTATAGATTTGTCTTACTTGTCTACACCAATCACATGTACTAGTCAGGGGTGAAAAGAGGTCTATGGGAAGTTAAGGCTTTTTAATTGATGGTCCTCTACTCTGGCATTGAGTCAAAAGGTCACGATGACAAATTTATATAATGTTGAGGAGTAATGAAGACATGGAGGAAACAGGAGTTCCAAGAAACTTTAAAGAGATGAAATTTAAACCTGATTTAAGAAATGCAAGTTGCTTTAAAACTGCTTAGGTTTCTCTTCTG
Organism: Toxotes lorentzi; assembly: GCA_037833715.1. NCBI lineage: Eukaryota > Metazoa > Chordata > Actinopteri > Toxotidae > Toxotes > Toxotes lorentzi. The sequence goes on along the minus strand of JBBMJY010000016.1, from coordinate 6,186,288 downwards.
AAGAAGTATTAAAAAACAAGCTGAGGGCCATGCATTAGTCAGATCACATTAAAAATTCTATCAAATGTAAAAGTTGGAAAAATGCTTCCTTGATTACTTCACCTATACAATCTCTGCTTTACCGTGTGCATTTCTGTTTTAACTCCGGGAATTAAATCAAAATATGCATGAAAACCTTATCATCTTGCCACCCCAAATAATAACAGTAAGGCCCATTGGGGATTTGGGGTTTGCTGAGTTATACTGTTGGCAGATTAATGAAGCTAATTCATTAAAATTCAAGTATTAATCAACATATAATGTCATAGGCTGCAGGTAGAGGAAAAAATGGATGAATAAATAGTCTTTAAGTCTATGAAACTTCCCTTTACCTTCAACACAAAGAGGCAGCCACACACACACATACACACGCACACACAAACTGTCATTAGAAATGCATAATAAAAGCCTAGATAGATAACCAACATGGACAAGACATGCCAACGCGACCACGGAAATGAAAATTGATGGTTGTTACGCCCTGAAGATGAGCAGTAATGGAAGAAGAGAATGACAGGCTTGGGAACATGGGGGGCCAGTGACGTCTAGCAAAGGTCAGCTCGCACAGTAGGCAGCATGATGGATGCATGCTCAGAGGAACCACCAAAGTCAAATGACCTTTATTGCAATCAAAACTTATACTTGAGGGGCAGTTTGACACTAGACAATTGCCAACATTCCATGTCAACAGAGATGGACGTGAGAAACACAGCAGCAAAGTATTAAAAACCAGCCATTACTTTGAATGTATGTGTTGCTTGATATATTGACAAGCAAACAACAGGATGTCAATCAGAGACAGAAGAAATTACCCTTGTAAAAATAAGAACACACAAACTAGCTGTGCTTTATAGATTATTACGAGCAGGAATGTTCAAATATTTATTCTGCTACAACCCAAAAATCTAAAACTTTGAGCTCATTTAAATCCACCAATCTCTATCCTCTGCTTTCTCAACACACGTGTAATGATCCTAAATCCTTATGGACTTCAGTGCTAAAAATGACTGATTCCATTTCCCGTCCAGGCCCACAACTTTCTGTACATTCACATACGTAAGTCTGCACGTCACTTAAATGCCGAGCCAGCTTGTGCTCGGAGCGATAAGGGAATTTTCCTGTGAGTCATAAGCAACTTCTCTCTGAAGGTTTGAGGAACGTAAAAGAAGAGCTGTGGGACTGCAATACGCTGTTGCTCAGCACTCCTCTTGGCCCATTTATTTCAATGGCACAGGCATCTGTATTTAACCCTTCCAGCTGTTTCTCAAGCTCTACTCTTTGTCATCCTGACCATCTGGCCTGGGGTGCTGAGGTCAATTTACTTTTGTTCAATGTGAGGCTGAGCTGGAATGAAATGGAAGTGGCCCTGTGGTAGCCGTAACAATCACCTAATGTCTGCAAACTGAAGCAATTCTGTGGACTGAGCAAATTTCTTAGAATGGAGTCAAACCAAATCATGGCAGGTTAAAAGTGCCACGACACTTACCACTGTCACCTGCTTCCAGTGCCTTTAGTGTTTGCTCTTTGAGTCGGTCCGCCTCATGTTTCCTCCTCCTGTGTTCCTCTAGTTTGATCTGTAGGTCCTCAGCTGCCTGCTGAAGCTCTCTGAGCTGGGCCTGAAGAGAGACAGAAAACATCTACAGTCAGTATTACATGGCAAACACTGCAGCTGTTGGACACTTTCATAACTTTTAATTGCAGGTACTGTACAGTCATAGTTACTTCCAAAAACCATATGCTGTACAGTGACATTTACTTTGCATATCGGCTGGCCATAAATCAGCCTCAAATGTATTTATAGAAAATTCAGTTCCTGAATTGATACTGACTGGTATTTTGAATTGGATCTTTCTTTATGCATCAGTATACCTACAGTATATCTCCATACAAGACCAGAACCAGTCCACGTATTTACAAAAACTGGTACGGCAACACTCGGGTCTGCACAATGGACTATTTAAATCACTTGCGTCAGGAGGTGTTGCTGTCACACCAAAAATGACAGCTTTTGACAACCAAGCATAACCTATCATCACTCTCTGTAATGGACCAATTAATATGAAAGAGCAGCAGCTCCTTGTTTGTGTGTCTGCATGCAAGCGTGTGTGTGCGTGTGTGTGTCAATACTGCCTTCCAATCTCTCCTCAGAGACTCTCACAATGCAGTGATGGATTCTGCTTGGTTCGGATAGGGATGACTACCTTTCTAGGGCACGCTGCTTGCTGAGCCACCTCCACTTTGCTGCAGTGATTTATGGGCTCCATTTTGAGTGTACAAGAACATATTTACTTGTGAATAACATCCCTAACATGAAAAAAGTTCCTCCACTGTGTTAAAATACTGTAACTCTTGGAAAGATGTAGTATAGTTTGGACAAAAAAGCATTATACATTCCTCTAAAACCTAAACAAAAAAAAAAATAGACAACGCTATATTATGTAGAGAAAAACAGTTTAAAAGGGACTGAGGACTAGCAAATGCTGCACACCATTTCCTGCTTTAAAATGCACACTTAGAGTGGGCCAATCAAAAGAAAGATAATCACAAAGCTCCGCAAAGAGCATTTTATTGAATACCAATTTGTATTCAATTAACAGCAGCATTTCCATTTCTGCCGGTTCTAGGGCACACAGTGCTGACACGCTACACTCAGCTTTCATTGTGTAAAGGCTTCTAATTTGATTAAAAAGTTTTACAGTGCGCAGTTTCTTTAACAGCAGATTCTTCTTTAACCCTTGAACCGTGCGAAGAGTTCACTTTTAAGTCATTGTGTAGGGTTTCCGAGACAAGGCCCCCTTAGGTAACCCTGCCATATCAACAGAAACGCACTGAGAGAAGAGGATCACAATGTGCGGCGAGGCTCGGAGGGCTGGGTGACACTTCAGCCTCGATCTGCCAATCAGGCACCACAGAAAAGAACATGGGAAAAAAGAGAACAGAACAGAATAGAACAGAAGAGTGCAGGGTACACACTCAGAGACCATCAGCTGGCAAATCAGATGTGTGAGAGAGAGAGTGTGTGTGTGTGTTTCAAAAAGTGGCCTTCAGTCAAAATCTCTGTTGTCAAATAAGTGGTATCTTTTCAACTGTATCTTTTAGTACAAGCAATACATGATTTAAAAAAGCATGACATTTTTTTACACAAACTATTCTGTATTCTGGACTGAGGGCAGTCCTGAGAAAGTAATAAAACTGTGAAATGTGCAGCAGTTTTCCAACCAACAGTGAGTCCTTCAGAATCTCAACTAAATATTTCAAAATGTCCATAAATATATATTGAACAATACTCTGGTCTTACAATTGTTTCTTTTCTACTACTGATGCAATAAAAAAAAAGGGCAATTAACTTGCAAATTTCAGACTTGACCATCTAATAGTGGTGGGAGGGCAACTTGTATTTCCTAAAGCACAATAATGAAATAAGTAATGAGACCAGTGAACCAGTAAATATAAATTACAAACATCTAAAGAGATCCTCAGCTGCCAAATTTACCAATTTAATTTTCACTGAACTCCAGGGCTCCGGTTTCTAATTTGGACTAGTGCTTGTTGAACAAAATGTGCAAATGGAGAGCAGAGGAAAAACTGAAGTACTTTCTGCTTATCTTGAAGCTCTGTAAAGGAGCACGTTGATTCAGAAAGGGCTTGATCACTCGGGTACTTGTTTACTTGTACTGACTTACCCCCCCAACCATTTACTCCTTACTGCTTTAAAGTGGGTGCAAATGGAGCATAGTCATATCTGAAATCCTTAAGAATATACAGTGGAATGCTAAGTTGATGGCAGGAGATGAATATGATGATGTTTATGGGTCACAGATAAAAGTACAAACTAGAATAGTTTGGATAGGAGCTGTAATACATTCTGAGTACAAACATAATATACTCATATAATTGTTTTGATAAAATGGGAGAACACACTAAGAAATTGCATATAATTACCAACAAAAACACAGTGATACAAGTGAGCTAATGGGTGGAAAAATGCTTCTTGACATTTCTTAGATCTAGAAAGCCCTGAACGTATCGTGTTGACAGGTCAAAAACTAACTGCACAGCAGGCTAAGGTTGGTGCTGAAAACTGCACGGCAGATGCCTGTAGCAGCAGGTGCCGTGAACATGTTTGGTCACAACAATATCATAGAGCACAAGCTGCTCATTTAGACCAGGAATTCACAGAGTGAAACACACATAAAGGCAAATTAACCTCAATGTCCCTATCACTCAAGTGTGTTAGCAAGCAAGCCAGGTAATAACACTGCAGTTACTGACTGGCAGCGCAAGTTGCCAAGTTGAAAAGTTAATTAAATCTACTGAAGATAACTGACACAATATCTACACACAATAGCAACACAGTAGAAACACACTGGTACATTTTCATGATCATTTTTGCAGCAGTCTCCCATAATTTGTTTGCTGACCTCAATAAAAGACAGAGGAGAAAAACATGCAACAAAGCGCCCGGGCCAGACTCAAACCCAGGACACTGCTATGACAGGATCTGAAAACCAAATACTAGACTGCAGAACAATGGTATTTCAGGGCAAACAATCCACACTGCAATGCACCCACAACTCAGTTTGCAACATATATCAGTTCACCAGGTTGACTGCAATGGGCTCCAACTAGAGTCCAGCACTGATTCTGCAGGCTACAGGATAAACTATACACCACAGAAATCTGAAACTATCACAAATGATCTTACATTTCAGGGTTCATGCACTGTACAACAGGCCAAATGGCTCCTGGATTTACATGAAACATGCCTTGAGTAACACTCCAGAGGCATTTTATTTTGTTATATGAAAACCACTGAAAGTCTCGCAAAGCAGATCTCACTGTACTGTCATAAAGCAAATTTAATTATCTATTTATTCTGTGGCTGACAGGAGCTTCTCTTTTTCCATGTTTTCAGAAACACAAATCAGTTCTCCAAGATTTTTGCTGTGGTACTTTTTGGTACTTTATCATTAGACTTCTCCACTTAGGATGTCTTCCTTTCCAAACAATTTAAGGTTACCCGCTTTAATCAAGGGATTAAGTTTAAATATATCGGCTACTTTATACTATATATAGGCCACTTAGCGATTTTTTTTGTGCAAGACATAGCTCAACATAATAACGTGTAAAAAGTTACTAGTGTTCTTGCAGCAGGAACAGAATAAAGCTTTTGAGGGGAAAACCCTGATGACTTTTTTCTGTTGCTGCTACATTCTCTATGGTAGCAGTTACTTCAGCAGAATACAGCGCACCTGCTTCTCCCTCCAGAGCAGCACTCCCTCCTCAATCAGTTGCTGCTTGAGTCGCAAACCCTCGTCCAAGGTCCTCATCTGGCCCTCCACGTACTCTCTCTCTCTCTGTCCCAGATTCCTGGAAGAGAGCGAGAGAGAGGATGCACAGTCCCATCATTACTGAGAAAACATCGGCCACCCCTGCTACGGTCATTGAGATGGCGCAATCCAATTTTTAAGGGCCCACAATACAGCAGGAATCCAAATGGGAAAATAGAAAAGTAAATAAGAAGAGGGCTGATGCTCTGCGGCTGAACTAAATTGTTTTTGAAGTCTAGCAAACACAATATGAGTGTGGACCTTGTGAAAACATAATGAGATATACTCTGCTTGTATATGGTTTTGAGCCGAACGGCAGAGAATTAAATAATAGAGGACTGTCAACAAAAGAAGTGGGTTACTGTATTAGAAGTTACATTTACACAGCAAGCTGCATTTCACAATCATAGTATAGTCCGTCTTTGTAGTGCAGCTCAGAGATGATGATAAATATGACCTGGCAGGAATCTGAGTTCTTATAAATATTTTTATTCACAGTCCACAATCTTTGTATGTAATACATATCCTAAAGAAACGAAATTATCTGCATGAAAAGCACCTCTGGATGGGGTTACTGAGAGTACAATTTACACTGGGAAAAGGAAAGTGTAATGAGGTGATGAGTCAGATTTGTCTTTATCATGGATGAACTCTTCACAACAATACTGTGATGCATATACATTACAAGACTCAAAGACACAGTCTGAACCACATCGAGTTTTTAATCATAGTGACACCATGCCCCCTGGTGGCACAATAAATGAGTCACTATAACATGGGTGCAGCAAGTGAACAGTCAATCACACTGCTGCTATGATAAACAGCCTTATGTTAAATTCAAATTTGATTACCAAAAAAAAAAAAAATAAAAATCAGCATTTTTATCAAGTTGACAAAAAATGCAGAATAGAAAACACAATGGATTGGATGAATATTTATTTCTACAGCAATGCATGGGCCTCTAATAACATATTTTGAGTCGAAATCTGCATGTGTTATTTCGTAAATATTGAATCTCAGTTTTCAACTGACCAGCAAGTGTTCTGGCAGTGAGCGTGGCTGTTGTATTCATCTGAAGCGTCGCAGCAATCTGGCGAGAGACACGGGAGAAACCAATCCAACGCACATACAAGAGAACAGAAGAGCATACAACATATCAACAAGGAGAGGTTAGCAATGTGTCTTTATTCTAAATGTGATCAGTACATAATCTGGCAATAGAAATAAATACAGATTAAAGTTAGAAACAACACAATAAAAAATGCATTAAAAGCAATTAAGAATCATTTATTTTCAGGTAGTTTTTGGAGCATAGTAACATTCATATGATACTATTCATATGATGTATGTCAGGATTCTGGACTGCTGGACAAAACAGGACATTTGAAGATGTGCTGTGGGACATTTTTTTCCAATACTTTCAGACATTTCAAAGATAAAGTGATCAAAAGGAGAAAATGATCAGCAGGTCAAAAGGCTTTGACGTTTTGGGAAATATGCTCACTTTCTTAGATGAAAAGATTTTTGTACGGTAAATATGAAGCTACTTCTGACTGCAACATAGCTTAGCAGAGCACAAAGACTGGAAATCAAAAAAGGTTACAAAATCTTTATATATATACAAAAACCGAAGAGTGAAAACCAGAGGCAGTCTATCTGTTTCCCCTTGTTTCCAGTATATGTGCTAACAGGCTGCTGAGACATGAGAGTGGTGTTGATTTTCTCATCTAACCAAATAAGGGCATCTCCCAAAATGTCAAACAAGTCTTTTAACCGATATTAAATTAGTTACACTGTGTTGAATTTACATGTAATTTTGACATTAGCACCAACAGCCAACATTACCTATAAAACACATTAAATGGGACATGTGCCAGTCTCCCACCAACAGTAATAAAACTGATAAATCAATATTCTCCTTAGTGCAGATGTTGAGAGGGTCTCTTGAGATCAGCCACTTATAAGATCAGTTGCATGGTGTTTTGTAAGTGCTCAGATCTGGCTTTCGCTCAGATGTTTTAACCCAAGAGAGTGGGCACAGTGTGAAACTTCTCAATTATCCAGAACCCTATTGGTGACCGGTGGAACAAGAGCATTACAGCTCAGGGAACGAAGCCAATGAAAATATTTCAACAACCAGACAAAGCCGAAAAGCGACAACACGTTAGCTATTAAGTGGCTCAATTCAAGGCAGGGAAGGTATGAGAAGACAAGCGGGAGCAGAATAAAGGAGGGAGGAAAGGGAGAACAGGGCTTTGAGAAATATTCCCCTACTGTTCTTTCATTCTTCATTCCTTCAATTTCTTTTACCCGCTATGGTCGCATTCCATCTAATGCTGAAAATGCTGGTGACAAAGAGGAGATGTCGACAACGGAATGTATCGATTTTGTCCAAAGTGGAGGACTACTGGAGAACAAAAGTGGATGAGAAAGGGGGGCTGAAAAACTATCTGATTAGACACAAAGTGTGGCAGATTTTACAAGAAAGAATGGAGAAAAGCCTTGAGGAAAAAGACAGGATGTTTTTTCAAGGAAAGCTGAGCGAAGAGAGCAAGAGTGTACACGTCTGTATGTGTGTGTTAGACAGCTATGTTCTGTTTGCTGTGTCTACTTCATCTGTTTGTTTGTACTACAAAAAGGAGTGACAGTGTGTACACCAGAATGTCAGCTTCTTGACATCATGTATAATATGAATTCCTGTCCATGTCTGCAAAACACACAAAAGAGGAAAAACAAACAGTGTAACTCTTTACTCAATAAAATGAGGACATGAACTTTTATGAACTTATTTTAATTAAACCCTCACAACTAAATGAAATATATGTGTGTATATGTATGTATGTGTGTGTATATATATATTTTTTTTTTTTTTTCATCCTCTATAATACAATATAAAAAGCCTTACCACAGATGCCATCATTGACTCGCGATGACGGGATGTAGTGTGGGCGGAAACCTAGATTGGTGCAGTAGAATCGACCACGAGGACAGGCTGACGTTCCTAGATGGGGCCAGGAGCAGAAGTCAGCAAATGGGGAATGATCTACCCTTTTGCCTTAACTGCAAACTATGAACTAATTCTAACCTTGTTTTGAATGTGCAATGAAGTATACCTTAAATAGACCACTGTTTTGCTACCTTTGGTTGTGGTACACTGCATTTTCTGATGTCTTTTAGGAGTCACTGGACAACCTACTCAAATATTACCTAAATCACAACATGGAAATTGGACATAGCTCAAACTATATCAACTTGAGGTCCAGGGAAATTTCTCTGTCTTTTGCTGTTTCCGCTGCACTGGACTGGCTGCATCACTCAAAAATCTTAATATGGATAGAGCAAGCTCAATTTAGATTCAGTCACATCTTAATATCTTCATCCCCCTATTTCTGAGACAAGTACAGAAGTTGTTAATATATAGTATAAGTTGTTTATACTCATGTTGCAGAAGTCAGAATTGCTTTGGCAGTGTGGGACAGCATGACAGTAACATTGGCTGCAAAGTAGATACACTTAAATCTTTCACAAAGCATTTAAGAGCATCCACAAGACACAAACTATTGAACTATACTGTTGCGCAGAAACGTCAACCCCACTGGCACTGATAGTAAAGTATCCACTGCAAAGGCTGGACCTTGAAGGTCTGGTGTATTTGATAGACCCTCATTTCTATTAAAATGGGTGAGTTTGAGATTATTAAACAGACAATTAAGGTTATTATTCACATCCAAAACCCAGCTTTGGCTGGGGAACACATAGTGAGCACGTTTACCAATGAAATGTGAAACAAAGTACACTTTAATAAGCAAACTTTCATTCCTATTACATGTCAGTTTAACACATCTGTTCACATATTCAAAAACACTGAAAGTCACTTAAACTGGACTTGCAAAAAAAGCAAACAAAAACACAGGATATATCGGAAAGTCATAACAGCACTACAATATTAAGCCAAGTCAGTATATGGTAATTATTAACAATGCACCGGTGACAGTGAGGGACACACTATTTGCCAACATTGGTAAACAGACACCCACAGGTTAACAATTTACCTGGTTCATCAGAGCCATCTTCACAGTCGCAGTAGTCATCGTTCACCTGCTCAAAGGGGATGATTTTCGAGCCATCGATGCACAGAAAGGACTTCCTCTCTCTGTAGAATCGTTTGTCTGTAACAGAATTAAAACATTACAAAGTGATGCATGCTGACGAGCTTGAACTACAGCTTGAAAGTAACCAAAGAGTTGGACTGACAACATGTTGTACCTGTGACATGTAAATGCTACGTACACCAGTTTAAAAAGTATCTACAGTGATGGCAGCTTTATAAGGACTTGCTACATGTTATCTGTGTTGAAGCTGAGGAGCTGTTTGAGTTACAGCACGCTGCATACTGCAGCATTATTGGTACATTTGCTGAACGCTACCTAGCTGTAAGCTAGGTGGTGGGATACAGTGTACTCACAAGACGAAGATATTCCTCTTATTTTCCGCGAGTCTGCGAAACCACACCAAACAACAGCTGCGACGATAACGTGGAAACGCATGTCAGAGGGCAGAATTGGAAACTGACTCTCTTCTTCCTTCCAAAAAACCCGCTCAAACGTTTTTAAAACTCATGATATGCACCCGACATTTAAACCGGTCCGTGACTTCCTGAAATGAGAGGTCACGTGATCTTTCTGACGTCTATTTATTGGTTCTTATTCGATTCCTTCGACCAATCACGAGTGAGAGAGGATTCTGAAACGGAAAAAGAAATGCACTTGTTAACATTTTTTTTGTTTGGACTATAATGACTAATTTTGGGGGCTCTGCAGTTTAGAGTGAATGAGTTTATGAGAACACGTGTATGTGAGTGTAATACTGAACCCATACTTTCATTAACGTAAGCGTGTCACGTTCAATTTATTGCAACATTAGAACGCATTGACTTTTTAAAGTTCCACTTAAAGACAACAATGTGAACATAGATATTTCCCCACATTCATTCGCCACATTGACATTTCACTAATGTGCCACTCTAACATTCAGTTCATCTACAACAACTCATATTGCCTCTCTGACTGAAACGTCATTGTAACACATCACTTTGTGTGGCATGATATAAAAATATGAGGATGGGTGATGTCAAATCTGCAGACACCTGATCTGTGGGCATCTCCCGTTTCTCCCAGATCTAAAGAGCCACGAGCTCTTGATGTACCCCAGCTTTCATTGTGCACAGAGATTTTTATTTATTTGTGTGATGATGGTTTATTGTGAGGAGTCGAATATATTTTAATTATATCTTTTAAAAGTAGGTTATAGGCGTGGGCTGGAGAACAAGTCAGAATACATATCATGGGACAAATTCACTGTAAGACACTGAACCCATTCAATTTTAAAAAAAGCACATTACAAATAGATAGATAGATTTAAAACAAATATGAACACAAATACAAGTGCACCTTTTAATGGTTTTATTAAAAATAAAAAAAAATCTTTACAAAATGTACACCATAAACAAACTTGAAGAGTAGTGTAGTGTGTTTTATCAGCACTTTAACATTTTGTTAGAGGCACTTGAAAAGCGATTTAAAGGTAAATCTGAAAGCCAATTTACAATGACATTAAAGAAATTGACATTTTCATGAGTAGATTTTTAATTTATGATTTTTCATTGTTAAGCCGCGTGTAAAGGCCTGTATTGCATAGAGACTCCTTGCTCTGAAGGTAAGACAGGTCACGGATCATGCCAGGAAAAGAATATGAGTCCAAGGGCGGACGCAGTGGAAACACTGGCATCAGTCCGGATGTCATGTACGGTGACATAAAACCTGCCATACCGCCGTTTGCAGAGGAATAGGCCAGCCGTAGAGGACTGACACCGAGGCGAGGGCTGAGCCCGTACAGACTGTCTCCCCCGGCGGCCGTCGATGGCATGTGGAGGGAGGAAAAGGCTGATTTGCTCCCTAGTGCACCAAGCGCTCCAGGCAATCCGACAGAAGGCCTGAGCGCGTTTGAATGATGAGGCAGAGACAAGCTATCAGAGTCAATTTTGTTCTCTTTGGAGTTCAACACCAGTTCAATGGATTTGACAATGTCACCTCTGCACGTTCTCACCATAGACTCCAGAGTGTCCCTTTTCTGATGTGGGAAGATCCTGGCCATGATATCTGTGGGGTCGCGGTCCAGGCTCGGGTAGTCCTTGGGTTTCTCCGTCTCACTCCCTGACTCCGGGTCCGAGGAGGAAAGCGACCTGTGCGGACTCGCTGTGTTGTCTGAGTGCTGATCAAACACCGGAGACTGACTTGCGCTGTCGTCAGTTAGTGGAGTGGTGTTGTTTTTGCTTGGAGACAACTCCTTTTTGCTACTTGGAGAGGGCAGCCGTGTGGTGTGGGGTGCAAAGAGGGGCTGACCCATTAATCCATTATAAAAGTTGTACTTGCTCAGTTTGTCATCTGAAATGTGGATTAAGAAAAAAACAGGTGATTTAAAATCATTTGTGCATGGTTATGCTTGCAGCCAAACCGTGTGTACAATGCGAAAACAATGCAATCTTCAAAAATATAGATTTTATCCCAAAACTACAGATAATCCAAATAACAACACATGCAAATATTAATTTAACTACAAGAGTAGAGTGAAATTGTCAACTTCGTGTCAGCTTACCATCTTTTTGGTTCTCCGTTCCAAAAACATCAAAACTGGGAGTTGTTGGAGTGTTGCTGGTACTTGCTGGCACCCCAGGGCCTACAGGTGACCCCTGAGGGATCCCTGTTTCCCCTGCGATCCCCGACCCGGGGTAAAATAGCCGGAGCTCCCTGGCCTCGCTCTCCTCCTGAGCCTGCTGCCTCCTCAGTGCCACCTGCGCGGCCATTACCCGCTGCCTCTCCGCTATTAGAGTGCACTTTGCGCACACGCAGTCTCTCCACCGACAAAAGCGCTTGTGGCCTTTCAGCGCGGAAACCACACCGTGGTTCCTGCATCTGGCACACTTCGGGGTGCGGGGATATCCCCTCTCCAGCGCGGGATTACAAGCCCGGAGGAAGAGAGGCGGAGGGCGCAGGAGGGAATGGGGCACCTGCAATCCACCGAGCGTGTTGGTGCTGTGCCCGGCGAGGCCAAGCGGTCTGATCCTGCTGTCCATCGTCTGAGGGGGAGCCAAATGCAAAGTCTTCGGGCGGTCCAATACAGTTGTTTAAATATAGTCACTCAAGTCTTGTGGCCCCGTCTTTGTGACTGAAGTCTCTCTACTGTTGCTGGCACCCCGAGCCAGCGCGCTTTAAGTGTCTCCTCTCCAGGTGGTTTGACATGAAATACAACACCCTCGTCACACCCCTTTCCGCTCCAGCCTCTTAATGCCCTATCATGTTTATTTGCATCCCGGATGAATAGTGGTCTAATCTGATGCAACTGAGCCTATATGCAGCTGCAGTTAAGAAAAAAGTGAGGCCTGCCAGGACCACACTTTGCATTATCTTTAATTCCACGTTTAAAAAGTGGGGTGAACTGGAAATTACATTCAAATTTGCATTGAGGTTTGTTACTTTACAGTGCTTTAATATGCACTATGGTGGACTACTACACAAAACGGTGGACTTTGCTGAAGAAACCAAATGTTTTCAAAACGCAAAGAAAATCATGTGGCCTCAGGTCAGCTACATACAATGACCCCCTTTGGTTGCCCTGCTAAACAATGAATATTTACTATTAGGATGTTTTTAACACAACAATGGCCCTAATAGCCACAAAAGCAACAGGTAATTATCTACCTGGTTATTCTGTTGAACAAATTACCTTGACAAAAGACCCATCTGTCAACAAACACCCAGTGAGATTGGTGGATAACTAATCACACCTTGTCACATGTTTCATTCATTTCTCTCCATTCTAACAGGATCCAGTTACAAGTAACAGATTGCCTTACCATTATTACATCGAAAACAACTTGAGCATAATGTGACAAACAGTGGCAGTCACCAAGGGGAACACATAACTAAAACACTGTTAGTCATGCATTTGCACATGTGCACACTGTCCTTCTCAACATTCTTTTGCATTCACTGCATTTGATAATGCACATCCTGTTATTCAGTCCTGAAATAAAGTTATTACAACGCTAACAGTAAATTGAATTCTTGCTAGGTGTTTCATTTATTTTGTATGTAGTAAGTATGGATAAAATAAAAGTATTTCTTCCTGTCGTGTGTACCAAAATAATAAATAAATTGTCAATAATGATACTATCCTCAGCTATTAGACATCGCCTAATCATCTTCTGATGTAAAAGCGAGACATCAGTGGCTAAACTTGGTCTCCTTGTGGTTCTATCTCCACTAGACTCCCTCTGAATAATGGATGTGGGTTAAAGAGGCTATGGATGGAAGCACTCAACCCCCTTGTGGCATTTTATTAAGATAATGATTCCCTGAAGGGCATCTCTGAGGAAGATCTGCTCCAGCACAGGCTGTAAAAATTGCTTATAGTATAATATACAATGATTTTATGCAGATATAGTTATTATTAGTCATTTATGTTACTACATATCAGATTTACAGACTGAACCTCCCTTCCTTGCAGTGTGGGGAGACGTAATATGCACACCTGCACACATAAAGTCTTTCATGTACCTATGTAAAGTGCAAACACGTATTGTACGAAAACACAATCTGTGCTCTTAGGTTTGTCGTAACAAAAGCGTCCTGATAATGACTTGTAGGAAAAGAGGCTTTGAGAGGCGAGTCTGCTGTTTGCAGAAAGATGTACCAGAAGTTATGGGCCTTGATAGATAGGGGTTGGTACAGACTCACTCCAGCTGTGGAGGACATGAAGATAATCTGAGATGCATCCATCAACACAGAGTGCATATGCTAAAAACATAAATAAATGCCAGTGATGCAGATGCTGTGCGGACGCACATGCAGCTTTTATCATCTCATCCACTGTGAAGTGGAATTTGAGGTTTGGATTTGCGGCTGGCAAGTTTATCCAGGCACATTAAGCTGCTCTCACCTGGGTTTTCATTCAGACCACTTAGGCAGTTTATATGGACCAGTTACAGCTTTTCCTTGCACTGATGGTGGCTGGAAACAGCATGGTGTAAATGTGTGTTTCGCTGTATATTGAGTTCTTGGAAAGGCTCAAATTTAGTCTTATTTTCTAATTACCCAGAGGAGGAACAGGGGGCAAAAACAGCTCTTTTGGAAAAGCCTCTATAAATTGGATTATGGATAAAAGCTGTAGTGTTATATTTACTCATTTACTGCCTTTTCTGTTTGTCTCTGGATCATAGGATTACAAGGCCGAGCCAGGCTGGTTGTTTAAAGTGCCTTCAAGCCATATCAGTTTCACCTTGAGACAATGTCATTTCTCAACTAGTTTGTGCCGGTCTACCATTTGATCATAATCTAATATACAGGAAAAGTATATCTCTGCTTTTTAGAAAACCTTCAGTCCTGTTCTGCGGTTTGCATGGATGACGTGTTTTTAGTCAGAATTTTTCAATCTCACCCCAACACAGAACGAAAGGATTATCAGGGATAAGTGCAGTTAGAGTAGATATGGCTAGACAGTGTCTTAATTGTGTTCTTAACAGATCTGCTCATGTCAGATATGGTGTTTCATCACAGCCGTGTGCCTCCTAGGACAGGGCTTTATCAGTACAGCTTCTTATCTGACGCAAGGTGGCTGCTAATCTACTCACAAATCTCACAAAACCTGATTATGTCTCCCACTGTCAGAGAGATGGAGAGAGGGAGGGAAGGGGAGGAGAGGTGAGAAGGTAAGGCTGAGAGGAAGAGTGGCTTGTCATTAAACAGTAAATCCAATGGGGTTTTTTATTCGGGGTCATAAAGAGACAGTATACATTCTGATTTCACATCATAATACATGATTCATCCAAATAGTTCTAAATCCTACATATTATTTGGGTCTTTCCACAGCAGTTCCAAGTTTTCTGATGCGCAAAGGAAGAAAATCAGATTGTGTTATTGTTGCCAACTTTCAGTCACAGACGTTGGACAAGGAAACATTTCAGCTCCTTAAGTTTCAAGACTGCGACATTGTTTCTGAATATAGGGCACTTGCATTACAACAAATTCCCCTTTCTTTCAGCATGTGACAGGTCTTGACCTCTGTGTGTTTACACTCTCATCTGTCACTTCACACCTTTGTCATTTAAGTGCCACACAGTGGCCTCCACTTCACTGCTGACGGTTGAATGGCCACCAATGGCTGCCATCAGGTCGCGCAAGTTGTTGTGATCAAGTATATAAGACATCCAAAAAAAACAACAACATATTTTTATATGAATGTAACTTTCTCCCCACAGTAGCACTTTTATGTCACAGACACTTTGTTGTATAAAAGCTCTCAGAAAAAAACCCCACAAAAACAGAGTAAACTGATTTGTGTTCCATGTGATGTGTGTGGCCCCAGAGGAGTTCAACCAGCAACTTTGCTTTTAGAGGAGCTTTCAAGATTGTTTCCTCTGTTTTTATTTTTGTGCCAAGGGATGTTGACTGTTGCCGTGCTGTTGGACTTGGATTCTCTGTTTACAACGCCTGGGGCATAAGTGACGCCTTTGCCAGCATCCTACGGAAAGTTTCTCACACAACTTTCTCTGGAGATCAGACTGGTATCTTCCTTTGAGGTGTAAAAATTCAATTTGAAACATGTAAGTTTTCTTCCAAAATAAAATCTTTGTGACATTTGATAAAAGAGGTTGACATTCAGTCTTTGAAAATCATTGATTTTACCAAAGTAAAAGTAACAATGTTGCCCAGAATTGCTGATGACTTATAATTTTGTTAGCTGAGGTGGAAAGTAATTAACATATTTACCCATGTACTGTTGGTACTGTTTATATTCAGTTTTTATGTACTTGCACTTTAATTTTGTGTTTCCATTTGTGCAACTTTGTACTTTGATTCCTCTACATTTTGGGGGAAAATACTGTTTTTTATTCCACCACATTAACTTGATCATGTTTTTACATGTTAAACCTATGTTAAATGCTATTATACAATCCTACATCGAAGGCCTATGTACTAATGCAGTAGTCTGTAGACGTCAAGTAACACCACAACAAGACGTGCAATTATTGTGAAAATTTAATATCGGAATGTAGAACTTCTACTGTTATACTACATGGATTGTTTTCACATTATGGAAATGCTGAAATGGCATTGGTCTTCCTGTTCCATAAAAAGATAACTGTCATCTTATTTCACAACCCATGCAAAGAAGGGAAGCATCCATATTACACTCATACACACACCTGTGCATTTGAATACATGGGACAATGGATTTTTTTTCCCAATTCCCTGCCTCTCCCTTGGATTCTGTATTCTGCTATCTTCTGCCATCTTCCTCTCCCCTATTGAATATTCCTCCATTTACTCTCTCTCTCGTCCTCTCACACCTTTATTGGTGGTCTGAGTCTGGTAGGTATCCATCAGGGCCCCTCACTTAGCCCAGTAATGCCTCAGTGCCAGTGAACAATGGTGGGCCAAAGACAGTCAAGTTTGCTCATGAGCACTGTGTATGGATGTGTGTGTGTGGGAGTGGGTGGGTGGGTTGTGTGTGCACTCGTGTGTACATGTTTTAATCATGCATATTACATCTGCATCAACAGGGTGCATCTATAAGGAAATGCAGGTTCACGTTTACATACCAGCTCACTGTGTGTGTGTGTGTGTGTGTGTGTGTGTGTGTGTATTCTGTGTGTGTATTCTCTGTGTGTTTTTCTATTCATTTAAGCACTTAAAGTTCTTATAAATCACAACTGTGTGAGTGTGTGTGTGTGTGTGTGTGTGTGTGTGTGTGTGTGTGTGTGTGTGTGTATGTGTGTGTGTGTGTGTGTGTGTGTG
>JBBMJY010000016.1:6125211-6150962 GCA_037833715.1 Toxotes lorentzi | reverse complement strand
ACATGATATAGATGTGTTTTTGTTTTTTTCTAACAACAAGTCAAGGCAAAATCAAATGTATTCTCAAGGGATTTTACTGCATATACCTCAAAAGGCATTTTTCAGAGTTTTGATAGAAGAATTATTGTCCACAGAGTTTTGTGTTTACAATATCAAAGTGTGGAAGACTTACTGTGGACCCAAACTCAGAGACAGCAAACAGGTCCAGTTACAGAAGCTCATCTTGATTCAGAATGAAGGGGACAAGCTAAAAAGACCAAATCAACAACTTCAAGCGGCTCTCTTTAAAAACGTGAGAGAACTAACAACTAGGTGAATAAAATCAGGTGATTAACTCAAGCAGAAAAACTCAGCGAGGATGACAACTAAATGAGAAGCAGCTAACATAAAGTACAAACAAACTGAGGGAGAACAGCTGTCACTGTGCAGTCAAAGTGCCTTAAAAGAATCTGAAAAAAAAAAATTGCATCCCAGAAAGGATCAGATCACCCACATTTCAAAGACCATATTTTCTTATTTACGTCTAGTCTAGCAACTAGCCATGCAAATAGTTTTGGATTTGTGTTCCCAGATTTTGAGATTTTCTATAAGATTTCTATTGCCACCCTACGATGGAGGAGAGTGGGATTTCATTTGTGTTTCTCCCTGCATTGAAAAAATGTCATTTAACAAAGTCATCAGCTGCGTGTCTTTCCAGAAACAATGCCCTTGTTGCTCAGGATAATCCACAGAGCATGGACTATTTTATTGGTGCAGCGGAGTTCCAATAAAAACTGTTCATGTGTTTGTGGATTATCCGAGGTAACGGGTTCGTTGTTTCTAGAAATATTTGTGGCTGTTGAATTTTTTTAAATGTAATTTTCATCCCAGCTTACTCTAACTTAACTAGTCTTCATTGTGATGGGACACAGCCTTACGCAGCACAATAAGAGTCCCACACAACATGAGATATATGTTGTTTTGAGCCTTTAATCAGTCAGTTTGCACTAATGGTTCTTACATATCATGTGGTATAATCTGTAACAATAAAGCACTTTTAATGTGTCACATGAGTTTAATATTTGTCACTTTCACACATTTAGTTAAAAGGAGGATTTGCGCATTTTATCAAATGTGAGTGAAGCTTGATGAATGAATTATGAAACTGACGTAACAAAAGTTTTCAAAGTTACAAGTCATGTTGCCTCCAGGCCAGCTATGTCAAGACATCAAATGTTATCAAGTCATCATGATCAAGCTCAAAGATCACGTCTCACTGATCACAGAGCATCATCAGTTCGTAATCGCTGTCTTGATAAAGAGAAAGATTCTGAAAATATATCAGCATATTCAGACTCAAAAGTCTTTCTTACACACCGTGGCTTGAGTCTGATCACATGATGACAGCAGGGTCTTGTGCTGTCATGTGCTGTCCTTCGGGTGATCTCCTCAGCAGTGGGTCTGAACAGCTAGACAGAAAACACATAAGGGAAATGAGGGTCTCTCACATGACAGAGCTGTGACATAATGACATTCAATCAGTGGTGAAAATGCTCATGAGGTTTCCTTCTTTGCTTTTCAGGCACGAGAGGGAAATAAATGAACATGAGCACATATGCACTGAGCCTCTTTGACCACAGGAGGGCGACCTGTGTCTACTTTCACTATATAGTTGCATGAGATCCTTCAGTACAAAATGAAAGCTTCTAATCCTTTAACCACTGAAAATGTTATTTAAAATTTTAAAAACTCTTCAGGATTAGCAACAAGACGTTTGAGGGCAAAATATATAACCATATTATTTGATGCACAGACTTGGAATATCACTGTTTGGAGTAATAACCCTGGTTATACGTACTGATGTGTGGATTTCACAAGGGATGAGTTTAAATATCTTTCATGCTATATATCAGGGTTTGACAATATTATGGAAACCCATTTCTGCCAAGAAGACAGAAAAGTAATCAAGTTATAAAAATATAAATATGCACAGTAAGTCGAGTTGACTTGGGAGGACAAAATTACCAGATAAAAATTCAACATGAATATTTTATTTTTATTATGAGCAGTGTTTTCTTTTCCTCAGTTTTCGGTTGAAATCTACTTACATCACAGTTTGAATGAGAATATTTTCCATCATCAGTATATATCACACATTAGAAAAAGGGGAAAAAAGTACAGTTTTCTTGGAATCATTAATCTGGACAAATCACTGTCTAACCCTGTTGTCTTTCTACTGTACATCTTTATTACTAAATCCATTTTAAAACAGAGCTGGCCTTCTCATCCAAACACAACTGATAACTAATAAACAGTAAAGGTATTATCATCCTTACAGAGACCCATCCAAATCTGGGCAGCCTGAGATGACGTGTCGCACCAATCGATCACAACGCCCCCCAGCTGAGCCCTGAGTGGCACCCTCTTTCATGGAGGTATAAGCCTGACGCGCACAAGGCTAATCTGGCAGAGGCAGGGCTGCTTTGAACACCAGTTTGCCCCTTAACCCGCCGCGGGGAGTGAAGTCCTCTGAGACGCCTCAGATACTGTGAGGCTCGAGGACTGTGAGCCTGCTGATTTTAGTGCAAGATGAAATGGGTTGGTGGGCCTCCTTTCTTTGTGACTGTATCTGCAGTCAAAGTGATTTTCATGCTTTCCATTTTTAAATTAGCAATACTTTTATAATAAGATTGTATTTGTGTCCAATATTACAGTTAGTACCCGATGTGCTTTGGCACCCATTCAGCACATTTGTTGCACAATACACATATTTTGCCTGGGTTCTCCTCATTTAAATAAGATGAAGTTTATCAGATAGGTTTATAATTTCTACAGCTTAAACAAACCAACAGTGTATACAGCAGTTAAAATGTTTTGAATACAGGATTTCTGGCACTGCTACTTTTACCAAAGTAAATGGTCTGTTTAATTCACCCAGCACTGATCATGGGAGAGGTGTCCTGTACTGTAGGTGGATGCTGTAATGTTTTATCCTGACCACTGGGTAGCGCTGTGGAGCTCTTCATATTGTGAGAGAAAGGGCCTCGGTCATTGTATGATGTCATCCTCAGTCAAGTTATCATATGACACACACTCACAAAATTATTTCAGAGATACACACACACCTACACTATTATTGGATCTCAACTCAAATTATTAAAATAACATCTCCTGCACTTATCTAGAACCGAAGAGTGGATTGTACAGGCATGAAATCAGTGAGAAACAGGAAAGCAGTGGGAGAGTTAGCCCTCAGTGTTTTGATTGCTGCGAGACCAAGGGCGCAGGGGCCCACCCAAGGGAGGTGGAAGCTGCGGATGAGAGAGGAGGAGGAAAAATATTGAGAGGTGGACAGAGAAAAGACTGAGAGTGGGGACGAGGGGAGCGCAGAAAGGACAGCGGTGGAAGAATGCTTCCCCACCCACTGTGAAATCAAATTCACTGACTCACTCTGAAGTCGTCAGCTTATCTGAAAGAGTACGGCGTGGTGGGGAGTGTCAGGGCTTTTGGTAGGGTAATGTTTCCAAGAAGAAACAGCCCCCTTTTGGCCAATCACTGTTTAGACAATGACTGTGCAGACCTTTGCAGACACTATGCAGACTGCTGAATGATGAGTCACCAGTTAGTCAGGGATGAGTACTGTATCTGAGCCTTTTCAAATGCCTACAGAGAGCTGGGGATGATTTAGGACTCATGCCACTGTACATGCTCATCTATTTTTAATATAAAGAAATACCTCACCAACTATTGGATGTATTGCCATGAAATACTGTACAATCAGTGGTCCCCACAGGATAAATACTAATGACTGTGATCACAACACTGACCACAAATGTGGTTAACAACTACTTGGTGATCTCCCAGCTTTTCATCTAGTGCCATCATCAGGTCAAAATGTTTAATCGGCTTAATGACATTTCCCTCATGATCAGCTGTACTTCAGCAAAATGTCATCATGCTACTCCAACTAAGAATGTTAATGTGGTAAGCATTATACCTGCTAAACATTAAAGCATTAAGTAATTTCCATTAGATTAAGTACAGCCTCACAAAGCTACTGGCAAAGCTGTTCCTCGTGTTTTCTGACTATTATCTGGGTTAGTAAGGAAAGATTTACCCCCTTCAGGCCTTTATTGTCCTGTAAAGCTATTTTAAAGTGTTGAATGGCTCACAGACACATTGTGGATCTGCAGAGTATTTAGACACTGTCTGCTCCATGTAATATAACATATCATGGTTGCCTGTTACAGTGAGCAGTCAGTGTTTTACTGCAGTGAGCCAAGCAACACAGTTGATAAGAAAATGAAAACAACCTACAGGCCCTGATTGTCCAAGTACTGGATAAATCTGAAGATAAGCAGCAGAAGATTTTTAATTTAACTGTAGATTTGACTGTTTGGCTTCAGATAAAATACAGACACTCTTCAGCAAGGACACTTGGAAAAGGATGAGTGAAAGGGGACAGAAACACTTCTTTAATGGACTTGTCAAAAGGAGTAACACCATTACAAAGTGTTGCCGGTTGGGCATATGCATGCATGTCCCCAGATGAATATGGCCTCTCACCCGCACGTCCGCACACACAAGCATTTCTATTCCCCACTTTATTCTGCTCTGACACCCTCTGAGAATACCCCAGGCGTGGACGAGTGTGTGTCATGTGAGAACCTGGTGTGTGCCACCTGGTGTGACTGAGCAGACAGAAGAGAGTGGAGACAGCAAAGAGAGAAACTAAATTGGCTGTGGCCTCTTGTCTCAGGAGTAGCCGGCCCCTGGGTTAGGCTGGCTATTCTTATAGAGGGCGAGGAGAGGTCTCCTGCTCCCCTGGTACACAAACCACTTTATAGCAACCCACATCATGTTTTGATGGCCCCCTGGGATTGTGGGGGAGGTGTTATCCAATGACAAGCGTGAGAGAGGAAGAGGAAATTGAGCCCTCATGCAGGTGGATTTCTATATGGATTTCAGTCACAATGTCAAAATCTGGTCTTAATTCTCTTTGTTTATGGAGCCTCAGACCTGATAAAGGCACCCAGTTTATCTAAGTATTTTCCAAAAGTGTAATTTGAATGTCCAGGGCAATGTCCAAGCAGTGTGTGTGTGTGTGTGTGTAATGTGTGTAATATCAGTGGAGCTTTCGAGGGGAGCGTGTGACTAGTTGGCTTAACGGAAGACAACAGGGGCTAAACAAACTGAGCACTAGCATTTTCAACTAGCTGAAGCTGAAGCTGTATTTCTCAGGTAATTACACGAGCTAGCTAGTTTTTGTTTTATTAACATTTCTTTAGACATCATACCTCTATTTTCAAGCAATGTTACATGTCTTTTGTCCTAACGAACGACCTCAATGGACATACGTCATGAATTATGGAAGTGATCTAAGGTCCCCTCCCCTTCCTCAATTTCAAATGAACTCCTAATTACATCGGACAAAGGATTTGTCTCTGTACTTGTCTTGTCAGATCTTAGTGCTGCTTTTGACACCACTGACCATCACATCCTATTAAAGAGACTGGAACATTTAATTGGCATCAAAGGAACCACACTAAGCTGATTTAAGTCCTAACTATCAGATCAGTTTCAGTTAACGAATCGTCCACGTATGAAGAAGTCGGTCAACAAGTTTCACAAAGTTCTGTGTTTGGACCATTTCAACTCACCTACCAATGCACACTCTGTACATGCTTCCTTTAGGCAGTATTATTAGGGAACATACATATACACACATACACGTATATGTCATAACATTCATATAATCATGACAGCAAGGATGACATCAATCTTTAATGGCAGATGGCCTCATTGCCTTCATTTAACATTTTCATAAAAACTCATTTTGATCACCTTTTTTTTTTTTGGTTTCAAACAAACACACCTCTGCAATTCACTGAAATACAGTTTCTCCTTACAGCGGCTAAAGTACATAAATATCAACAGTACTGTATGCATTAAGAAAAAAGAAAAGAAGAACACACACATGCCGTGAACATGCACAGAACACACAGGTACGCACACCATATACTGAAACAAGAAAGGAGTATTTCTCATTGACAAAAGGAGGGATCATCATATTCATTTCCAGGAACTTCTGTACCACACTGCTGAAAAAACACAAAAAGATCCATTCATTCAAAGAGCATGTTTTTCTCTGAATTTCACAGTGACTTATGTAGATAAAACACTATTCATATATCACATAGAGTATGTTCCAATCAGTCAGATACAAACACAAAAAGAAGCTCTAGAAAAATTACCAAATGAATATACAATTAAACTTACAGTAATACTTACAATGAATTATATGATGGGCATCTTCTATGAACTTTAAAAACATAATACCCATAAAAAAACACACACACACACGCACACACACCTTATAAATACTTGCTCTAATAAATTTGGTGCCACACTTGGCTTAAAAAATGTCTGTAAAAGCAAAAACCGCTTCAGAAAATCAGTCGATACGATGTGC
The DNA here is from genome assembly GCA_037833715.1 of Toxotes lorentzi. NCBI lineage: Eukaryota > Metazoa > Chordata > Actinopteri > Toxotidae > Toxotes > Toxotes lorentzi. Next base: position 6,144,511 of record JBBMJY010000016.1, on the reverse strand, counting down.
GTACATATTATTATTATTATTATTATTCATTACAAACACTGACTACATGATTCAACCAGTCCAATATGATTGTACACATCTGGGCTAAACATCACAAGGAAGATTGTTGTTTTCTTATTTCACTTTTTGATTGTCACATCACTGTGAAATGTGACTTAGCCTTATCAGAAAAGTACAAGAATCGCGGGTTTGTTTTTGTACAAATGTGACATGAATGAGAATTTCGGCGTCAAAATGTCACAGGAATATTATCGCTCGATGATATGTCACACAGCAAAGACGTTATTGCAGGCCCAGAATACACAAGATTACAAAAAGATTTGTTTTGTTTTTTTTTTGGTTTTTTTTCTCCACTCCAATCATTACTATGTAAATTCAAAATTTACAAAAGCAGGTTGAATCACACTGGCTCCCTAAAAATAGACAAAAGAGACAAATTGCTTAAAGTGAGTATCCTTTCAGATGCAGAGTGGCTCTTTGGAGTGACACCAAAAGAGACATGCAGCAAAAATAATGTCATACTTCATAAGAAATCAGATTGAAGACTACAAAGCAGTCAGAAATGGAATAACTCCACTAGCCTAGATAGCTCTCCAGTGTAAAAGAAAATGCCTTTGGTCTTTTGTTTCTCTATACTGTGCTGCTGTCCTCCTGCGAGACAATGAAGGGGCACGGCTCGGTTTGCATTATATTGCAGTCTCTGGGGTCACTCTACCTTCACCACTGATGGCTTACTCCTGTCAATGCCTCTTTTCAACACATCTGATTACCTCAAACTGCGAAATTATGAGCTGGATCAGGAGTGTTTCTGTCACTCAGCGTTAACATTGACTGCTCAGTGGAACCAGAGCACATCAGACAAAGGACTAATATGTCTGCTTCATCAGGTAAAGACGCCACGCAAAGACACACATGGGCAAACCTAAATCCACACAGTATGTAGAAAAGACAGGAACAAACCGAGAAGACTGCTTTGGTATAGCAGGGCGACTAACCATTTTATAATGGCACAAAACATGAAGGGGAAAAAAAAAAAGAAAAAGAAAGAATGAACATATGAAAGTTCCTCACACACTTTAGCACAACATAAATCAGTCAAACAGAACCATTTGAAACATTGTCTTGATTACAAAAATACCTTTTGTATTTCTTTAAAATATCTAAAAATGTACAGCATTGTTTTTTTTTCCTTTTTTTTGCAAAGTCATGCTTGAACATGTATTTAATAATCATAATAACATTAATATGAATGATATACAGAATAGTAATAATTATAGTAATATAATAACATTATCTAGCAGGGCTTTAGCCACACTTCCATACATCTGGCCTTGCGAAGTGGCTGCATAAAATGTGTTTGCACTCCTTTGGTGGGCTGTCTACTTGCATATACAGAACGCAAAGCAAGAGACCTGCTAATGTTAAGACAGGCGATGCAGTCAACTGGTAAACAAAGGGTGTGTGCACCTTTGTCATGCATGCCCGTTACCTTTCACGGAGGTGTCAGAGGAGGTGTAGCCAAAGCACTGCCAGTAAATCTTGAGTATGTAACAGTATAAAAAAGACTTGGAGGGACTTTGGGGATGGTGGAGTGGGGTGGAGTGGGCGGGGGGCTCGATGTGTGATGGAGGCTGGGGTCTAGAATGTCCTGAGGCCCATGAGGCTGCTGCTGCCTGAAACAGAGAGAGACACAGAGAGAGAAAGAGGGATGCAAAGAAAAGGGGTGAGGTTGTCATGGTCACCGCACACGAACGTTGTACACTAATGAAAACACAGGGGATCATGAGGAACTGTTGCAAGACACAAGCACATTCACACGCCCATAAAACCGCACACACAAAGGTAGATATTGTAGTGTTGATACACAAGCACTAACATACACACAAAATGTTTCTTTTTTTTCTCCTCAATTTCTCACACTTGGCTTTGTGATGCCAAGACCACACAGACTTTTATCCCACAAATATCTAATACTGCAGCTCTGGGTTTGTTTTCAAAACATTTTCTGTTGAGCCAAAGCTGAAACATACACAGATGAAAGTTGACACGCTGTCAATATGGCGTGGTGTGGTTACGCTCATTCCAGCAGATGTCGTTGGCAGGGTGATACTGCCCCCCCCCACACACACACACCCCCAACCCCCGAAAAAATAAATAAATAAACTGTGCTTTCACAGCTTTTTCCACAAATCTACACTTTCAAATCAGACTCTGTGCCAGAAGGGAGAGGCGCGCCGCTTTAGCAGTGAGGTGAGATTTACACCTTTCGTCCTCGCCTGCTGGGATCAATGTTGGGATTGTGAAGTCCGAGCCATAAACTCACTGACGGTACGCTGCTCCGAGAGCTGGAGTCAGGTCAGTCCTCCTGGTTTCTAATTGGACATGAGAGGCAATCAGCAACGCCCGTCACAGCCACGGCCACCATCACACATCAGGAACCTGGGCACACGGAGGAGACAGAGTTTTACTCAGGTGATCTTAATGCAACAGCACAAGGGCTGAATATAGGAAGTGCATCTGCAGTTTTTCCAGCTTTTGCAACATACTTCATTCGGCTGTGGGATTCAAAAGAGACAACTTAAAACAAGGGTGTTCAAAAAGCAGTGCAGTAGAGGCCAAGATATCCTGACTTTTACTCCTCTAGTATATTTCAAGCTCCAAAAATGTTGGATCCTACACTTCCCAAAATGCAACTTGATAGCATCCTTCCTCAGATGCTCTCTGGCTGGTTAACGCCCACATCTTTCCAACTCCACACCACTAGTTTGTAAGGCAGGCTCTCAGTTAATATGTTCATTCTCCAAGCCCACGCTGAGATTATTGAAGTGGTACGCCTCTAAAGTAATTTTCTCAGACTCAACAAAGCTCCTCCAGAGCCACACAAGACATTATGGTCTCGGTTTCTTAGGATGTATAACACACCATGTGACTTGTAAACTGATTGTGACATGTAAAATTAGTGGAGTGCCCTTTAAAAAAGATCATTTTACCAAATCTTTCAACCTCAGAGTCCAGCCAGCTGTGACAAACAGGATGTCAGCTGACAATAGTCCTAAATACTTATGCTGAACTTCTGTGTAACAACCATATCTCCCATGATCCCCCCGCAGCAGACCGAAGGGAAAGGTCAACCCTCCGACCCCCTCACCCGCCCCCAGATGTATCACCAAAAATAGACATCTCTTGGAGACCGTGGTAAATCGGGTTCAGGGGAGGGAGAGGAGCTCTTTGGAACAATAAACAATTAGTAAACCAAACATGACCTTAAGAGAAAGAAAGAGACAGACAGACTGTTGCAGGCAAAGAAGGGAGACGAGCTGGGAACTGTTCCCCGTCCAGAGAGCAGTGCGTTTCTGAGGGGGCACGGCTGGCCTAGCTAATGCCCCGTTGTGCGTTCAATCAAGGATGAGGGAATCGATGCGTTATCCAGCCGCTTGGCTAAGCTGATGCGACACATACTTCCAGACCACGCTATTTGTTCTGGCTGAGACACCAAGGTTAAAGATTGGGTTGATCATTGAACATGTCTGTGTGGATTAGGAAAAGGTTTAGTGATTTGCGGGTTTAATGTGTTACATCCAATAACTCGGCTCCTGGCGCATAACGTGAGATAGGTAAACAAGCAGTGTTTGAGAATGTGGGAGGTGACGTGGTTTCTCATGAATGTGTGCACGGTTTTCGTTTTTTATTCCAGCTAGGCTTCATGAGGCAAATGCTCCTGCCTGTGTTATCAGTCATCATAGATCTCGTGCTGCAAATGAAGAAGAGAAAAGAAGTCTTGTTAAAATTTATACCCACCATTTGGCAGAGCATTTCTCTCTCTCTCTCTCTCTCCACCATTCGCACCATTCATTGTTAACCCATTTACTACAAACCACTTATTACTTGTCTTTTAGAAATTTGAATGTATTTTTTTTCCGAGCATCACTGGTTTTCATTCACTTCAGTATGATTAGCACACTCCTAGGCTGTGTAATCTACATTCGCTCTAGTCAAAATAAGAGCCCAACCAAGATAATCGACGTTACAGATATAATCTCCTGGTTTTAGCTTATCACCAGAAATGCCAGACATTTTGCATCACTTATAAGTTATCTGATAAGTAACAAAAAAAAAAAAAGTTGTACATAAAAGTCAGTGTCACCATAAAAAATAAATGTCCACCAGAGATCTCGGTTTACACTTGAACTGAAATGTCCCACTAAGAGCATTTAATGCAATTATTTTATAACCAAATTTAAGGAATCTTTGAATCAACCACTTTCTAACAGGGCACTGTTTATGAGAAGTTATAAATCCTTTACAAATGTAATGCCTTTATTAACAGTTAATGAATCATTTAATAATACCTTACAGATAAGTTGTAAACCATTAACAAGACCAAACTTTGGCTGGTGTTTCTCCTTTCTGTTTGGTAATAATGCAGTTATATATGTTGCTTATCCTAATAAGTTGTTGTTTAACTACTGATAGATTAATTAATTGATCAACTGACAAAATTATTTGATCAATGAATTAATTATTTAAGTAATTTAAAAAGGATTTTTTTTTAAATATTGATATCAAATTTAAAAATCCAGTATCTGTTGAGTCATGGTCAAAATTTCATTACTGATGCAAGGCGACACAGTGCAGGTAGCTACACAAATCAAAAAAGACGATGTTTATGGCGATGGATTTCACAGCACTGATTTTCGTGTCATAAGGACAGAATGTAAAACCGTAGCCTGCCTTCAAAAACGGTTACTGAAAATATAAGGTAAAGCTGATTTGTAGTAATGGAGCAAAAACTCAGTAGGGTCTTTTAAGAGCTCTACGTGTGCAGCACGGCCATGAAAAAGAGCCCCGTCTGAAGCCCCTTTAATCTGGAGAAAAGCCCTTAGGCCCTTGCTGTGTTTCTCACATACCAGCAATAGCTGTTGGAGCTGGGTGGTGATGAATGCAGCTGCTGACATGTATCTAGCTCCTGAGAGGGACGAGGCCACAGTGTAGCTATACTGTTTGCCCGTGTATGTGTGTGTGTTACGTATCAGTAGGGGGTGAGGGAATAAAGTCCCACTTCCTTATTAGAAGGGGCCCCAGCTGGCCCTCAGCTCTCCACTGGGAGTTAGTCCAACATTGCACAGGAACCATTGGTTTTGTCGGGCTATTGGCCAAAAAGGTCCTCGGGGCAGGCAGCCAGACTACTTACACACACACACAAGCACGCATGATAGGGGCACGCACACTACACTCCCCCAACATATCTTGTCAGATGGAAAATCCGGATTACCTTTCCCTCCAGTTCACTAGGCATTAATGTCCACTATTAGGTTGTCTTTGGACCAAGCTCTGTGCCAGAGCATGAATGTCAAATATAATTCAGCTTCACAAACATTCAGATGAATGACTAGCTTAAGCCCCCAGTGGTCATACAATAACAAAACCTTACAATACAGTAGGTTTTAAAAAGTCAGCCCTGGGTTGATGCCTGGTTCGACTTGCAGGAGGTGGCACTGGTGCACATGAAGTTTACCAAATGGTACTTCCTTTGACAGGCAGGATGCCAGATGATTAGGACAACTCATTAGCAGCCATGACTAAAGACACGACCTCGCTTTCAGTTGTTCACACACACATTTAAGCCTCCCAGGGTTACACTTCCTAAGGCAAAGCTACATTCTCTGATCATGAGCGATCCCCGTCCCTCAGATGCCAAGACAACCACTGACCGACCACAAGCCTCTCAGGACTGCGGTGTTTTGAATTCCCATTGTGAAGCTGTCCTGTCACCAGCCGCCTTCAGCATGAGTAACAATTAACATATGCTGACTTTCTGTCAATACACGTGACCCATCAGCAGCAGACAGATTGTACAATAGTGGAGCAACACAGACAGATCCTCTCTGTAATCTCAGTTCAAGTTTATTCTTGTTTTCTTGCGACTGAAATCGCTTCGCAGACTGCACTGGACAAATAAGTAACACCCTCGTCACGGCTCACATCAAGACATCAAGTAACTGTGTTTCTAACTTGACTGTATCCATTTAACAGACAAGAAGGGGTCGAATAACACAAGCTTTGTTACAGATGAAATGTTTATTTGCAGAGCTGCACAACGTCAGGGACAAACAAAGCAGCAAAGTTAACACAACACTGACAGTTTTCACTGGGGAACGACCAGCATTTCTATCAACTCATGATTACAAGAGAAATACAGTGACCCATGAGTACCATTAGATTTTACTATGTCAGCATGCTTTCAGAGGAGCTGTGCTTCATAGTGTGCCTAAGCTCAGTTCACCATTACATGGCAGATTTTTAGATCAAGGAACAAGTGAAACTTTTATTTGTCAACTGTGAAATTCTTATGTTAAAATGTGTTTATGTGTGTATATGATGTGTGTCTTTGGCCTTTATGTGTTTCGCATTGCTTGTGAAATAACAGAAATAAAGTGATAGTCGTAAAGATTTATTTGGATGAAGTTGTTCAGGTTTTCATGTAGAAGAAATCTGTCAGCATGAAAAGATACCAGCAGAAACGAAAAAAAAAAAAAATCTGAATTGGATGAACTGAACCTTTTTGTTTGTGTATAAGGTTGTGTGTGCACTTGCCTATAAGAGGCCTTATGTTTGGGCATGTGGCTGCACACTACATTATCTGAATGTGTGTTGTGTCTTGTATATGTGTATATTTGCTGCAGCTGCCTGTAGTTATCACAATATTCTGACTGGATGTCTCAACTTCACTTCACCCTCCACTGCGAGCCGGATGTGGGGATGTTGTTGTTTCATTGAGGGGCTAATATCCACTGGGGTAGCCGGACCGACCAAATGACTTCCTCCTGGCCTGATAGAGGAGTAATTATTTCCGCCAAGCCCCTCCCTTCTCCACTCCCTTCCTCCTTTGCCCCCTGACAGAGATGAAATCCCCAAAACATCAACTTACTCCAACAGATTTTTTTTTTCCTCATGTTTAAGTGTCTGGAAATAGAGAGGTAAGCTATGATGCCGGGTTAGAAGGAGGCAGAAGAGGACTAGCACCAATCAACAGCCTGATGAATGTTAGCCTCAATGCTCCCGCCACCACCCACCCACTCCCCACTGACTCCCTAAGGGGTCGGGAGAACATGTTTCTTCCTGTCCCGAGACGTTGAAGGGAGGGTGCTGGTGACAGTGTGACTGGCGCCGGGTGCAGACACACACATGCCCACAGTCAGTCAACGCAGATACACAGAGCAGCAGGGGATTTGTTGTGCTTTGTGGTTTTGTTTTCCTACACGCACAACAGCGTTTAGTTTATCCTGAACCACAGAGCGAAGCACATGCGCCGCGTAGCTCATGAGTGGTTACGGTGGACTCATGTACTTATCAAAGCACTTATTAGAAACCAACTGCTTTGGGTACTGTCTGCAGCTCCACTAAAGTTAATTCATCTGTAATCTTTTTTTTTTTTTTTTAAAAGCCCCATGCTAATCATTTTTTAATAAAGATTCATAAAAATGGCCCTTCTGGCAGTACCCAGGTACCTCAGAAGTTCATGGTGCATATTCCACATTTACGACCTTTTGGAGCATCACATCCTCCGTCTCTGTCTGTCCCATCTTTATAATTCTCCACTGTGTACTTTGTCATAATGCAGAAATGCCAAAAACTGTTTTTAAATTAAAACATGTATTTCATCCTGCCAGAGGTTGACAAAATGACAAACATGCCCTAATATCGGCGGTCTAGTACCAGCCCTATTATAGGACAATATCCAGTGTTTATTATGGCAATGTTAGAGCGTGTGCACAATAATAAACTTTCCCCTCACATACAAGAACAATAAATATCAGGCGTCCTTCCAGTTTGCAGATCTGTGGAACCAATAACTTCCTCTGATCCTGCATAAAAACTACTCAGAGTGTGTAATCTTAAACCTTGATTTACTTCCCTAATTTAATTTCAGTGCAATAATACCTGACATCATGCAAAATTATAATCAGTTACAATCTTTACTTAGACTTTCATCACTGGTTATAATAACATTACCTATCAAAGCAGCTTGTATTAGCATTTTAGTCATATTTGCTGAGCTCTACCCTGTCTGTTTTATTAAAACATCGGCATCGGAGCTCGTTGTGCATTCTGTTTGACTCACTGCCTTTGATGCCGGAGATCAAGCATCACTTCAACGGGAAAAGTCGAAACTCTGTACCCTGTGACCTTAGTGGGGAAAATAATGGAGTTCCTTTTAAATTGCACCTTTCATCTCTTATGATGATGTGCGAGAAGCGGCTGTGGTTTCATTGACTGACTGGGTTGAACACCTCCACATTTACTAACAGGCTAAATTGTTTCGTCTTATTGAGTGGTATGCACTCACTAGCAGAAACGTGACTAATTAACTGGTTCGTTTGGCTGTTAGAGAGATGGAGGTTTTTCATGTGAGGTTTGGGGGCAAAGAGAGGGCCCTCACATGACGCACACGCCGTGCGCATGGAGTAACACCCTGTGATATTCCTGACATATGTTTAGGAACATCTCTGCGCCTGTTTAAACAAAGTGTCATAACATTTACCAAAGTATTTTCACGGCACAGGGAAATATACACTTCTTTGTCATAGCAGGCAGAGGACTGAGTGTGTGTGCAAGTTGTTACTCACACATACTTCAGCAGAACTGCCTGGACTTCCATCCCTGAGGAGTTCCATCTGCAGGTGGGAGCCAGCGAATCTAAACAAACATAATCACACATACATTAACGCACATGCACGTGCATACAAACTATATGACTATATACAATTTATATTCCTACACACTTTAATGTGATACTAAATTTACTGATAAACTGTGATGCATTAAAAGTTAGGATCTCACTGCACATGACCGTTTTTTAAACCCTGTAATTTCAAAGAATAAAGACATTCACATTCTGCTTATTCACCTGATCAGCATCTCCAAAACTAAATAATTAACACATTTTTCTCATCTGTTTAATTCAAACTAAATCCATAGTGTAAAAAACCACATGTTGGGTTTCACGGTTGCTTTTATATATATATAGTTGAGGCGGCCCAGCAGCACGTTCAGCCACAGATACATCCAGACACGTGCCTCAAAGCGCTTTGGGGGCTTTCTCGTGCCATCAGCCATCAGACTCCACAAAGCCACAGCACCTGGTACCTCCCACCTCCGCTGACTGAGACTCACAACCATACACACCACTCACAGTTAAACTGTCATCACCACAGATACTGAACAACACATGAACATTGTATAATTTGTATTAAACACACACAAAGATCTATTTTACTGTATCTTTTTTTTTTACTTGTTTCTGAGGTACAGGCATTTATTTAGGAAAATTTCTCTTTGACATTAACCACATTTCCTTTTGCTTTTATGTCAAACGGACTTAGTTATTTACCTGTATCTTATGTCATCAATAACTTTCACATCTTGTAACTTTCCACATTACACAATCTTCTTTTTTATTCATATTCAAATGAAATTCACATCACACAACAGAAGGACTTGCTGTTTTTCTGAGATTTATTACTTTGCAAACTGACCAGTTGGTAACATTTACTAGTAACCCAACAACACTGACAGCAGCTGATCAACCAGTGAACCAGAGAGCTGTGCTTACATTAACATAAATTAAATTTGATCATTTAGGCTTGTGTGTGCACTGTAAGACCTGTTTATGTACACATTTTTATGTCTCACATCAGCATCTACTCTAGGTCAAAAGAGGCTGTGAGATGCCAACATTAACCACAACCCCCTACTGAAATCACAAGGCCAGATTTTATTTGTGTGAATCAGTGTGTGTGCTCACATATCTGATGCATATGGAAAAATGCCAGATAGGCAGATTCAGCTTGCACTCATTTCAAATTCTGACATCAGCTGAGCTTCAGCTTTAGTGTCTTTGCTAGGGGCCTTTAGACTTAAATAACCTTAGCATCTGCATTATATATGGAAATATAGTCTGTATACTCTAGCAGAGATGAAAGACACTAGATAACTCGGATACTGTAACATTTGGAGCTTAAAATACTGCAAGAGAGATCAACGCAGGAGTGAAAAGCAACCAGCAAACAAAAAATCAGAAACAGTATATCTAATGCTGAGATCGCACCAAACAGGCTTCATGAGAAGAATTTCAAGAGATCAATGAGGAATTCTTATGTGAACTCACAGTGGAGCTGTGCAGATTAGAAGACCTCAATAAACTGGATCATGGTTGGTGAAAAAAGAGGGATTTAATTAATGAAGTAGGTGATGATCAAATGATGATGCAAACCTTTTACAGAGGTGAAGATTTCAGGAGCGTGTGTGTGTGTGAGTAGTTGTGATAAATAAAGTGACATGAAACGAGCCGTTACTGATTCATGAAAACTGTAAGCTGTGGTATGTGATGTTAGACCCTGACAGAATTTTTCATCTCAAGCCTTTCTTGATGTTGAAATCTTATCTTATGAAAATATGCAGAGCGTCTCAGTCAACTAGGTGTTTTCAATCTGTTGCCAAACAACTAGATTTTTAAGACCCAGAAAAGTTTAAATGATTATATTGATCACATATTTGTAGTTTTCAGGATTTCAAGATTGAAGCAGGAGCAATTTTTATTTATTTTCTCAGAGTCAGGAAAACTAGTGACTAGTTGCAATCAGCAAAAACTCCTAATTCAACTTCTACTATTTAAACATGGACCATTTGGAATCTACAGGATAGTTATTTATCCAGGGAATCTTCCTACTTACAGGTCTCAGAAGTCATTCAAACTCATGGACGCCTTCCTTATATCTGCACATGCAGTTTAAGGGTTTGGTGAACAGCGAGATTAGTTTAGTTTAGTTCGATTTCTGGAAGTTAATGGGATCAGGTAGCAGCTCCTCTCAAGAGAAGAGTAAAACAGCATTACACGTCTGCAAGAATGGACTACACTCTGGAAATTAAATATTTATAAAGTCACTAATTTCACTATCAATAAACAAATTCAATTATGTCAAATTCCTGATTCATTTCCTGCTCTTATGGTGCATACTGTTCAGTCGTGTTCAACACAGATGAACATGACTGTCCAGTATTTTCGAAATGGTAGTTTCAAGTTATAATGTGATTGTTTTTATATTTCTGTACTTTTTAAAATTTGTTTCAGAGTACAAAGTATGAAATAGGAAAATATGTACTTTTGAAAGAGCTCCAACCTGTTCCCATTGCTCTCAATGAATTAAGCTAGGATCACCATTCAACATTACTGTGTGTAGAGACATTTAAAATCCTGAAATTTCCCTAAAAAAAATATTTCAAGTTTATCCACTAGATACTTGATTTAACCGTTTTGCAGCCACTCTGTTCTTTTATTAATTTGCACAGGACAGTGGCTGTGTGGTGTGTGCATCTGTGCATGGAACAGGCAGATGATTCCAGGGCTGACAGCGGCAGCTGTTTGTACAGTGGGCTCAGGAGGAGGTGAGGAGGAGGTGAGGGGGCGGTGGTGGCGGTAGTGAGGGAGGAAGGGGTGGGTTTGCAGGTTACCTGAGCGTGGAGCGAGGAGGGGTAGGTGAAAGCGGGTGGTAGGGCCGGCGACAGCTCCGCCGGGTACAGCGGGTATGAGGCCCACACGTCTGGGCTGCTGGGATATAGAGCAGGCACTGTGAGCTCATCTGTGGAAAGAAGAAGAGGAGGAGTGGAGTGAGGAGAGTGGCCAGTGGATGGGTGGGTGGCAAGAGAGACAGGGTGGAGGTGGTGGCAGTGGTAATGGTCGTGGAGGCGAACTACAGGTGAGTATCAATTATCTGAAGTAGCTTCCTCTCATTTAATTTCTTTAAATCAGCGGTTAAATAAACCCCTCCTCCAAAAGATGAATGCCAAATCACAGCTTAGCATGAGAATGTAGTAATTTTAATAACAGAGATTTTTTTATAAAGTTTGGAGGATGGTGTAATTTTTTTTTTTTTGCCATTTCCACAAACCGAAACCACAAAAGCATAATATCACTGTAGCTGACTTATTTCAGGAGAGGATGAGAGGAAACCATCTCAGATATGATGATTTACTCACTGAGTCGTGTGTGAAGTGACTGTGGAAAAAAAGAGCATAGTGCATGAGTGAAGAGAGAGGTGACAGTGCAGCGTGACACAGAGTGTGTGAACACTTAGAAACGCAGAATCAGAAAAAAAAAACAAAAAAACAGCAACTCATTGGAGACACATCAGATAGCTGTATAATTTAACGAGCATTTTCCCTGTGCTCTCATCCTGGTAACTGTTTATCAAAGCATGATCAGAAAAAATGGCTGATTTAAACATCTCTTATCGGGAAATGACAGCAATTTCTCTCCTGGTGATTACGTCATGGTTTCATTAATCGTTTCCTTCCATTTTCCACTGGGGCCTCATGTACACACCCTTTCTCTGGCAAAAAAAAAAAAAAAAAAAAGATCCAAGATAAGAGCAGTTTGGTCATTCAGGAAGAATGTACAACCACAGCTGGCCTGTGTTCAACTATCAATGGCTGATTCTTGCAGAATCCTTAACCCTTAGAAAAATATTTAACTAAATGAAAGAAGGGGGAGAGCTCTACTAAAGTTAACCCACTGTGCCAAAGGTGCACAGAGTCTGATTTCAAAGAACCATTTTTGGTACCAGATTACTACAAGAAATGTCCTGAGTGCACAACATGACAATGTTTCACTGAGGAGCAAACACACAACACAGTTGAAAACTTTTCAGTGAGTAGCAGCCAAGTCAGTCTCCATTATTCATGTATTCAGCTGAAGCAAAAACACTCCTCTATTAATGATAAAAAAAAAAAGAAAATCCTAAAAGGAAACAGCTGTGCAGTCAACTAAAACAAGAGAAACTAATGGGCAAAGGACGCAGCAGCACAGACGAACAAAAAGTAAGACAAGCTCAGGGACAGACGGAGTACTCACATGGGTCTCTGCTGATGAACTGTGGCCCGGGGCTCTGCTGGGAGGGAGGGGGGTTGGGAGTGCCAACCAGCTTGTTCTTGGCCATCTTGGTGTTGGCCTTGGCGAACTCCAGCCGCAGGGTCTGGGGGATTTCTGGATCAAACCTGACCCCCTGGGATCAAATGGAAAGATGTGTCAGCAAAAATATTGTTTCATGGAAAGCTTTTCTATGTGCTCTTAACATAAAACACAATATTTGGAAAATTTAAAAAGTCAAAAATGTATAAAAAATAGTAAGACGTTTAAAGTAAAAGTGTGCGTCATCATTCAATAATCAAAGTCTGCATCCTTACTTCGGTTTCGTTGATGCTTTTAACAATGTTCCTCAACAGAGAAATATGGAAGGTTCGTGGATAACTTCACAAAACATTTATTATTGTTACTGCCCATTTCAACTCTGTATCTGAGAAATCGTGATTTATTTTTTTTTTAGTTTAGCGTGGCAAATGGCTCTAAATACTGTGACACCCATGAGCTTTGGCCTTCATTTCTATTGAGAAGAACCTTTGATGTGCTCCAACAGCTAGTCAATTAACCCTGTCTCTGCCGAAAATGAACTTCAGAAACAAGTCCTGCCAGTTTGTAGCTCTGTACAAGGCTTGGTCACGGACAAAACAGTGTGGTTAGGCCATGTGATGGCTTCGTTAAGCTCTCTTGAATTTCTGTGAACCTCACCTCACCTCAAATACGCAGTTTCATCATCTGTGTAAAATCCATAGTGGAGAGCCAAGAAATAAGAAATAAGCGTGGCTCCTTCAAATAAAATAAAAAAACAAAAAAAAAACCTTAATTTGCAGATATCCATGTTAATGCATTCCAGTGATGTATTTTAAGATTTTATCATGTTTCAATTGTTTTTTTTATGCAGATTAAATTTGAGTATTATGGTATTACTCAATTCTTCCAAACACTTACAACATATTTGTCAGGTCCCTGCCAAATATGATGAATACAGACAAGTTGTTTATAGAGTTCTTAGATGTTCCTGGTTTTCCTGGACGTTTGCTAAAAGTCAAAATCTTGGGAGGTGTCTTTGTTTGGTGAGATTAGGCTTCACCACAAAATTACTCTTAACGATGTTACACAATACGTCAGTAATACTTCGCTTTAGCAACTGTACCTGAAACGGGTAAATGATTTTGTTCACCACTGATGTAGCGATGTTATAAATAACAGAGAGCCACTGACAGTAGTGTTGAAGCAGACTAATTTTAGACTGCTAAGGAGTTAGTTATCATGCACGTCTTCCAGTTTTGCATTCTCAGCCTTGTTGTGCATTGTTCAGACGTCCGATGGGACCTGGCTGATATCTGGAATTGTCACGTTGTACACTTTTCATCTTTCACTATTTCACAGCAGAATTTACTGCCAATATCTTGGCGGCGAGAGGACATTTTCAGTTGCTTAGACTTTGAAGGTCGCTGTAAACGCCTCACTGTGGATTACAGTGTTATTCTGGTTCAGTGCATGTGATGATGGGTGATACCCGCAACCGAAAATCACAACCTGATGACACAAACCTGGCTGGCGCATGATGTCATTTATACCACAGGCAGGCAAGCCACAAGGACCTTGCTATGCTCCCCATTGAACTCGGTAACTGTAAATGAATATCATGACATCAAATCCCCCCCATTCACCCCAACACACAGAAAGCATCACTGCTTTAAGTGAGCCAAACATTCTGGTAAGTTCTCGAGATGCCAATGCTAAAAGCCTTCTGACATACCATTGCTCACGACAAGCCAAGTAAAGGTTGTTTTTCTCTCCGATCTACATCAAGTAACTCCATATGTGTACTAATCCAAATCATTATTCTTCTCAATTACATTCGTCTGAGGGAAAATACGGAATGTGACATACACAAAGGTCTTGTTGGTCCAAAAACAAAGCTGCCATTTGTTTGGTAAGCTTGGAAGCAACAAGGCAAGGAAGAATTTAACCGGCGACTATAAACACCCTCTAATCCACCTAGTTTGATTGTCTGCGAGAGACCAGCAGAAAAACACGAAGGTCAGATCAACGGAGGAGAAAAGCATTCAAGAGTAAAGTTCTCTGCGGTAAAAGAGTGAGAAGCTGTGAGGATGGGCTTCTCGGCTCGTCCCTGCAGGCTCGGGCAAAGCTGAGCTGAAACAAGCGAGGGATGACTCTTCTCATGAAGGAGAGGGAATTAACTAGGATTGCCTTGGCTCAGTGCACTCACAGCTTCTGCCAGTCGAGGCTACAGAGGTGTAATAAGGTACATGGATATAATGAGGCCTGTGCACATCTCAGTTTGAACTGTGTGGAATCTTTACCTTGAAATTATTATTTTATTTTTTAGCTTCTTAGCACTCCCTTTGCACTTCTGCATGTATTGTTTTGGGGATGATCAGAATTGTATTAATGGTGCTACAGTGAGAATCAAGTGTTCTTTTAGAGGCTATATCTGTTCATAGTTTAGACGAAATATAACAGAACTACCATAACAG
This sequence comes from Toxotes lorentzi, assembly GCA_037833715.1. Taxonomy (NCBI): domain Eukaryota; kingdom Metazoa; phylum Chordata; class Actinopteri; family Toxotidae; genus Toxotes; species Toxotes lorentzi. Next base: position 6,129,091 of record JBBMJY010000016.1, on the reverse strand, counting down.
GAAACAAATCCCCTCTTTCCAACAGTTTCTCTGTCTTCCTCACATTTCAATATGCAGATAGATGTTTGCAAATTCTGGCTTATCTCCTCCATATGACCCCTGGGACGTAGCTTTCCCCGAAAAAACAACAGCACTGTTGAATTCTCAGCCCTACTGAGTGATTCTATGGAAACAGTCTATTGTTGGCTCATAATAAGATGATAATTTTTATCCTTTCTTCAACTCTCTGCTCTGCGTTTGATGCACACCAATATCTCGACATCTGAAAGTTGACAGCTTCTGCTCGCGCTGTCACGGTCCCACTTTAGGAGGATGATAAAACTGATCTTTTTCTGTGACAAAGGGATCAACAAAAACTCAAGAAGCAATAGAAGAGGTGGTGTATATCTAGACGCGTTAAAAAAGACACTGGGAAAATAAAGCTGTGTGAGAGCTGGTGTTCATTACAGTCTCTCTATACTTTGTTTCAAGAGAGCCGAATAAAACCCTGTGAGGATGGGCTCTGTTTTATATTTGAATCTGCCTCATCAAAGCTTTCTGCTGAGCTCCATTCTGAAATAAGTGAGATTAAAATTAAATCCTAGATCAATATCTTCTATTTATATGTGGAAGAAGTGCTAATTTTCCTCCTGACCTTGCAGAATCCATAACAAACCTTTAAGAAAAATGCTTTAAACAGAAATGCTCAGACATACAGTATTTAGAGAAGCCACGATATGTTTGTCTTCGCTACCATTTCTGGATTTTTGGATGTGAATGTTATGTAGGAATGTCTGGATTGCCCTGATATAAAATGCATTCGTGCAGACGGCAGAAAGATCCGATTCCAAGTCATCACAAGATATACTGGTGCTTGAGAGGAGCACGGAGAGGGCATGACACTTACGTTCAAGGCATTCTTAGCAGCCTCCGCCTCTGATCGACTGTCAAAGCTGACAAACCCCACTGGCTGGGGAGACAAGAAGACAGAACAAAAGAAAGAAACATGGTTTAAGGCAGAAAACTGAGTCTGCATTTCTGTCTGAGTGACATAGACATGTTGTTCTTTTTTATATAATTTTTTTTTAGTTCTTAAGATACCCAACCCCCTCCTTCTCTGTCTCTCTCTCTCTCTCTCTTTGCCCTGTTTATAAAGCCGTGGTGACATAGAGAGAAAGAGGGAGAGAGAAACAGAGGCTGGACGCTTACTTTGTACAAGGAGAGTTCATCATTCAGCTCCCCTATGCCCAAATACGGGCAATGTGAGAAGGAGAAAGCGCGTGTGAGTGAGTTTAAGAGAGGCAGTGGGGGTGGGGGGGCTGAAAAAGGAGAAGAGATAGACATAGAAAAAATGAAGAAAAATGGGGGTCTTGAGAATCAGAATTTAGAGGTTAAAGGTGAGAATAAAAATGAAAGAAAGTGAGGCGGGAGGTAGAAATAGTTTCTAAGACCTACTTGAACAGGCATGTCAGTAGAAAATCATGCAATATATTTGTGTTCACATCTACTTCAGTGGGGCTTGTTTTATATTCTGGTGGCATCACTTTGGAGCTGGCGCCCGCACTAGTAAAGGTGAGTGAGCAAGAGGGAAAAGCAAAAAAGAAAAAAAACAGACAAGGATGCAGGTTTGGTTGTCAGATTTCTAACCGCTGCTGCAGACATGAACAAAGAATACACATTTTTGCAATGTCTGTTTGTGTGTGGATGGGGATGTTAGGAGGAGGTGGGGGTGAGGAGAAAACGAAATCTCTAAACATGTCGCTCCCATGAGGTCGCACTGCTGTGTGTGATCTGGAAAAGCAGGATAGGGTTATGGGAATTTTGAACAAGTCGAGTGTAGAGGAGGAGGAGGAGGAGGAGGAGGAGGAGGGGGAAAAAAAAAAGAAGAAACTCAAAAAAAAAGAAAGACTAAGTGAAGACGTCAGGAGGAGGAAGCGTAACAGGAATATAAATAGAAAGGGTCTGAGATCTGGCTCTTGCTATATATGGAGATGACTGTGTGTTCTCTGACTGGAAGGGAGAAGGAGATCGATTGATTTACGTCGCCATTGTCATTGCCATTAGTTGGGAGGAGTGTTGCTCAAAAGAAAAAAAAAAAAAAGCTGAGACCTGACTGACTGAACATAAGCATCAGTTGACATCTGCCATGTAGAAACTATGGGGTGAGGTGGCCAAAGTGCACAGAGAGTTGCTGAGTGTCTCACTTATTCATTAAACGGGCAAAACAAAAAGAGCAAAACCTGCACAAACCACAAATTCCACAAACCACAGATTATGAAATGTAAAATACTGCAGGTTCAAAAAGCTTCAGTCACATCTAGAGCCACATTCTTTAGCCAATCAATCGATTATTTGATCAACGTTAAATTAATCAGCAAATGTTTTCGTAATTATTTAGGAGGGTAACCTAACAGCTGGTACTTGTTAGTTGTGATACAAGACACAACATGTTCAGGATAACAACCCAAAACAAACAAGGCTTTCACAGAAAAGCTAATAAGTGTATTAACAAAAATTTAACCACAAAGGGAAAATCTGAAACCATACAACAGGACTTTACTCGTCCTGAAGAAATCTCACTACTGGGAAAAAAAAAGAGTTTCCCTTTGTTCTTAGTTTTAGAGGCATTATACTCAGCACATTCAATCTAAATTGCCCTAAACCCTTCTAATGAGCATGTCATGTCTTTATGGGAAACAGTGTAATGTGGTAATAAGTACACTGACATGAAGCTAAATTGCTTAACTCTGGATGTGGACACCTGCCAGCTGAGCTCATTTTCAGTCCTGCGCCCCTGGAGGCAAAACTCAACCGTCAGTACTGCTCTTGTCAAAACGTTCGCTTTGACACCTCAAAATTCTTTCCCGTCTCCCTTCCCATCCCCGCACATCCCACTGGAGTTGACTGTCTGCGACTACAAGCATACTATCCCACTGGTAAAGGCAAGCTGGTGCAACACTTTTTCCTCTTCCCTCTCCCAAGTAAACGTTTTTTTTTCCTATTCCAGGTACTTCCTGACAAAGAGTGTTAATACATCATAGTTAAGAAGCCGATAACAGCAAGAGGGGGAAAAAAAACAGGACAAAAGAAAGACAAGAAAATTAAAGGTGTTGATGAGCTAGAGATTGCATAATGCAAACAGTAACAGCATGACGACAGACTGACTGATGGCTTCATTCATTAGTTTCTTTGTATGGAAACACAGTGCTCAGTGTGTCTTGTAGCCTACCTGTTTAGAAGTGAGTTTTATCAAGGAACCTTCATAGCCCTGGAACAAAGACAGAATATGTTAGAGCTGTCAGAAAGGTTCCTGTTAACAAAGACAAAAGTTATAATTTGATGTAGTTTATTGATTCTAGTGAGCAAAAGTTTGCAAAACATAATTCTTGTGCCAAAATATTGCATAATAATAACAACAAAGTTCTATATTTTTGCATTGCAGAGTCACAACTGACTAAGCTGGGCTGTTTCATGGGTCAAGGAGCTCTTATGAAGACCATATGGACTGGATTGTTAAGTCTTACCTGATTAATCGAGATTTACTGCTTTCAACACTCACGATATAAACCATTTACTCAGAGTACATACCATGAGCATTATCTAAGTGAGGGATTAGATGCATAGCAATTGTCCCATTATTCACTTAACTGTGCTGCTGCTGCTCCATTAAAGGGCATTATTCAATTATTTTGACTCCAAAAAGCCTTCAAACATATACATGCGTTCACCTGAACTCTAGGACTCTATGTGCTGTGACAAAGTGAAGTTTCTGAAGTGAAGCAAATAGCTTTGTTTTTGTATCACAGGCAGCAAGTCGTTTTTCCATGAGACACACACACACACACACACACACACACACACACACACACACACACACACACACACACACACACACACACAC
>JBBMJY010000016.1:6108246-6125111 GCA_037833715.1 Toxotes lorentzi | reverse complement strand
CACACACACACACACACACACACACACACACACACACACACACACACACACACACACACACACACACACACAAGCTTCTCATGGATCAAGATGTGATTGAACCACGGCTTTAGGAACACAGACACTTGAACCTCGCAGGAGTGTTTCCATTGCCGTTTATTTCATCACCATTAATGGAGGTCCCATTGACTGCTGGAAAGAAAGCTGCTAAGAATAGCTGCAGCCCATCCATTTAAAACATACAAACATACCTTAAATGGTCTGAACAGGAGATAGAGCTCCCGCGGCTTAATATCCAATGGTAGCCCACTGACAAATAGCGTTCGGACCTGAGGAAGACAAGAAAGAGATCATGTATTTTTCATTAACCTCCACTAGTTATAAATAGCTACCTTGCATACCTGACAGTAAAAGATGAGATTATGAGGAAAAGGACAGTGAACATGAGCTAAATAGTTCCCTGGGTTGGCTTTTCAGTAAAAAGACAGACTCTTCGGATACTGATAGGGATGTATTTCAGCTCAGCAAACACACACACCCTATCATACCTTTCTACACTAAGTGTACTGTGTTCTCCTGTGTAATCTACAGCCTTCTGTGTTTTATGGCAATCCTCCCTCACAGCTCTAGCCTCTGTTTTACATTTGAACTTTTCAACTTGCAACTTGAGCTGAAATTGCTGGGGAATTACTATGTGTATGTTAGCTAAGGAGGACTAAAGGTAAATGCAACTGTTGTGGTCCATATCGAGTAAGTGGTTATTATGTTTGTTGATAGAGAAGTAAAATGAATGCAGTGTGAGGTGTACTGCAGGTAAAGTTTAGTTTTAGTTTTTTTTTTTTAGTGAGCAAATCTCAGTTTACTTCTATTTTGAAAACACTCTCTGAGGCCAACATTTTAAACTGCATATGTTGCCTACAACCTCAGCGTCAACCCTGAGAGATGAAAAAAAAATGTGAAGATGAAAAAAAGGTAGATGACATTGCTGAGTAGCAGATACAAGACAGCTGAGAGTGGGTGGGTGAGGGCGAACTCATCTTACACACTGTATGTGCTGAGAAGAGGGATAAACTTGAAATATTGCTTCGGGATCTATGGGGAGAATGTGCCAGAGAATGCGCTACAAAATACACTACAAAAACAAAGAGTGCGGTTGAGCAACATGCTTCTTAAGGCAACATATTTCTTTCTTAAGGCCTGCAACTTAAATGTCAAAAACAACTGTCGGTTAGAACAGTAGAGGTGCTAATAAAGATCTTTCTTTTTTTGTACAGAGCTGGAAAATAAAACTGATGATTTAAGACAGAAACTAACGATACTGTACATAAGGTAAAATTGCCCTAATAGAGTCCTAATATTTGAAGAGAAAAAAAAACAAAGTAAATCCATAATTTTATTAAATGTGGCTGTCAAATAAATGATGGACACTATTTTATTAGCACAGGCAAGCAGCATAGCTAGTCACGTCTGTTTTTTCACTGTTTGATTGATGCTTATTTGATTTATTGCTGTGAACTAGACTTGAAGATTGATACAGCTCCCATATCTGTCCAATAAATAAGAATCCAGCAGCTGCTTAGCTCCTAAGAGTATTCCCCAAAACTCCTGTTCCTATTTCTTCGAGAACCTGATAATGGCAAGAGGCAAAAAGTTATTTTCTGACTGAAAGCAGAAACTGGGTTTTCATGCTTGAAATGGCTATTAGGGCTTGGGATTACAATACTGCAGGTACTTTCATGGCACACTGACACTTGTTGAATTGAGGAAATAGGCAAAAATTGTCACCTCTCTTATTTTTGCAGCGTCACTCCTTAAATTACACAATTGGCAACCTGGCTGGCATATGATGTCTAAAAACCTTTGTGTGAACAGCAGTACGTCTCTCAACATATGCAGACACCTTAGCACCAACGCCGACATTTGGTAAACACAGACATAGCAGCACTACAAGACACAGGTGCTGAGACGTCCTATCACAGCTTATGAATGTAGATCTGGTTACACTTTGGAGGCAAAGAAACAGGAAAATTCTATTTGTTACATGTAATTGTAGATGTGTCTGTCCTTAATAAGGGTCGAGTCCAGGAAAGAGTTGTTAACACAGGTATTTCTAACTATAAACTACAACATGTGTCTCCTATTAACACAAGAGCTTTATTTTTGCATCTAACCTCTCTAAAGCTTTACAAAACAATGATTTTAATTTTTTTATTTTTTTTAATCCTCCCATTTTCCAATATAGTGGTACTATGATAACTGAGGCAGATATGAAATGACAGATAAATTATAAATTGTTTAGACAATTGTATTATCTATATGGGCACTAATCACACCTCCTACGTGGAATTATAACATAATTAAAGTTGGCTTGGTGCAGGAAAATAATTGCTTTAGTGCACAGGAGACATCAAAATCAAACAATACACTGCGTGCATCAAACCTGCCTCCAACAGCTCCACCCCACACAAGGACATCCATACTCTGATAGTGGATTTGGATGTGTAATTTAATCATTTAATCAATAATTCGATTCTATTTAAGGTGGAATTTAGAATAAAATCGTAGGTATGCAGTTACACAGGGTAGATTCAGAGCTCCCAGATTCATTAGATAGTAGATTCACAACTCGGGGGACAAAGGAACTGCTGAACTAACACTACACCTCATTCCCACATGTAACCTGATACACACCACTGATGCCAAAGGCAGAGCAACATACAAACAAAGGAGCTTAGCAACTGGGGGAGCAATAGGTGGTGAGAGCCAAACGGACCATCCAGCCAAAAAAAATCTCACCTCGGCGACTTTCTCACCTTCACTCTTATCTTATCTTATCTGAGCCGAGCTGAACCCTGCGGGGCCATCGCTGGTTTCTGTCTCTAGCAGGTCTGTTTAAATAAACTCTATTGAGGGCCTCCTTATATGGAGTTACATGGGAACAAAGAGTCAGAACAGGGTGGCATCAATCAGACACAAGCAAGGCCAGTCACTGACAGACTGCTGAGGCTGATAAAACTGATAGTGTAGTGATAAAAAAAATAAAATTAAAAAATACAAGTATTGCTGAAACTAAATATCCGAAAAGGTGTCTGTGGAGCAAACAGACAAGTCACAAGACAGGCACCAAGGCTTTAGGTTTGCAATTTCTATCAGGCATTGGTTTTCATTTTTGTTTTTACTGTTTTAGTTTAACATAGACAGGACTCTTGCTGAAGCTGCACATGCCAAAAACAACAAAGGAAAGAGATCTGCTGCTGTTAGGTGACAGATTTATATTTCACCCTTAAGTCTTGTTGCTTCACTTTATGTGGATACACGTCGAAACTGAACACTGGAAACACTGCAAGGAAAATGTTCCGGTTCTGACTATTTATATGAGATTATAATCGTAATAATATTGGTGTATTTCTAGATAGAATCATGTCTGCTGAAACTTGATCCTTGACATTTTCCCCAACACTACCTAAACGGGTGGTAGGTGCACATATTAAGAAAATCTTAGTCATCTATCCCTCCCCTGCCAAGCTATCTAAGATCACATCTTTGATTTAGCTCTTATCTTCAGTCATGAGCCTAACAGACACTTGAGAGTTGTATATGCAGCAAAAAGTTCAGACAAACACACACAACAATGAGTACTCTAGGCACTCAGAACAATGGGACATTTTTGGCTTTGTCGGGACCTCATTCCTGAGACTTCCTGACATCAGCTGTTGTGATATATGATCTTTTCGCCGTGTGTCCGCAAATGTGTCAACAGCTCTCTCCTGGAAACATCTGCTGTTGATTACAGTATCAGTCTTTATTTATGTTTATGCTTTGAGACTAGCTCCTAAAGGCAGAGAGTTATAAGCGTGCTGCCACCAGGTAAAGTGAGACATCAAGATTTCATGATGTAGTAAAGTAAACTGAAGGTCAAGCAGATTCTGCAGATTCGTAAAAAGCAAAGATAAACCTTCAGCCACTGTTTTATTACATTTAAGAGACATTGTTTTATTGGTTCCTCGTGAGTCACATACCTACATTTCCATAGTGCTGAGTTGAGTTGCCTGCTACGGGCCTTTGAATCATTGACCATTTATGGCGTGCTCACACACCAACATGCATGCAGGCTTCAATCAAAAACAGCAGTCCCTACCTACCACAAGCCAGCTGAGTACTTCACAGCCGGCGTACCAGTGCAGTTCCCTGGCAACGCCTTAGCGGAGCACAGCAGAGTGCGGAGCCCCGGGCCAAAAACATCAGATCCTATTAAGGCCACTTCTGCAGCAAGTCCCAGGGGATCAATGCACCTCTAATCAGAGATCCTTGACTCCACAAGCCCCGGATGAGGTCATCACCCCATTGATAAGGAGGGGTGGGAGATCTGTGCTCACAACAGTACTCAACAGCTAAAGTAAGGTGTTATCTTAAAGGATAACGATCACAACTTGGATCCTATTTTGGTAGGTTTGGTTACTGTTTCTATCTGATGAGATAACGTTGTGCTCAAAGCCCAACAAAGTCATTGCTAAGATCTGGGACCTGGGGCTACACAATTATTTTCATCAGCGTATCATTTTCATTATTTTGTCAATTAATCGTTTTGTATATAAACTATAAACAGTGAAAATATGCTCATCATAATTTCCCAAAGCCTAATCCGACATCATCCAACAACAATTCTAAAATTATTCAGTTTACTATCATATAACTGAGAAAATCTTCACAATAGAAAAGCTGGAACTAAAAGTACAACCAAAAGCACGAACACCATTATAAATAATCCCTCAATGACAAGTACTGCAGGTCTGAACCAGGAAGTCGGCTATGGATGTTTATAATGGACAATGTGGGTAATAATTTTTTACTTTGTTTTTTCCCTCCGGATAAGTCTGACTGACCTGAAAGTTTGTTTCAAACTTGTCTGATCATCTGACCGCTTGTGTTTCTTGCTCTGTCAGACTCGTTTAATGATGTTGATGTGTTCAGGGATCTCACCAATTAACTTTGTTATTTCTACCGATCAAAACCTCCAAAAAAAAAAAACCATTAAAAAAAATCCAAGTTGTAATAAACCAAAATTATCCTTTAACTGAGCCAGATCAAGGAGAAAAATAACAAAGGATGATTAATTTAGTATTGAGCTAAAATCTCTGGTATTACAAATATCAGCCACAGAATGATGCTTTTTTGTGGCTTTATTAATGAAATGTCATGTAAAGGAAACATCTTACTTAGGCCCTGAAACAAAGAGACCGGCCTGCCACCAAACAGCCTTTCCACTGCCAATGTGAAACTCTAATTAACAAAACTTGCATTAAAATATTTAAAATTTTCCCCAGTGTAGACTGCAATTTGTCAGACATTATGAGGCGACTCGATTTGTCTAATTAAATGACCTACCAACTTATTCATGTGTCATTTCTATTCAGCGTGTGTTGCAGACTTTGTAAAATTTGTTACACCTATTGTCTGAAAAGCCTTGAAATAATCTGTCGCACTGTGTGACTTTCTCGGATATTTGCTCTGACTTTAATTGAGTGCTGTTTTTGACCGTTCATTCTGGCTGAAATGAGGGACACGACCTTGATGCAATGTGAGATGATTACTATGCGTTTCTTTCTCCCTCCCTGCGTGTCTACGTGTGTGTGTTCAACGGCCAGGTTAATAGATACAGGTCCTTCAAGCCAGATGTGGCAGGATACAGCTCTAACCTTGAAGCCCTGAAAGAGAGGGTACAGTAGCCAGACTGTTGTGGCGTGTGAGTGCATGCAACAATGCTGCAATTATATGCATATGAAATCAGAAAAGCTCAGAAGAAATCGCTCCCTGCACACCCACACTGGTTGCTTTCAAATCCACACAAGCCTCCGTTCGCTGTGCCCGACCTAAAATCAAAGCCTACCCATAAGCCCATGTGAGCTCAGGGCAAGCAGAGTTTTCTTGCATCAGTCAAGTGCTCTCCTTTGCTATCTTAGTTGTCACTGCTCTGTGTTGGAATCGCCCTTTATCATCCTCGCAAGCTTTCTTTTTCCTTCATCTTCCATGTCAGAGAATGTGGAGAGTGAGAGACTGCAGGCCTGAGAGGTGTCAAACGACCATAAATGGATGACTCCATTTGTCTGTTAATCACCAGGGTTCAACGGGTCAAGTTTCGCATTTAGGGTCAGAGGTCACAGGTTAGGCACGGCTTTTCGCGTAGGTCATGGGTCAACTGTGAGGTTGAGCACCCTCCAAACGTCACCAGCGAGCCCTGAGAGGAGTGTTTCTTTGTTTTCCTCCCTCTCTCTTACTCCCACAAGTGCTTTTGAGCAACAATTACAGCTCAGTAAGGGTCTGTAAATGTTCCAACAGGTTAACCTTTAAAAGACATTTAAAACAAATGACCTAGGAAAAGCAAGTAAGCGCCCACTTCACCGTGTTTTTCCTTCTCTTGCTCAGAGACTCTTTTCTTCCTGTCTCCAAAACAGTTTCTTTTGTCTTAAGTGAAACGTAATGACACATACGTGCTCTTTCCTTTTCATCGACCATTTCTGACCTCAGCGAAAAGGCCTTAAGGTGTCAGTTGGATGACGTGTGGAAGAGAAGACCGACCAGTTCACAGACTGTCAGTCCGACTCTTTTGCTGTCAGCTTCGACTTCGTCAAAATCTCATACTAGTTTGCTCTCTTCTTCCTTCCTCTTATCTGATGAGTCTCGATGAATGGACTTAACATTCCAAAGTGTTCATTAACGTGAACTAACCGGCCAAGTCTGCGTCAGCCTTTCCTGGGCTCTCTTTGTTGTCGCTTGCCCAAGTGGATACCCTAAACTGTTTGGTTTTCAGGTTGGGTGGGCAGAGGGTTAAAGTGTCTGGTGCCAGTGGATACTCAGTCATCCTTTGTGTCTCCATGAAGAAATCTAAGCCTGCTGCTGATTTGTTGTTTCCTTCATGTGATAATACAGCTGTTCTTTGTGTTTGTCAGTGACAGCCCTAAAGAGACCACATTTAGGACTGCCACGAAAATGATTGTTTTGTTATCAGCTTATCTGTGTCTGATGACTTAAAATTGAATAATTCTACAAAAATCCCAAACGCTGTCAATGTACCATAATATAAAACAGAGAAAAGTAACATATACACACTCAGTTTAAAGCAGGACTGTGTAACTTTAGAAATGTGAAATAACTCTAACTCTAAGTCTGCCTCTAACAAATAAAAGGTTGAATTTATAAGCAATAAAAAGTACACCCTCTCAATTGGATACACTCAGGGATTTCGCAGTTATGGCCTTACATGGTCTGGTATGACCAGTAGCTCATGGTGGCTAATGGCAGCAAACATTTGATAGATAGCTCTTTGTCCATTTGCTACTTGTGCTACTGTTACATTATCTTTCACCATTTTATCCCATTACTAGCACTCATGGCCATTGTTGAGAAAAAGCTGCTTACTTAGGGAAAACAGCTCCTCTATTTCAAATACTGTAAATCTACTTCACTAGATGGTTTTGCATGGTAAGGGTAAGCCGATCTAGGACAGAAACTATTGGCTGTTTTCATATTGTGTCAATAATTTTGGATCTGATAATCATTCTATGTATAAAATGTTAGAAAATCGTGGCATGACAACAGAGAAATCTAATCTTCTCCTACAAAAGTATGACATGGCATCTTAAAAATGGATAACATAACAAGAAAGTAGCCTCAATTTGATCATTTAATCCATCAATGGGCTAATCCAGTGAGGGATAGTCAGACAGACATGTTTCTCCTCATTACCGTTCTGCCTGGCTCGCTTCTGTCTTTAGGGTCCTTCCCATGACCATAAACGGCCTTTCTGCTCAGAGATCTCGGGGTCATGCTTTCAACGTATGGGCCGATAAAAGCTAAGGAAGAGTGTCTACTGGGACTAAAATGGTTGTGAGAGAGGATGGATGAAAAAGAAGGGAGGGGTAGGAAAGAGGAGAAGAGGAGTAGCAAATTATAAACAGTACTGGGTGGAGGGAAAAGGGGAGGAAATAGCAAGAGAACAAGATAAAGCGATAGAAGGGAGAAAAAGGGTGGGATGTAGGAAAGGACGGAGGGAAGGAAATGGAGGGGAAGGGAGATAAAAGTGGAGAGAGGGAGCAGAAGAGGAGGAGGCGTATGGATGAGGAGGGTTAGAAAAAAGAAATGAGATGAATTTGAGAATTATTGACTAAAGAAGTGTGCAGAACATAAAAGGAGTGTGAAGGAAGGTATAAAGAGAGGCAGAGAGGGGATGGTGATTACTGTAAGGTGGGTAATTATAGCGTGTGAGTAAGCAATATTAAATAGAGGTGACTACACAAGCACATAAATACAGTATGACAAAGCACGACAAGATGGCTGACGCTGTCTAGGCACAAGCTCACACTTCCTTCGCTCGCGTAGCGTCTCATTAATTACAAAGCAAACTCAAAGTTGACAACTCAGGCCTTTTAAGGAACGCAGCGCCATATAAGAGCCTCACTCCTCCTGGTCACTTTTAACTCTTTTTATATAGCTGTAGATATATTTATTCAAATATCTAGAACAAGTCTTTAACACTATCTTTTTTCTTTTCTTCTCACATCAGTTTCGCAGGCTCCTTTGCCAGCCATTCCTGACGCTAAGCCTTGTTGTCTTTTCAAATACCTCTTGTCGCACAGCTGACAAATGGCTAAGATAAGATGACAATTCCCCCGGCGCTTTTATAAATAAACTCCAACCTATCAGACGGTAGCTGGGACAGGGTTTTACTATTTGTGTGAGCCTGTATAGGGGCTTTTTATTGTTTATATTAATGTATACTTCAAGGTATATCTTTGTTTTTCGCGGAGTGATTTGAAGAATATTTCAATAAATCACTGTGTCTATTGTCTCACACAGTACGTGAGATTCTTTGTGTGCTTTCCCTTTTGCCCTATCATGGCCACTTTACCTTCTAAGCCCCCCTCCGATAATGTTTCATGTCACAGAGCGTTAATATATCTGCGTGCCCTTTTCATAGATACATGCACACGTACGGACCACACACACACGCCCACGCCACCGTGCTAAAGGCTGGCTTGGCCTCCCTCCGCTTCACAGTGCTTCTCAAGCAGCGGATCTCCCCACCTACATCTCTCCAATGAAAAGGTCACACTGGCCACATGACCTGTTATTTGAAGAGGACCTGGTGGATCCCCAAAGCAGGCCAAGCACAATCCAATTACACCCCAGGGAGATACGCTGCATTTGCTGAACTCTGCTTGAGTGATATTCTGTTTCTCTTTGGGCACTTGTAAAGATCCACTTACATGTTTATGGTGAGCCAAGAACTAGAATCAACAGATGTCTGACAAGATTTAAGCCCCTGCTGTTTTTGAATGTTACATCTAGGAACACAGTTTCACTGTGAACTGGGATTTCAAGTAAAGGTAGTTTCATCCTGTAGAGGAAACAAAATAAAGGAAATAAAATGTGTTCACTCATTTCTCAAAAATCAGGTGCAGTTTGACAGTGGACCTCCAGCATCAGCAAGGCCGGGCAGGTCTCGACTTAAATAAACATGAGTTAGCTTGAGGGAAATTGACAGCAAAAAGGCTAAAGGTCAAGCTTAGTCGGGTGACTTGGTTAGCTAGGATGCATTCCATAAACAACCTGTACTGCATGCCTTCAGCTTTCTCTTTCACCATTATTCCCCTTCTCTCTTTACTGTGCACGATCCCTTCAAACAAAATCAGCCTAACAATAATAGTGAGAAATTATTATTTTCAATTTTCAATTAAACTACAGTTTTATTTCTGTCAACTGAATTGACAGTTTGATCTGTAAAATGTATGTCTCAATTTTCCAGAGTCTAAGGTGGCATCTTCTTCTTGCTTGTTTTTTCTCTCAGTCCCCACTGAGGGACATTCAATTTACAATGACATGAAAAAAAAGAGAAAAGCAGCAAATGTTTAATCAAATCAAATGAAAATTAGGGCTGCAAATAATGACAGATCTGCTAATTACGTTTTTGATTAATTCTTTGGTCACTAAAATAAGGAAAAATGCCTTATGCCCAGCGTGATGTATTAATTCATAAGCCAAAGACTTTCAGCTAACTGATGAATCGATTAATCAACTAAAACAAGCATATGCAATTTTTATATGATTAACTTTTGGTGAACTGGCTTTGGTCCTTCCCTATATGTCATTATATGTTACCATCCTGACAACACAAACACGCCTGGAATTTGTCACCTCAGTCTTTATGACTGGACTTCACATCACTGTCTCCACAGTTAAGAATGAACAAAACCTCACATAAAACCATGTTCGCTTCTTCTGCAGAAAACCGCTTCAATCCACTTTTTACAAAATCAAATCTTACAAAATCAAATCTCCTCTCTAGCTCCTCTTTTCCATACAAGGTCTGGAATCCACAGCTGCTCAAAACATATCTCTGACATTCACCATGTGAGAGAAGGTGTGTCACCTCGACTACATCAGTGGCCGCTGAGTGCCACAATATGTGAAAGCATCCAGAACACCCGATAATAAAGCTTATCAAACCAGCTCGCAAGATTAGATGCTGCCGGGGCTGAGACCTGCATACCTTGCCTGCAACAAGACCATGTTTGGTGAGCACTGGTCCACAGAAGATAAACACTAAGCATCGTCGAGCTTTGGTGTACACTGATGATGGCGTGTGAGGTTGAGCAATGAAGCAGGCATGAGAAGCCAAGCTCGCTACGGCGCTTTACTGGTGCGAATCAGTGATCCATTGCGTCGCATAGTACACCGTGCAAGAGGGGGGAAATGCTGCTGCTGTTGTTAAGCATGTGAGAGTCATACCGGCAAGGCTGTTAAACTTTGGCTCTCATAAGGTCATAGTTTATGGTCACTTTAGTGTTGTTAAGCACAAAGCTCTTTAGCATTTTACATTTAGTGCTGCTGACAAGGAGAAACATTTGTGAATGTTTCTGCACAGGAGCCGGAAAGGGAAAAAGTGCAAGTCTTACTCAGAAATTAGTCATGTTATTCCTAGTCTTGTGTGTTTTTGTGTTAATATCCACACCTGTCTGCAAAAGTGTGTGTGTGTGTGTGATTGCACTTATTCACGCCTGCTTGTATATGTGAGTGTGAATGTGTGTGTGTGTCGTACAGTCTCCTCAAAACTTGCTGCTCCCCTGCATACAACACACGTCATTACACCAAAGATAAAGCGGTGCTGTCTAACCTCACATTAATTCACCTGAGTAAAATTTAAGTCCCTGCCAGTCTGGATGACTTCCAAACATTTCCACGACCATTAGATTCCTCTGGCCATCACTCTCTCCGACTCTGTGTCTGCCTTTTACGCAAAGCAAGGGACAAGTCTCGTCTAGACCCTCTACATGTGGACACCACAGAATTTAAAACATATTTTAGGGATTTATTTATGAAACAAAGAGACAAACAGAAAAGCTGCAAATTAACAAACAATTATTCATTTTGGACTAATCTGCTTAATAAATCAATTACTTGTTTGGTCTATCAAATGCCATAATTTCCCAGAGCCCAAGATGACGTCTTTAAATTGCTTATTTTGTCTGAAAAACCATCCATTAGGTAGAAATGTTTCATTTAATATCAGGAAAAACAGTACAGAAGAGCAGGGAGTCCTTACATTCGAATTGCAGAAATCACCACATGTTGTGTATTTCTGTTTAAAAAATGACTGAAATGATTACTCGATTATCAAAACTGTTGCCTAAAGTTACTAATTTTCTGCTGACCAACTAACTGATTAACTGACTAATCAGTTTAAAACAAAGTTACAAGACCCTGAGTGCTTAAGCAATGTCTTAGCTGGTAAATGGAGATTAATCAGATAATGTTCTTAAGGTAATGTGAGGAAAAACCATCGCTCTTCCAACTGAAGCAAATATGTTGAGCTGTGTAGTGCTGAGACAATCTGTCGATTAACTGAGCAACAGAAACCTTCTGACAACTATGAATCATTTCAGCTATTTACTGAGCAAAAAATGCAACCTGGTTCCAGGTGAGAGACAAAGTAGAGAATTTGATGCTTTTCTCTGTATTATAGGATTATAGGATTGTAAATGAAATATGTCGCGTTGTGGAGTACATCCTCTGTAAAGACCTTTGAAGATGTCACCTTTGCGTCTGAGGACTTCTGACGGGCATATTTTCTACCTTTCACAGACTGAAATGTTAATCAATTCGCTAAAAACAGCGATTACTAGATTATTCAATGCTGACAATAATCATTAGTTACAGGCCTAGAGTCATGTGCTGCTACATAAAGTGGCTCTGAAAGATTACCGGTGCAGTACTGTATAGTGAGTACACAAGGTCAAAAAGGTGAGTGCAGCTTTAAAACGAAACTCTCCATTAGGTTTCCAAGAAGTCAGTACTTGAGTCTTTACCTCATCTGAGTGGCGCTACAGTAACTGCTTGCATCCATAGTAACCGCAGCAATGGACCAAATATGGTATCACATCAGGCTGAGTATGTTTGGCTATTCAGTTGCAAAGTGACAAACAGTACACGGACCCTTAAACAAGCTGCTCCAAAAGAAATATCTGATATAATCTCATATACCTTTCTTACATCAGTTGGCTGCGGATGTGTGGGGCTCTGAAACAACAAGTCTGTCGTTTTAATAGAAATATGCCTGTGCCAAAGAAAACCACCTCATGCAAAGAGCACCACTACAAACTTATTTACCAAGAAGGCGATATTATACAGATTGTGCAATGTTTACAGAGGAGAGGAGGAGGAAACTGGGCTTTTATCCAGCATGTCAGAGAAGAAATACATTTCCACAGAAACTAAATGGATTACCTCGCATTTTTTGGACAAACAATATCATTCTGCAGTCTTAAGATGAAGTTAAGTTCTATCCATAGTGAGGCTCCTCTTGCTTGACTGTAATGCAGTAGGTCTGGGTCACAAAGACTTATTGCCTACATGTTGCAGCAGCAGTTTTCTGAACTTCAATTGTTCCCTCGGCTTCAGTGAAAACTAATTCGCCCTGACTCAGAATTCCCTTTACCACTGTTTTTCAGGGCTGTGTGGAGCCTGGCTTTATGGTACAGTAAGCGAGATCTGGCAACACTTAAGTCTGTTGTCAAGTAACTTATGATTATCTTCAATGCAGTCCCGGCTTTAGAGCTACTCAGGAACTACTTATTAGTGGTTCATCAGTTATCAAGTCCTGCCTTGTTCCTCACTTTAACCTCAGTCAGTATCCAGTTATTTGTTGTACCTTGTTGTAAAGTGTTTAAAAAAGAAAAAAAAAGGCATGATTGGCCTTAACTTGGACATTGCTGCTGCATGAGGAAGGTTAAGAAAATATTAAGAGACATAATGAAGGTTATATGTCTAAAAAGTCAAGGAAAATAGAAGACAGGTGCATGACTAAGTGAAATAAAGACATATTGCCTTTAGGAAAACCTCATAATAAATGTTATGACTGCACCATATCATTGGGCTAATAAAACAACTTTTACAAGGTATGAACAGGCTCTTTAGGACAGAAAATGCAACAATAACACAAAATGAGACACATAAACAACTATAGGAACATTACAGGGATACCATAGGTGATAAAATAAGCTGTGGTGGATGAAAACACGCCATTGGGACAGCCGGGTTCGTCTGAATCTCTTTATTAGGCCATCGTTATGGGTCATGGCTCGGAACATTAAACTGAACCGCGCCGGAACAGCACAGAGACCAGGTAGGTGCTCGCGTGCGGACACTCACCTCCTCTTCGTGGTTGGTGAATTCACTCTGCTCGTTTTCTTTCTCGATTTTGTTGTTATTCATTCTGAGTCGGACTCTCTTTTCACTTTCACTTGGACCGTCTTCTACTTCTCTTGTCGTCTTTCGTTTCTGTTTCGCTGTGTTGTTCTCCAGGACCCCCCCCAAAAAAGAAAATTAAAAAAAAAAAGGCACCCTCCGACAGACAAACATTCCGCGTGCGGCCGCTGTCCTACTGACCCGAGCTTCCCACTAGTTTGGCGACATCAATGATGAGTCAAAATATTTATTTATTTATTGTAAAAAAAGAAAAAAAGAGGAAAAACTCAGCTATGAGAGGTGATTTTGTGCTGTCGGATATTCCTCGGCATCCCCTGGAAAGCTTCTCCGGAGGATCTTGTTGCTGCTCCCCAAATGAAATACAGTTAATGTTCAGTGGACCGACGCCGCAGGCAAACTTCTCTCCCCATCTCCGCGTGAGGGAGGGAGGGAGGGAGTGAGGGAGGGGTTTAGGGTGGGGTAAAGAGTGGGATGCACCGTTTGCTGGGCTTCATCAAGTTTTATCAAGTGCTGCAAGAGCGACAGTGGAAAATCAGTGCCAGTCACCTTTTGGACCGGCGGGATGTTATTTTAGTCACAGCAACATTCTTGTTAAGACATTGCAATGTAAAGAAAGATCAGGGCTGTGGCTTGGATTTTAGAAATACACACCCAACCCAAACCCCAAACTGCAAGAACATCTCTGTGTATAATAATAATAATAATTATTATTATTATTATTGTAATTGTTATTATTATTATTATTATTATTACTTGTATTTTTGTGTGTTTGTATTTTTCACAATTTATTTATTTCATTTTTCTGTGAGATGTTCTTCTCTCATTTCATTTCCCATTATGTCCAAATGCTGCTTCAAAGCCATCATAACACTGCCAGGAATAAAACTCCATCAGCCTATGATGAAACTATTATTTATTCATCTAAAAGTGGTCAGATTTAAAGGAATAGTTCCACATTCTGGGAAATATGTTTAGATGAGTTTGATGAAAAGACCAACAGGCTACAACTACAGCTGACCATTCAATATGAAGCTGAAGGTAGCAGCCAGTTAGCCTGGCTTAGCATAAAGACTGGGGATAGGGAGAAACAGCTAATCTCACAATGTCACAGTGATAACAAAGCTCCAGGAAGTTAACCTTCCTGGCCAAGAAATTATCTAGCCTCCAGAAAAAACTTACGTTTTTATGCATATTGAACAAGATACAACAACTTATCAGGTATGCATTAGATGGCAACACTTAGTTCAATGTTAAGGCCTAGTGTAGGTTGTAACATCTCCGATCTACTTATTGATTTATTGCCTTTCATGGTGTTTGTGTCTACAAACGGGGAATGTAGATGAGAAGTAGCTGGCTAAATCTGGCACAAGTCTCTTCTCTTTGTTTGGAATTGGTAGCTTTACATCTTCAGCCTGCAAATCAAACTATTGTGAGATTATTACATTGCCTTTCATAATCTTTTAGTCTAAATTATATCTAAATTGCATTCATCTGAGCCCTGTATGATGTGGTCAAGAAATGGGTCACATTATGGAAGATGCACAACAGTGTTATTTGTACCCTGATTAGCAGCAGGTCATGCAGGACATGTGACTCATTCTGTTGAGGGGTTTCTCATTTTTTTGTAAACTTGCCCTCCCATACAAGTTAAAGCTCTTGTCTTTAATAGCTCTGTTGTTTGTGTTTAACTGGTTGCGTTCTTGGGAAGAAACCAGATTGTTTGAAAGTAATGTCATTTAGTTTTACCCATCAACAGTTTCCTGTTTATGTGCGTGGTTTAAGAGTCACTCCGTTTTACATAACGTTAACCTGTTTAACTTTTAACCAAGCATTACATACCGTCAGTTTCCATCATAAATCTGGCAATCACAAGATGTTACCCATCAAGGCATGCACACTCAGGAGTATTTTCTCTTTCTTTCCCTATCTCAACACCATAAAATGTAGCACTCAGCATAATTCATCATCTGTAAAGATGCACAGAGCAGGAGACACAGACAATTATCAACCTGACTGTTTAATAAATTTCACATGGCTCTCAGTTGATCATTTCAAGGCCCTTGAATAGTTTCAGGCAAATATTTCCCCTAAGACATCACTGATATAGAATATTTCTGTCTACATTTACAATGAGCAGGGCAGGTTGTGCTGGAGACAACACTTGCAAATTGCACAAGACTGGAATATGATAACAAGTTGTGCTAATCCACTGTGAGCTCGCCCAAGACCATCTGATTTATGACCTTTAAGTGGAGAAACAGCCAGACCCTGGAGCTATGGAAGTGATGTCTCAACAACAGTGGAGATGAGCAAACACTAAAAACTTTAGTGGCTCACCTATTATTGTCTACAGCACAGGATGCAAAACAGCCTTAAAAGCAGCGATCAGGTGACAAGGCAGCCTTGAACGCTCCCCCCATTTCAAAACATTTATTTTGAGCAACTGCTTCACTTTGTATTTTGCGATGAAAAGTTCAAGAGCTGACAGTAGCTCGGTAGTGGAGACTTTAACTATATGTTGCATGACATTTATTACAACGGACAGACTCTCACATTTTGTGACAGCCGGTGCAGAAAACCAAGTGAGTCGTTTTTGCTGAACTTGCACCTCAAAAGCAACAAAAGAAGGAAAAACAGTCATCGTGGATCGGTCTTAGAGATTTCTGCTCTTTCCCCTCCCCGATCATGTCTATATCAATTACACTTCATCTGAAGCATACACAATGAAGAAGGGACATGGCAGATTCTTTTATGCTGATGAGAAGCAGTTCAGGATGAAGAGAGAGGGAGGAGGGTCTTGGAGTCTTCGAAGCAGATAAAAATGGAAATGTTCCCCTTGCTGCTCAACACCCCTGTATCAAAGCTTCCTGCTGGAGTCTGGGGAGCAAGGAGGGGGAGGAGAGGTAGGAAGGAGGAGGGAAGGATAGGAGTTGAAGGGGGTGGGGGGGGTGTCCCAGCTGTGTTTGACAGGTCTCAGGGCTGAGCTGTGTGGTCTGATGCTCGGAGAGGGAGGGTGGCCCCTCACAAATACACACACACATACACACACACACACACACACACACACACACACACACACACACACACACACACACACACACACA
>JBBMJY010000016.1:6091973-6108146 GCA_037833715.1 Toxotes lorentzi | reverse complement strand
CACACACACACACACACACACACACACACACACACACACACACACACACACACACACACACACACACACACTGGGGGGAGCACAAGAGCAGCTAGGAGACAGTCTGGTCACGGTGTCCTGGGTAACATGTCAGCAAGCTTTGACATGGTCCAGCCTTACATCAAGATATCTCTATGTTATCTAGGGGACTGCCAGTTTTTTTTTTTTTTTTAAATGCAGAAATGTTGGCTAAACTGGTCGAAGAAGCCTTGTTGCTTTAGTTTGATCTAATGGGAAGACAAAAGAGGACATGCATGTTTATTTCACATAGTAGCTCGATACCACTTTCATGTCTGTGCACTAAGCTACAGGTGCCAGGTTGGGTTAGCTTAGCATAGAGATAAGGTAAGCACTACAAAGCTCACTAATATACTGAAATGGCCTAAATATACTGTATAATATACACTCTGCAGTCAGAATAATTTTCTGTTCTTCTGTCTTTGGGCCCTTATCATCTGCATCTTCTTTAAGAACCAGAGATCCTTTGTTTCCCAAGAACCTTTGCTGAAACAAAGGCAGGACTGAAGATTGAGACACAAATCAGGTTATCCAATATCATCTTCTGGATCACTGACTCATAGCTAAAAGGCCAGCTTGATATGAGCACCAAAACAGGAATCTATTATGACACAATGCCAATGTATTGACCAGTGGTGGATCACCAAGGGAGGTCCCCTGCGGTTCTCACAGTCAGTTGGAAGTCAAATGACTAAAAGATGTTGCCTCGTCTACTCCTCTTTTTTAGACCTTTTCTTTGTATTGCTGCAACTCGGTAGCAGAGAACACTCCTTATCACTTGCAAAACATTGTTAGTAATTATCTCCCAAAAAACAAAGAGGGAAAAAAGGGGGGGGGGAACAATGTTGCAATCCATTTAGAGGTCATCTGTAAAAACAAGCAGGCCCGCATGTCGACCTGACAGCAGCTCTGTGTTTGGCAGAGCAACACACTTCACCCTTCTGAGTGATGTGGGGTAAGTGGCTCTCATTGGGCTTAGAGCCAGGCCATTCCATTCCTTTGACTTACTGATACGCAGCGTGCCTCCCTTATGCTTAGTGCCCTTTGATCTTCCTCTAAGATCACTAATGAGCAATTTGCGGTCAGATTGACCTGCTCTAATTGGCCATGAGAGGCTTGGTGCTTTGTTTTAGTTTGCTCTGTCCTTTACAGTGGCTTCTTCGCAACAAAAGCCCTGTTTACTCAACCTTTGTGTGACATAAAAATCCCATTAAATGACAATACCTGCTTTTGAAGTTTGTTTTTTAATTGTCTGGGTTGTTTGATTCCCTTTGCATGTCCTCAAGCGGTGTCTCTGTACAGCCTGCAGAGTTTTCTGCTGTCAGAGATGCCATTTGCTGCAATAAATTCTTCTGCACTTTAACAAGACTGAGAATCTGCAGCCATTCTAGCAGCTCTTCTAGGCTGTGCATGTGTCCCTGCTAAGCTGGGAAAACACTGCTTACTAACATAAACCTGGAACCCAAGCATTTTGTCTTCTGACAATTCCAATAAAGTTTATTCAAACAAGATGACTGCGACATCAACACTGCTGACAAAAATAGAAAAAAGGCAACTTTACTTTGCATAATTCTCCTATGAAAATAATGTAAGAAGAAACAAGAATGATTTAGAAGATGAAGACAATATGGTGTTCAGTTTTATCACAGAATAGTCTCAGTGAAGACTACAGTTTTAGTAATATACTACTTCGATATTATTAAAATAAGCTCACAGTAATGGATCTTTTGTCAGCAGTCACATGGGAAATCAGACCATGGAAATGTTAAAACTGCAAGACAGCTGACTAAAATTTCTGACCACCGTGACCCTCCTAAAACTTCACATCAAATGATAACCACTATACAGTGTCTGTTTGTCTTGAGGTGCTTTGAGCTAAATGCTGTGGCAACATGCTCAGAATGACAATGCTAATGCACTACTGAGAATGCAATGTTAGTAGATCCACAGTGTTTATACAAATCATCTAGAGGGGAAGATAATGTCTGCACCAAATTCCATGGCAGTCCATTGAAATAGTTGTCAAAACGTTTCATACATACAGTTTACAGATATTTCAATCTGGACCAAAGTGATGGACCAGCTGAGCAGCACTGTCATCTCCAATGTTGAATTCATAACACACATTATGTTCTGCCCTGCTTACTATCACTCAACAAATACCCACAGGAAGAAATGTAAGCCTGTGCCAGGAAAGAATCCCTCAAGAATTTATCACCTTACAAACCTAAGTGTCTTTTTGTTCGCAGTGTCTTTGTTAGCTGGAACAGCAGTTGACTCCAGGTTAAGTTAACATTTCACGAGGGCCAAAAAAAATTCTAATTAATGAAGAGGGTGTCTGGAAACAAGAATGCGATTAGGTACGTTGCATTACTGAGTAGTGATGTAGAACATGAGTTTATCCTCAAGGGTATGGACGGGGTCGTTGTGAGCTGCCGTGTGTGAAATGTGACAAGCCACGAGACGGAAACAAGACCAAGACTCATCAAACCACTTTTCTTTTCTTTCACATATGAAACAGGCTGTAGTTGTGTCAAGGTACAGAAACACAAGAAAGAGGCACAAGTGTGTGTCGTTACACTGTGCTATAAGCTGTCATGGTTCGGTGGGCAGAAGTAGGGCTGAGTAGAGAGCAGAGGCCACACTAAGTATGTCTCCTAGGCTTGAATTCCCAAATGTTGACACAGGTCTACGTAATGGACTATAATGTTCCCTTTGAATGCTGTTGGGTGGGTGTCTTAAAGCAGGTCAAAGGGAAGTGCGTTAAGTTATATCTTCTCTTTTGTTGTGCAGTGGAACCAATAAAAGGTTAAACTAAAACCCGGCTCCTGAGGTCCTTGTCTTTCCCTCCGCCTTTAATCTTTATTGAACAATGTGTTTTTGAAAAAAAAAAGTTCATTTGATCTCTGCAGTTTGCAGAGTTGCAAAACTGTACACTGTACATTTAATTTCATCCTGTTGTTAGTTTTTATGTTTTTTTGCATGAAAGAAAAAAAATGTACCACTACAAAACCATGTAAATCTTCGTACATATGCACATGCAAACATATCTGTGCACACTTTGTCCATGCATATGTATGTGTGGTGTACTGCGTTTATTTATTTCACACTGCATTAAATTTTACAAGCTACCACATGCTCATAATGTCAAACGGCACAATGCTGAACGCACTCATGTAAATGCTCAACATCAGCATGTGAATATGCTGATGTTAGCTGATGTTTTAGTTATGAAGTTTACCGTGTTCACCACCTTCTTTTAGTGTGTTAACATTCTGAGATTTACCAACAAACATGGAATGTGGATATTTGTACCAATTTTCATGGCAATTTATCTGACAGTTATATTTCAGAAATATTTCAGTCTGGACCAAAGTGGTGGACAAATTGACCGTCCGATGTTGCCATCCACAGTCATGTTGCAAGCATGGCTAAAAAGGAATGACATCCATTTGTTCTGGGTCCCTGTTGTGATGAAATTAATTATTTCTGTAGGATTGCAATGGAAATCACTGCGGCCTATAGGTCACATTTCACTTTTCAAAGGTGGAGTGGACCTGGCTGTAAAGGTCAGCTGTCAGAAAGCCTTTATCCTCCCAAACCAACTGGTGGCCCGTTTGAACGTGACTGACTGCAGTGGACTACACCAAGACTTGAACTCCATGTGTTGCTGAAAATAGACGTAGCAGTAAATTTAAGACTAAGAACTGATGTTATTTATTTCTTTTTTTTTCTGTGGCAAAATGTCATAGTTTGATGTTTCCAAATGGTTCAGGAGAAACGTGTGTTTCACTCACATTTTTGCAGCAACCTGCTCAGTATCTGGTGCTGAATTACAAACTCTCATGCTTCTCTCTTTGGTTATGATAAGATATTATTGACTCTTTAGAGAATGCTGCATATTGCAGCTAAGGCCAAACATTGACTTGAGATAATCCTGTTAAAAGAAAAGCAAATACCACCACAATGTGCAAAATTCTACTTTAACAAATGAGTGGAAGCTGAATAGTTCAGTTTCCCAACAGTACAGTAAGAGAGAGGTATAAATAACTGCTTCCAAATATAGATCAACATTTGAACTTCCTCTCAAATTCCTGCCATGAGTTGCTATCATCACAGCCATTTTGCCTCTGTGAAAACCGTCCGCAGATTAAAAGGCCACACTTGCCCCCCATGAGGTCCTTGTCACTCTGCACATCCGTGCAGCTGTGCCCAGCATCTGTCTTCCTTGTCATATTAAAGTAAAGTGACGCTTTGGCAACACCCCAAAATAAAAATGATGGTAGTGGAAAATAACAGAAGAAGTGAGAACAGAAAAGAGCCTAGACATGGCCCCGGCTGCACTCCACTGCTGAAATAATTAGCCCCTGGTTGATGTGGACTCCTCGTGGGACTCCACCGTGACATGTTCAAATGAGTATTGGCAGTGTGCGACACCAGCTGTGGGCCTCCTACAGGGAGCTGCTGTACTGTGCAGCAACCTTCCCATTGAGCATGACACAAACCCTTTAAAGTCTGAAGAGCAGGAGCAGCGGCCTTGAGTTTGTTTTACAGTTAGAAGACTTTAACGGAAACAACTGTAAAATGTGACATCTGAACTTTTTATGTCAGGTGTTTCAAGCCGTGACGTGTTACTGACTCTGCACCACACACACACATCCATCCACAGCCAAATCTGTGAGTCGGTGGCACAGATGGGAGCACCACTCAAGGGGTTTAACCATGAGGACGGGGAGGGGGGGGCAGCACCAGGCATTATTCAGCCCCATCCTACAGTCCAAGTTGCAACCACACCCATGTCAATTACAATAAACCATGCTCTATGTAGAATTCCCACTGTACCCACGGCACCAATTTGGCAGCCCCTGGTGGGATGTTGCAGGACTGGCAACCCACCGTATCAAAGATGAGGACTACCACACCCACAGATATCTTCGTATGCATCACTTCTGCCCAGTGACTGCACTTTTTAAATGGTGAATCAGATTATCATCACCGATTTGTAGCAGCTATTTTCAGCCCAAAAACAAATTTTATGACTATTTTTAACACAAAAAAACATGAGAACACAGATATTTTTGTTTTATTATGAATAAATAAAATTTGAATTTGGTAAATTCAATTTGGTAACACTTGAAACAAAGCCTTCCTACCAGAGCAGACCGTACAGAGGGTGTGCTATCAGTTGCTCAATAGTCCCTCCTTGTGGTCACAAAATATAGAATATATAAAATCAACAGAATACAAGCTTAAATGCAACCTTCATTAGACTCATTATTGCAATATTTATAGAACAATTATAAATATAGATTAATATAACTGATTAACAGGAAAATGGCACTGTAGATTCAGCATTTTATCATGTCCAAAATATATTGATCTGAAAGCAAAAGTGCAAAACCAGAAATAGTCTGATATGTAAAAGAATGACAGTGTTCCTCATATACAGGTCTAAATGTAGTGTGTGGTGGTCATTCTCAATGCTTGACATAATCTTTTAGACGTTAGGGAACAACACAACAAGTGTAAGACAAGTGCAAGTTGAGGGAAATGCGTGAGCTTCTGTTGTCTGTGTGTGCTGACACCGTGTTAGTTTCTCACAGGCGTGCTGCTTCCCTTCACCGTCTTCTTCAGGTGGTGGTAGTTGGGCAGAATCTTCATGAGGAAGTCGAGCTGCAGAGTCTGAGGCTACAAGATAAAAATCCATCCCAGGTTACATGACTCCGCACGCAAGCCAAGGGAAAGTTCACGACTTGGGGGCACAAGCAAGAATCAGAGGTGAACTGACCTGTGGCTTTTCACTCTGCACACGCCTGATGCAGTTTGAGCCGTACACAACCGTGTTCTCTGGCACGACCTCGCATGTGTTGAGCTGGCAGTACGCCCCGATGATGCAGCCGCTGGTGAGAATCACATTTCTCCCGAGATCAGCTGGGATTTAATATTAGAAAAAAGGTGTATTAGAAAAATAGAATGGATAGAAAGGTTGGGCAATATTAAGGAAAACACTGTATTTATACTGCAGCCTTCATTTAATGTGCTCCGTTAGCCAATAACAACCATCACTGGAAGGTTATTTTATCAATAAACTGTTTTTCAACTAAATCATAACATACTGTATATCAGTACTGAAATATAAAATTACATATATGATGACAGAAGATGTTGCCCACGTTGGATTGGCCTAGAAGGATACATTAAGTCAGTACAGTACTTACCCTTGGACTCAATCACATTATTGTCTCCAATTTTCAGAGCTTGAGAGACTGTGGCAGAATCATTGAGGATTTAAATCTATAAATGAGCAATTTTAAATCATTAACATTCAAAGCAGACTACAGCCTGACTGATACAGATAACAATATAAGGATCTGACCGCTAAATTTGTTAAGTGTTTAACTAATCTTTTCAGTGCTCCCTGGTGGACAAACTATGTAAAGACACATCTTTGGTGTTTCTGAAGGGAATGTTTTTTATTTTTTATTATTTAACAGCAAACATAAACTCAGATACAGAAATATTTGTGATATATTTATGATAAGCTACTATCAGGCTGTTTTTTTGTTTTTTGTTTTTTTTGGATTGCAAAGGATACCGCATCCAACTTCGAACACATTATTGGTCCCAATAGTCATGGTTTTTGGCTCGACCCCCTCAGTATCTGGCATTATATTCTCTGGATAACTACAAACAAAGAACATATGGTAAGATAAAATGAAGTAAAACTGTCATGATCACATAGGGAAATTATCATGAGAATGGTAGCGCGCACACACACACACACACACACACACACACACACACACACACACTACCTGTTAATAATAAGTGTTTGCTCCTCTATTAGATTCCCCTCTCCAATGATAATGGGCCCTGCCTCTGCTATGATCCTTGCTTTGGGGTGGACAACTGTTCTAGCACCTGAAAAAATATAAAAAAAAAGATTTCGAACAGTGTCTTATCTTACAGGAGCATGCAGCACATGGATAAAAGATTAACTGTATAAAAATGGTTATAGCTCTTAATGAAATTAAAGTTCTCACCAATGGTCACATCTCCTCTTATTTCGCTTTCCACACACACAACAGCCCCAGCTGCGATTTTAGCACTGCGAGAAAATTATATGAAATATTCAAACCAATGATGCACTGCAAACATAAACGCTCCATTACAGGCAGAATAACCAGCAGAAAATATCCCACCAGTCTGCGACTCATCTGTAAGCTGTTACAATGTCGGTAATTACAGTATTTCAATAATTACCACACGACCTATAAATATGGGCGTCGCCATCAGTGATTTTGCAGGATTATTTAAAACAACTACATTTTAATTTCCTGGCCGCTTACATTGATTCTTAACATGATCTCAGGACATAAAAGGTTAACGCTGATCAAATATAATCATGTACCTTTTCTGTGCCATTATTTGCTTGCTGGCGTCTGACATCCTTGCGGCGAGGAATTAGTTTATCGATAATTGATTATTAACCCTACTTCGGAGTTGGAGCTCTGGTTTGATTGCGTTTGTCTGGAAACGTCAGCCTGAAACTTTGCTGCCCTCTACTGTATTTCTGCAGTAACATTTTTTTTTTTATTCACTGCAAACACTTTATATTTAAAAGTAGCACGTAAGATTAAATTTTAATATCAATTTTCAGTATTTTTCATATTACTAATTTTGTGAAAGACAAAGGAAGCTAAAAGACTTTATCTAGACCTTATCTTTTTACATTCTTTCATTTACATTTATTCAATTAAATTAATTAATTATTTCATTTAATAAAATCAGACAATAAACTGGGTCTCATATAAGCTTTTATTTTCTTTAGACTTTTTTTTTTACCCCATTATTAGTCCACATTTCCTGTTACTTCTCTCACAGACTCTTACGTACACACAATACAAAAGTGTAACACCAAATCACACTGCAAGTTCAGCTTGTATACAGTATTGATACACATCTCTCATTGCAGTATCACTGTGTGCCCTGCAGGGTGCAACATTTACTAATGGGAGCAGATTCAGCAACAGAGTTGTAAAATGACCCGAAAATGGAACCGTAAAAGAGACTGATAGAGATTTATTTATTTATTTATTTAGCTTATGTCTTCATGGTGGTAAGAACAGAACAAACTCTGGCCTCATGAATCTGGTGTTTAAACAGCGCATCATCTGTTCAGTGGGATTTGAATTCTGCCAAGTCAGCTAGAATTCACTATGATTAAATCGGAAATTGAAAATTCCTTGTTTTCAGAATAAACCAGAGGCATAACTCATGACAAATGGAAAACATCCCCCCAAAAAATCCCAATTTCCCAGTCTCATTCATTACAGACAGCGCCTTAAATTCTGTTATTCATCAAGTTACCATTTAAATTTCAAAATGCTTATAAATGCCTGTTAATTCTCAATTCTAAAACATTTAAAATACTTCACAGTGTTAAGATGTTTTGTTGCTTTGTACTAATTTTCAGGTCAGGCAGTCTTTATTTGTATAGTGCCCACAGGTAGAGCATATGGTCAGAGATGACTGACAAGTTGATGATCAGACAGTTCAAATGTAAATAGTACAGTTTTGCACACGAGAAATTAAAATGTTGAAAAGGCAATAATAAAACCTTTTTTTTTTCAATTAAACATACTAATACAGATCAAATAAGTAAAAGATAAAACTGATTAAACAGAATCACAAAGTTGATGAGAGGGAATGTAACGGGCATCAACGTGATCGCTCATTTTCAAGACTTTTATTTTTAGAAACGCTACCGGAAGTCGTGAGTGTAATCCTGTGGCTCTTGACAGCGGTGAGTTTTGAAGGAGAGCGGCTGGTCTCATCGACTCACCGTAAACTGAGGAGCGGACCGGAGCATCTGAGCCTGCGTTTCTTAATTAGACTGTAGCCTGTGTGAGCCCCAGTCACGCTACATTAGAAGACTTAAAAATACCCTCTTAATATGGTCTCTTAATATGTATTTTAAAAATTCTCACTTGCCTTAAACATTGGATATATGTATTTTTTGTTTTTTATTTTTTGAGTGGGAATGAAGAAGCGCAGTTTCTGTTTTCAGTTTCCGCAGCGGCGGCTGTTTATTCGTGCGCTGAGCTTGTCTGAACTTTGTGTAAATATGTAACTGGGACAAATGAGATTGTGACATGGAGCAGTCGGCTACTCTCGACATAGAGACATTGAAGGTAAGTTTACAAGCACAATAAAGTGCCTATTTGATATAATTTAAATTGAAATAGTCAAGTTTATCTTTGGAGTGGAGAACAGTCTGACATTATTTTAACCTCAGTTTACCGGTGTTTGTTTTATCTACATATTTTGCTGTTTTATTCAGCAGCCCAGAATCAACAGGTGCAGCCAGTACTGCTTCAGTTGTTCCATAAAAAAAAAAAATCCCAGCTAATTAAAGATGAATGGAAAGTGTCTGCTCACTCTTTCAGTCTTGCAGTAGTTGCATTTCTCTCCGGGCATGAATATGATGATTAATAACCAGTGACCGGCGCTCAAACACCTCAGGAGGCCTGCCTGGAGTTCTGTATCTCCCTCTTCCACTATACCTCATATTCTATGCATTCTCCTCTTCAAGAATCACAGTAATGTGACAGCCTATGAATATTCTGCCTGCATGGTTTCTCATTATCATTCCAGTCTAGCAGGGGAGGCAGTAACCTCTGGGTACAGTATGTGCATCTCGTTCTCTGTGCTGCAGTGCAAAAAAGCAGCTCGGTGTCAGAAACCCACACAGCAGAGCCTCTGTTTGGCTGGGCACTCAAGTCTATCTGTTGGCCCGCTACACACACACACACACACACACACACACACACACACACACACACACACACACACACACACACACACACACACACAGCTCTGGACTTAGTGGTTGGGTCAAGCTTATCAGTCAAGAAATCACTCCCGCTCGCACTGGCTCTGAGCTGATCTAGCACTTCCCACTTAGACAAACTTGCAGACTTTTCACTTTCAGCTAATTTGTCATGTTTAATGTGAGTTATGTGCATTTTTTAACTCCAGGAAGGAAACTTTAAAGTGTGAGAATCCCATTTTTTCTGTAATTAAAACAGAGGCTTTGTTTTGGATGCCTTGTGTCAGTATTTTTCTTGATAGTGCTGTGTTCAGGCTGGCACTTCCCCTGTGGGTTCGACTGATGAATGCAAATGACGCCTATGGGGTGCTGTCCAAAATGGCCCCGTTGGCTCTCTAAGGATTTGCTAAGGATTAGCAAGGAAAGCTAGTGCACTGTGCAGAAGTGTCTGTCTGTTTAGATCAGCAGTTTGTCATCTTTCCTCCCTGCCGGAGTCATCATCAACACTGAGGAAGGAACTGACAGAGCTGCAAACATCTGAGACTCAACAAAACCAGCTCTCGACATTAATAAATGATGCAAAGGTCAGAGGTGCAGAATGCCAATGAGGTTTGTTGCACACACTTGTGTTGCAAAACCACAAATGTTTTTCATGAAAGTGTCCTCTGAAGCAGAGCTGCATGTGAACAGCAGAAAGGAAATTCTCCCTACAGTGTTCAGTCTTGTTGGCTGAACAGCTGCGACCTTTCCTTGTGCCAGACTTATTGAAGATCTTTGATCCCCGCCGGTCTTGTACTTACAGTGGAGTCACCTTGTTGCTTTCAGCTGAAGGAAGTGCACTGCCATCCATCCATAAAGGAAGGGCAAGCACGCCTCAAAAGATGAAGCCATTGACGAGCTCCACCGATACTGTAACTCCACCAGAGATGATGGAGCCACAAAAATTGGATTTCACATCCAAGTGGAGCGACTATCGACAGCACCACCCTCACCCACATGCTTGATTGTCACATCAACAAAATGTGAAATGGTTACATCAATGCATTGAGTTGCACATATAAGAAATATAATTGGCTTTCCCAGTTACAGCTGTGTACTCGGGCTTCTCTGTCTCTTTGATTGGGCTTTCTGTCAAACTAAATAGCCCACAGAAACTAAATAAATAGGTGCTTTAATACTGTATGTCAGACTTGTAGCACGATAGTGTCCATTCGTTTTCCCTGCTGCTGCCTCAGCGACTGTACCATGTTCATATCTGGGATGGATGAGTACAAGCTTTACAGTCATTAGTGCATCTCAAATGTTTTCTTACCTCCAGCTGTGGCAGCCCTGTGGGACTCCTGTGGCACTGCTGAGTGAGAGAGCACTCACCGATTTGCTGATTAACATTATCAAGCATTAATAACGTCTCATTTTCTTTCATTAGGGGCTTCTCAGCTGCATTTTGCTGCCTCTGCAGCATGTCACTGTTTGATCAAAACAGCATGTAGAATATCACCCTCTACACTAATTGGTGAAGATGAGGCGTGCTGGCAGTGGGCAGGGACTGCTGGGTAATTGCTGGCTTTGGCTGGATCCAGTTGTAACGTCTTTAGTCAAAGCTCTGAGGACCGGCACCCCTCAAATCCTCCCCCCCCCCAAAAAGCAAAAAGGAAAGTGACATAGATCTCCACAGAAACTACAAAGGGATTCATTAAGCGTATGCAACGTGTACACAAAGATGAATATGGTCATGAGGACCCTCTCCAGCTCAGTGCGTGATCTACACAGATAACAGCTTTTATAGCTTATTGTGCCTTAGAGAAGCAAGTTGCTGTGTAGGTGTTTAGTTGCTATTAATAGAAACGACATGTAATCAGGACTGTGGGTGGTAAACCATCCGTAGTGTTGAGTAGATTTCAGACCAATCTGTTCATCATAATCTGCTGACACTGGTCTTGAGAACAAGGTCTACAAGAAACAGGGTGATAGACAACTCACCAGCCTGGGTTCTGTTATTTTTATGTATTTATTTATTTATTTTAGCTTATTCCAGCAGGTTTTGAAAGTTTGAGTTGCATCCATATTCTTTTCTTAGACTGTTACATTTTTGAATTTCTGGTTTGGTTTGTCACTATTCTCAGGTTAATTATATGAAATTAGATTTTTTTTTAGATAAAAAAAAATTGCAGCATGAGTAAATTATTGAGGGTCGGCAAGAAATTTATATTTCAGTTTATTGTAATAACCCAGACAGTGGTATCACAGTTACCAACTTTAAGTGTCCATCTGTAACTGACCACTGCTCCTATTTTCTAATGATTATCAGGACTGTTTCCCTGGTTGCTGCATTAAAAGCTCAAATTTATTAATTGTACAGTTTTGAAGTGGATGTATCTGCACTGCTTTTTAATGCTTTTGCATATTAAGAGGTAACTGTCAAATCTACTGCACCTGACCTAAACTGATAAATGGGATTCAGCGTGGTGTGACATGCCTGCACAGCTTGCTTCGTAATCAATATTTTGTTTCCTAAAAGTCAAAGTAGTTTCTCACAGTCGCTGCAGTTGGACATCTCGATCAGTCCAGTCCAGCGTGTTTGTGAGAGTCAGCTGTGACCGGCATGCTGAAATGACAGATTGACAAAACGCCAGCCTCTATGCACTCCTCCATTTGCTCTGTGAATAACCAAGCTTTAGGAGGCATGACTCGACCAGGGTAATATATGCATTAAAAATCTTGCAAAGAAATCACAGGATCCACTAGCGTTGGAAACAGTGGGTTGCCATAGAAATTACAAGTGCTGAAGTTTCCCCTAGCAACAGTGGATTGAAAATAGACCTAATCTGTCCAGCAGGGGCTTGGCTGTAGGCTAATATATTGGGTTTTAAACTTTTTTTTGGGTAGCATTTAAATTTTTATATAAGTTTTAGTGTCCCATAGATTCCAGATAAGTTTAAGGATGTTCAGTGTAATTTGAGGATCTCAGCACTCTCCGTTAATGGTTTTACCATTGTGTTGTGTCTAAGACATCTTCCTACGTTGTGGAAAGTTGTAGTTGTGAAAATGTCCTCTGTGACACTGCATTGTTTATATTCACCCGCTGTGTAAGCACCTCTCATAATGCTCCTGTCCCTCGGCTGTATCACTGGTTAAATTGAAATCGCTGACATTTCTAGGCCAGAGATATGGGTCATTTGTATTTGGTGCAAAGGCGCAACACCCATTTGTGAGACATCTGCCACCACTTGCAGATGTGACCCAAAGTGTTTGTCCAAGGAAACAGTCACTTAAAGAGTGGATTAAGTTGTGAGGCAGTGATAAGGCTGTGGGAGACCCTTGTCCTGTTTGGAGATTGTCCAGTTATTCATGCTCTTCCAAGCAATGGTGTCACTAATGGGAAGGATGTGGAAATACAGGCTACAGTCCACAGCCCAAACATTACATTTTGGCAGGTTTGGCAGATCAAAATAAATTGCAAATATTGTTGAGTTTCTTTTACAATAATTATTTTCATTATCAGTTAATCTGCCACTTGTTACTTTTTCCATTTAAATGAAACAGTTGCTTGATTGTCACATCATTAGTGGACTGATTAATCGACTTAATGTTCCAGCTCTATTATGGATCTATGTGAAACAGAGCTGCAAAGAATATCAGTGTAATTGATTTATCAATCAACAGCAAATTAATTGGCAACTACTGTGATTATGGACAAATCACAAATCACCAAAGACAGCTCTGCTGCTTTTCCTGGTCATTTGATGATGATGATGATGTGGACCTTGGGCTCAAGTATATCACATTCTTCAGTTTTCTCCCTGATTAATGGGTTAATTGAGAATACAACTGGTAGCTTAGTCAGTAATGAAAATAATCAGGAGTTGTATTTACGAAGTAAAACCATCTGAAAATCCAGGTGCTTCTGTGAATTCCTGGACAGACTGGAGGACGGATGCTTATTTCTGGCACCAGCCATTTAGCAGCTGATACACCACACACTGCCTGATGCACACAGTCATTATACAGTTTTACAAAAGTGGATTCAGTGTCTGTGGCTTTCTTATCACTAACATGTATCAACTGCAGGCCCTCGTGAGAGACATTGATTTATTCCAACAGTAATATACAGTAAACCATCACAGGCTGTGACTCTGTGTCCTGGCTGTTAATTAAACCTCGGTCAAGTAATTTAGTTCCTCTTTGGGAAAGTCTTCCGCTGAGCTAAAGAGTCTTTTCTTGCTCTGCAGCGGGTAATGAGAATCTGTCATGAAAACATACAGTCTAGTGATACCTGCCATCAGTGCTATTGACGTGCTGAATGTGAACAAAGCATGTGGGGCATGGTTTCTGAATTGAGTTATGCATCCATTACACTTCTGGAGTCCCTCTGGGAAAAACTGCACAGGTGTGTCAATTATGGATGTGTGTTTCACGCAGTTAAAGCATATTATAGCATATATGATATTACAAATGAATAGTGGCTTCTGTGGAAGTATTTAAAACTTTTTTAAAAATTGTTTATATAATTTGACACTGGAATTTTCTTTTACATGAATGTGCTTTACTGTTATTTTTGTTGAGAATTTATTTTCTGAATGCAGTGTGGTCACAGTGTTTGAGAAACCAAGCCATAAAGATTTTGGAAAACAGTACGATTACTTTTTAAAGACTGCTTTTGATTTTAACAAAAGGTACAATGTGTCATCTGTTAATATTCATTTCATGGGGGGTCACAGCAGTCGTTTGCTTTGATTTTGATAAATTAAAACATAAAATAAAACATCCTACTGCTGCTGGACATTTTATCTTGGTTTTGTACGAGCAGCCTCTTTGCTTTATCCATTATTTATGCAAGCGAGTGGGATCGCAGGCTGCTTCAATGTGAATTCATCCCAACAACAGCTGAGCAGAACAGTTCAGAGCTCAGCCAGCCCTGCAACCTGTGATGGGGAGTTTCACACTGTCAGCTCGCGGTCACAATCGGTTGGAGAGCAGCAACTGCTCGCCCTCGCCTGGACAACCGCACTTGACAGACATCATCCCCCTCTGATCTCAGATCAGAGCTTGTATGTAGCAGCTTCTCAGTGGCTGGCAGGCACTTGTTACTGTCTGAGCCAGACTGGAGAATATTTTCTGGCATCTCATAATTCACCCCTTGCTTTCATGAGTATTGAGTGGAAGAAAAGCAGCCTGTAATTTGTTCATAATGTGGAATTTCATATGTGAAGACTGGTCTTTACTTAAGCCATGGACTGACTACCGTGGCAACCCTCTCCATCAGTTTCACATCTTCTCCTGGACATAAGAGATCTATAAAGCCTCTGTAATACATGTGGCATGTGAAACATTTTCCCGTGGAAGGCTGATGGGCAGTAACATTAAAAAGATCTCAGCCTGAGGGGAGCCATAAACAGGTCGGCTGCAGGAAGCCGTCACTCACTGTGACTTTCTTTTTGAACACGGGGATCCAGTTTGACAAAATGTCAACAAGTAATTAGCATTTAAAATAAAGCCGTGACATGTTATTAAATCCATACAAATGAATTTTCATTGCAAAGTACCTGAATACAAGCAGAAATGCCATGCGCCTCGCTTCCCACTAGTGCAACTTACATTAATCACTATTATTAGTTCATACGTATCCAGATTTTGCAGCAATTTTCTGTTTATTTACTTTACAAGGAAATGAAAATCTGCTGTTTCAGTGCTTTTCCACTTCTGGGCCACTTACTCCCACAACTGATCTCTAACTTGTAATCAATGAATCTTGACTGATGATGGAATGAAAGAGGATGGGTATCTGTTTTAATAAAATAAAATCACCCAAATGACCTTGTGTTTTATGAACACAGTCTGATGGATTGCTCTGCTATTTGTTCAGTTTCTTAAAGACTTCAGGTCAAAAGTTTCAAACAACGGAAAAATGAAAATTTCCCAAAATAAATCTGCAACGTTTTTTTTTAGTTCCTAATATATCACAGACTGAAATCTCTCTCACGCCATTTTATTACCAGGCATGGATGTTTCAGGCTGTGCCGAGCTTACATTCATGGTGTGGTTTCACCTTTTGTGCCTAATATAGTAGCCCCATTTCGCAAAAATTGTAAAATAATACAGCCAAGAGTCATTTTTAGTGCTGTTTGCAAGGTAATAACCACTTACAATATGTGATTCCTTCTGTGAAATGAATATATCCTTGACAGGCAGCCAACATAAAGGCTCCTATGTGTGTGTGTGTGTGTGCGTGTGTGTGTGTGTGTGTGTGTGTGTGTGTGTGTGTGTGTGTGTGTGTGTGTGTGTGT
>JBBMJY010000016.1:6063604-6084559 GCA_037833715.1 Toxotes lorentzi | reverse complement strand
ATATATATATATATATATATATATATATATATATATATTTACTTGTTCAGCTCAGAATGCAAATTGGCTTCTGGCACAACAATAAAATATAATTAAAATTTAAATATATTTATGCAAATATTTGGTTGGGATTACAGTTAAACCCTGAGCAGTGCTCTTGATCTGTGCTTTAAAGGTTTGCATTTTATTTTACACCCGCTCACAGGAAGGCAGTCGCATCATATGAGGTTGCTTTGTCTTGAAACACTTTCTTCGAAGCAGTGTGCCGTGCTCTTGCTTTCGGCTGTGATGTTATTCATTGCATGCAGGAAAGCATCCTTTGCCTTACAGCAGCCATGGTAATTTTTCAGTCTGATGGGGCCCAGTGCACCTACAACAACAAGCTCCATTTATGTGCACTCACTCTGATCTGCACTTGACCTTCCTCAACAGGCACAGCGACTAAAAAGCCTTTTATTTGATCCCAAAGAAGTGTTGAGGAGAGCGACAGCGTCTCAGTAACGGCCCCTCAGGAAACGGTTTAAGACCTATAAACTCTTTAAAGGGATACTTCAAATGAAGAACTCAAATTTCTTCACGATGCCGTGCCTCCTGGAGAACTTCTGTTCATGATGCGCATTTATATTGGGGAGGAGCAAACCGGGAATGAAAATGAACCAAATGACCTCCGCAAAGTTACGCACCACACAATTTGATGCTTCTTTTGACGGTGTGTAGTTAATCACACCTGTTAGACTGCGTCACAGCGTAGTTATTGGCTCAGGGTGAAACTATAACTGAATTCATATAAATGTCAGTAAATTATAAGGAGGTGGGGAATTCACGTCAACAGCGCTTTGTCTTCAATAGATTTGCTTTTGGAGGCAAACTATATTTGGTGCTTTCGTATAAAATGCAGCTTTAGTGAACTGTGACACATGTAAACTGTCTTGACAGTAAACTTTGTGGGAAAAAAAGAGACAGGAGGGTCCAAAATAGAGGGTGGGTTTACTGGGTACCCCATAATACTGCCACAATATACTGTATATGATAATGAGTGTTGTCATATGGCATAACAGTCATTTACAATAGATGTCAAGGGACCTGAAGAGGGAACTAATGAACCATAACTTTTCAACACAAAGAAACTAGTCGTATTTTAAATTCCTTCTTTGCAGAAGAACTGAGGTAAAACGGTTGCACGGAGTCAAAGCCTTTTCAGCATGCACACAGTGACACACACTCGTGTGCCATCATTCAAATGTCAAACAGCCATAAACTTGCAATATGCAAAACTGCCAGAAAGCAGAACAGGTCCAGAGTTACGATGTCTGCAGTGAAGAAAAGGAGACACCTACGCCTGTCACAGATGGAAAACACACATCTTCAGCTAAACCACCCCGCCACCGCTTTTCTCCTAAAACTCTACCTACACATCGTTACTCGTCTGTAGATTATTTTGTTTTAATTTAGTCTTAATGTGGTTTGGGAAGGCTTTTCACAGTCCAGTACAACCTATTGTGTAAAACGATGGCCAAAGCTTCAGACATAACAAACCATAATTATCCTTTAAATGTTCTGTTCACTTCCTCTCTTTCTTCATCTCTCTGTCTCTC
This sequence comes from Toxotes lorentzi, assembly GCA_037833715.1. Lineage (NCBI taxonomy): Eukaryota > Metazoa > Chordata > Actinopteri > Toxotidae > Toxotes > Toxotes lorentzi. The sequence continues at coordinate 6,082,964 of JBBMJY010000016.1, read as the reverse complement.
TCCGTCCCCACATATGCTTCCTGTAGGACAGCTTGTTGGTCTTACGATCAGAAAAGAACGTGACTCTGAACGCCAGAAACAACCGAGGCCAGCTGACCGGCCAGCTCACAGTGGGTGAGTCTCTTGTTCTTATGACTGTACACATCCAGATGTCTCACCTGAAACACCTGAAATCGCCACTTGCCTCGGACAGGTGATGGGAAACACACCTTCTGCAATGTCACTGTGTGGGTTGTGGCCCAGAGGTCGTTATAAACCCTAGAGCAACAGTTTTGTGCCCGAGTTTCATTTGAAATTCAGGTTTATTTACACTTATGACTATCTATCTTTTTCTATGTTCTTATTAAAAAGTGATCTTGGCTGTAAATTACCCAATCAATCCTATTTATTAATTGCTTTAATCAGCATTAGCACAACAATTCATCGTTAAATTCTCTGTGCTCGTGTCTGCGCCTGTTAAAGACTCTCTGTAGCTTCTTCCAGACACTAACCTTTGATACGCTTATTGGAAGGGCAATGGATTCTTCTTATTATCATCAAGTTTAACCATCAGTCAGTCCAAATTACCAAAGTCATTTGCATGATTAATGACCAATGGAAAGCAAATGACCTGCTTATTAACATTAATAGCTATTGATCTTAGCCAACATAAGTTGAGAGTTGATGCTGATTTGACAAGACTGGTGATATGACACTTTTTGGTCACGCTTGACCTTCCTCCAAAAATTAGCGCCTTGCTTTTGTAGAAAGTTCATTTTGCCTGAAATGAGAAGAAACTTGGCGAGAATAATTAAATTCCCAAGCCGTCGCAGTCCGTGGATTAATGGTAGAGAGAGGAGGAGAGAGCAAGGGCGAGAGAACAGGAGGCGTTAAAAGTTTCTGCATGCACATCTGGAAAAACACCAAAGTCTGGAGAACAGGAATTAGTATTCCTCACCAGCGGAACAGATTACTGATTTGTCTCCAGTTATTGTAAAAGCATGGCTGATCCAGCTTTGTTGGACGCCTTTCATTTGCAGTGCAAATGAAATACTTCACAAAGTATTTCAGATTGCTAACAGTCTTACAAGCCCAAGCAGAGTTTCCTAAAGCTGATTTGCAAGAAACACATAAGACAACCTTTATTTGACAGTGCAAAGAGAACAGTAATGTTAAAATTACAGACTACCGTTTAATTGGAAATCTGTCTCTAATGCTTGTTAATTACCAAAGTAAAATATATGTTTAGTCCTAGAAAAATTCATAAAACACATGAACAATACAGCAGAACTAAACAAATACAAAAAGGTAGAATTCTTAGCATATAAATCCTGCCGTTTTATTTCTAGCACCTTACTTAAATGCCCTGAGCAGTGCTTACAGTTTTTCTTTTTTCTTTTTCTTTTTCTTTTTTTTTTCGGTCCAACTTGCACATGTCTGTCTGCAGGACCTGAGGCTGTGGAGGCCCAGTGTCAGAGGCTAGAGGTGCGAAGTAGAGATGGAGGGAGACTGCTGTTCACTGCAGATGAAGAAGAATTTATCATGACAACAGAAAAGTTCACAGTCACAGGTAAAATGTCCCCTACTCTCCACTTACTATCTTTTGATACATCAGAAATACAAAATTGCTGGAAATGATTGAACAGTAAATGTCAGTGACAAAACTATAGGTTTTTTTTATATATATTTTATATAAAAAAAAAACATTACTTTCTACTAAATGTCTTTTTTGGTTAACGTGAGTCAAACACAGAAATGAAATCCAGTCAGTCTTATTATTTTATATATTTGATTTAAATGTTTGAATGGAAGAGTAAGTAAACCGTGTAGTTTGGTTCAAACAAACTCTGCTGCATTTGGCCAGTTGGCTACATTTGTTTAGGATGGTGTGAAATCTGTCACTTAAGCTGTGAGGCCGATTTAACAGTGGTTTCTGGTGCAGTTTGTTTGTGGATTGAGGTACAGTTATTTACATCCACATGCCTCATGATGTTAAGGTGCCAGGGTTTGAAAGACAGATTTTACACCAGCTTAAACGCACAAGTGTTAAAGCATACAAATCCTTTTTCAATACTATTAACTATAGACACATGTTGGTCGGTACCAAAAAAAGTGTTGAAGGTTCGATGAGTACATTTTATGTACAGGCTCCGAAGGCGCTGTTTTTGGACATTCAGTAGAAACTCCCCTGATCCAGGCGAGGACTTCTGAAGACCTGAAGTAAGTTCATTTTCTTTGACTTCATTACAGCTTAATGTCACATGTTCATATCCTGTTCAATTAAAATGACCATCTTTAAATAATGATGATAAACGTTCCATGGCATTTCAAAGTTGATGTCTGCACTGAAACCCCCCACCCAAAAAAAAAAAAGTCTGGCAGGAACCATTATTCAACAGTATCATTATCCTCAAGCACCCTCTTGTAAACTCAAGCCTCTACTGCTTAGCTCGTTATCACACAAATTTAAAACTAGATTTGACCATTATATTAATTTCACAGCGGGGTGAGCTAATTTGTTAGTTATTCTCTATAGCAGTCAGAAATTGATTAAAGCGTACAGAGAGCATGGAGAAAGTGGGTGAGGTTGAGATGCGTATTAGATTCAAACACTCCCATGCATGTGATCCCCACTGCACTCTGCCTGAGGCTCTGAGCCCGGTGTCGGTCCATTAACGAGCTATAACGAGTGTGGTTTGTTGTCCACCTTACTGGTCCTGAAGGGAGGGCTGGGATCAAAGTTGGCAGAAAAAGCAGTGTTCTGGCAGCTAATTTCTCCAGAGTGAGAGGAATACTGATGAGGTTCACTTTAAAGCGCACACACATTCACACACACAGCACTCACACACAGGCTCAGCTCAGGGGTGACCATCTGCAGTGTGTTCAAAATCTTAACGAGAGGCAAGCGAACAGGAAAACAGCAACGTGACTTTCGCTTGGATCAAAGATGTTTAATTTAAACATTGTCAAAGTTTGATTATGTTTGTTGTGAGGCTGTTCAATAAACCACCACTGCAGTAGCATCTTGTGGTACTATATATAAAAAGACTGGCAGTGTTTTATGGAATCTAAAAAAACTTTCCAAGCCTTTAATAAATGTTTTTCCAGTTTAAGTAAACACCTTGCAAATTCTGACTGAAAACTCTGTGAAAATGCATATGGTTATCCCAGTATTTAAATGTTTATTGTATTTCTCCCCTCTCTGTGACTACGGCTGCTTTTCCACCCCACTCTTGAGTACAGCCGCTCAGAAATGCTTCTGCCTTCCTACAAGGCCTGTCACACACACAGCTTGGCCTTTAGACTATGCCACCACTCAAATGGTGACATTGCCTGAGAGCACAATACATAACTCTTCCAGCAGTTATGGCAGATTAGTCTATACCCCTATTTAACTTGATTTGACATAAACAGCCAGTCACCCCCACTGAGCAGAAAAGAAGCACTGCCTGTGAAAACTCACTCCCCCAGTGCACTGACTCCTTTAATGGTACCAAAGCAGACATGTTTTTATTACACAACCACACAGTTAATTATGAGCCAGAATAGCCTGTTGATTGATTACACATGCATAAATCTAATTTATAATCTGGTATGATGACATCATATTGTATAATTAGGGTGACAGTATCAGAAAAGATTGACTCACTGAAATAAAAATTATCAGATGCTAACGCACACATTTTCTATTCTATTACCCTCAGCTCAGGTGAGTCAAGAATCTTTCTGCCCATGTTGTAAAGCAAACATGGAGGTTCTTCTAAAAGTCCAACATTTGTGTTAAAAATGGCAAGTGCATCTTTTTTTGTGTGTGTGTGATTATGGACTTTTTGTCCACATTCATGAATTTCTCCCCTCACTCCACCTCCCTGAAAGTGTGACAACTTAAACCCTCTTTGCAAACCACTCACCACCCGTCATTAGACCTCTCTAGATGACAAAGACACATCTTGGCTCGCTTCCATGTCACTGCTCTTTAACTCTGTAAAAGTTGAGATCGCTCTCTTTGTGATGTGTTTTATTTATCTGCAAGCCAACTGAAATCTGGGAGAAGAACAGAGCGGAGGCAAAATAAAAAAAGAAAAAACACCTGAGATCTTCCTCCTCTTTGAAGCACCTGTTCTTCTCCCTGAGGGCTTTATCTGTGTACACTCACACTCAAGTTTGTCTTCATTTGTCATCGTCGTGCTGCTTCTGAATAACTGCAAAAATATAATTGCAAAAAAAATAATTGGAAAAGCTTTCAGAGATCATAAATCTTGTTTTCTTCTAGTAGGTGTTTACATAATGGACATTAAGTATTTACACAGCAGCACAGGAAGGGAAGCATAAAGAACATGTGAACAGCTTACATCATCATACACAAAATGTAGTATAAACAAAAATAAAAGGTACAGTATAAACACTTTTTATATGCTACCATGGATTGAGACAAAAATGCTCACAAATAAAGTGATGAGACCAGAAAATTACAATTAAAAATGCAAAAGAAAAAAAAAGTTCTTGATATACATACATACATAAATAAAAAATGCACTTAAGAGAATGGGATGTGGTGGCGGATAAAGAAGTGTGACAGCATCAGATACAGTTGTTGTACTTGCAGCAGCAAAAACAAAAGTCCAGGGGCGCAACTAATGATTATTATTACCGTGATTGATTAATTACTTGCTTGGTCTATGAAATGTAAATAATAATTAATGCACATTCTAATTTCCCACAGCCCAAGCATTCATCTTCAGATGTCAGCTTTTATTTAACCAGCAGTATAAAATCCAGAAAAGCAGCAGTTACCCTTCACTGGCATTTTTGCTTGAAAAAGGCCTCAAATGTTCATCAGTCATCAAAGATGATTTAATTTTGTCAATCATCTAATCAATTAATTGACTAATCATTAAGGCTTAGGTGAAGTTAGTATCTTAAAATGCAAAGTCAGGAGTGTAGAAGGTAAACAGTAGAATAGTGTGATTGATTAATAGTACTTCTGGTCCCTTCAGCTGACAGGCACCTATTTCACTGTTTTTTTTTTTTTTTTTACTCCCTCAGTTCGTCCTCTCTGTCATCTGTACACCCAAAAAACTTGGAAACAAGTTTGTGTATGATGACTTGTGAATAATTGCCCCTGTGCTGAGGACCTATCAGGAACAGAGACCTTGATGCTAAGGTCTCTAAAACAAGGGGAGAGCTGTTATAAAGTGGATATGGTCCTGCAGGGGAGGTGCGTCGGTTTGTCATGTCCAGCTCGGAGCTTTGTTACCTTTAGTCACAGCTGCTGTCAGGCTCTGATCAGCTCCTTCACCTCACAGTCACCTCCATAGTTCAGTCTCACTCTCAGAGAATCCTCTGGTGCTGAGATTGAGGGCAGAAATTGAGCAGTTATTTCCAGAAAATTTGGGTCTGAATATGAAAATATTTCTGTCAATTACATAAGCAGAACATTTTATATCTCGTTTTGGAGGATGTTGCTCTGATTCCTGATGCACATGTCTCACATCCGTCAGAAAAGGCAGGGAAGCTGTGGGATGAACGCTGCGGTATTTCTCTCGGTGAAGCTGGTTTGCAATGTAGAATCTTTTAACATTTTACTGTGATACTTCTGTCACCGAGTGTGTTCACGTTCAGAGAGACATGTCTATTCTCTCAAAATCTATTCAGGACAGACAGTGGATGGGCGTCTGATCAGGTTGTGTTGAGAACAGACTTTTTCAAATTTTTTTTGTGGACTGTGAATAAAACTGCTGTTTAAAAGCACATGGGAATCTGTAGTAAGACAAGTCTGACATTAAAAGCGAAAGCAGACCAGGCAGGATTTGAAGGCTCTGTGCTTCCTCACAGTGCAGACATCACATGGTACATTCCCAGGCCCGGCATCAGAGGAAAACCGCTTTTCATTTTATTTTCTGTGCAACTTACTGCTACCAGAGCTCTCGTCCTCCTCTTCAGGTTTAATGCCAGTTTGCAGTGCGGCCAGCTACACAAACTCCTCTCTAGTTGATCTGAGCAGCTTTCAGGACAGTCTCAGCAGGAGCTGTGTCCACATGAGAGTGACAGGTTCATTAAGAAGATAAAGGCAGGGGAGAACAACTTTTCTTGGTACCACTTAGCGCTGGTTTTTCCAGCCCCAGTTTGGTGGGATTGAGGTATAGTGCAGCAGAAGCGTATTTTTATTGACTAGTTTTGACTGCAGTAGAAAAATATGGCGTTTTGACAAATATAAAAATAAACCAGACTTTTGGCTTCAGAACCCCCTCAACGACCAGCCTCATCCACTGTGACTTCAACTCTGGTCATCAGCACATGTGTCCAGCATAGCTCTCTCCTCCGTAGCTCTGCAATGCGGTGACCTTTCTGTGGATGTAAAGGTCATCATGAATACAGCAAGAAAAGCTGGTCAGATTTTCAAGAGAACGGGAGACCCTGTCACAGGCTTTAGGACTGCAAATACCGCACTGGTTATCTGTAGTGAGGGCTTTGCAGATCGGAGTTTTGTGGATGGAGCCAGAAGTCCTCAAATTACTCTGGTACAAGAAGCTCCTTTGGTACTGAAGAGGATGGATTTTAGGGATCTGAAAGAAATAGAGGAAATTATTGGGAGGTTACACTTCTTTTTGTTCAACACTTTGTTTTAGTTCACTAATAAAGTTTTTAACTCAAAAACCATAAATGTAAAATATGTAAACATTTTATGTTAAGTTGGAATTTCAAGGATCTCTTTCCAGAGCATGTGGAAGCCTCTGAAACTCACACATGCAATAAAACTAAGTTCTAGTTCATTCATTACATTTTAACACAGTTATAAAGCAGTGTCATTTAAAGTGGAATATAAGGCCCGAGCAGCCACTGTGTATTTCAAATTATGGCTCAGTAATAGTGATGGTTACTGGTTTTATCAGTCAGTAAAACTAGATTGTAAGTTTTCTGTAAATGAAACTGGAAGCAGGCTGAGGTGGTTGTAAAACCCAAGACATTTTTAAATTAATTCATTTAATCCTTTATTTTGGACCCTGTCTGAAACAAGCACTCTTCGAAATTGAGTACTTCGTCTTCTGGCAGAATTTCCCTGTGTGTGTGTGTGTGTGTGTGTTTGTGAGCCTAGTGGGTGATGACAGAACTGTTTTGAATGAAGTGAAAAGCTGGAACACATACATCACGTATCACTAACTTCTCATTGCACAACTCGGTGCAGAGTGTTTTTAATGGCTCTTTTAATGACTCATCCATCCAAGCTGTGGATAATCAGTGGATGCTTGAGAAATAATTATCGAAACGTGAAGCTGACGGGCACTCGGAAAAAACACAGATCCTCGTGGCTCACTAATGAACGGCATGGTGTCAGGAGAAGAAATGGCAGGTTGCGTTGCTCCTGGAGATGGACTGAGAGTTTGCTAATTTTATTTACAGTTAAATTTTGCACAATAGAAGATAGAAGACATTCTGAAAATTACAATAAAAAGTGCATCTGTCTTCTTTATTCCTACGGGTGTAAGGCACAAACAGTCCCAGGTCAAAGGCACATTTCACAGATCCTCTCCAAACTGTATCTACTGAAAGCTGATTTAAAGTCAAAGAGGCTTTTCAAATGCAGATGAAATTCATTTGCCTTTCTTTTTTCTCCCCTTATTCCACAAGCGCATAATCCGAAATGTGTGTCAACTTTCAGAGGGTCTGGAGATTTAAGCGATTTCAAGACGGCTCCTTAAAGTCTTCCATTTAAAATTCATTGAAAACAGATTTGGGGAAGATGGGCGGAGAAAATCAATTTGAAACGGTTATGAGTTATGAAAACAAATTCCACATTGATTGGCTCTCACACTTATCTTTCCCCGTGTAAACAAATAGTCCACGGGAGGAAAATGCAAATTGCATTAGCCTCAGTGTTGCTGAAGGTCAAAATCAGCTGATACAATTATGGACTGTTTAGGAGCCATACTGGATTAGAATAATGAGAAAAGCTACTTAAACATGAACAGCAGCTTTAATATTCCACAGGTGGTGAAGTCATTTGTTTAACTAACACCTAAAACACATTTATGCAGCAGGCGTCAAGCAGAAATTTCAATAAGCTGGTTTGTTTTTTCAAATGTTCGACATTTTGACTCAATTTTAAATGCCTTGCTGCCTTGGGTCTGTTATGAAACAAATAATATGATTGAATTCCATCAACCTGCCCTAAATCAGTAATTACACAGGGATATTCATAAACGATGAACTGAATAACAGTCAATTGAACCTTGAATGCATCTTGTATCCTCAGCTATTAAATCATACTGAAAGGAAAAGTTTGAATAATGCAACCAGAATGAATAAAGTATAAACAGAATAAATCGATGGGTTCATGCACTAAATTTCTGAGCATGTGCTTGGGTTTTTTTTTTTTTTTTTGGTCAGACTGGAGTCTCCAACGCGAACTCTGACCATGGAGGCTCCCAGAGGGGCTGAAGTGAGCGCCGCCAAGGGGCCGCTGAAGGTCAGCGGTCGAAAGGACCTACAGCTGGAGTCAACAGAGGGAGAGGTGAGAAGATCAGAGGTTACACTGAAAATTAGATTCATCCCCTTACCTATGTTCATCTTAATTTAGTTTTTATTTCTATAAATTTGTTTTACATTTCAAATTAATAGAGTAGTCCAGCAATAAACCCTCCTTCATGAAGTTTATAATGTTAAGTTTTTGTTGAAATTATTTTAGAGAAATTGCACCGCAGTCATTTATCAGTTTGAGTTGGTAATGCATCACTTCAGGGCATCTCTGGTGATGATATTTGAATGACTTCCAGCATGTCTTGGATGTTTCTCCTCTCAGATTCTTTTAGATGCCAACACCATACAGTTTGGGAGCCTCCCGCTTGGCGTCTACACAGCGTCCTCCAGCCAGGTCTCCCAGGAGCAGGTCGTGTATGAGGTGTGTGTCTGCCCCAGCGGCAAGATCTACCTCTCTCCTGCAGAGAGCTGGTCCACATGCCAGGCCATGAGCAACATCTGCCTCTGGAGCTGACCTGGGAGCAGTGTCGGTGATTGGGGACACCTCTAACACCTGCTCTGGTGCAGCTGACATTGAGTCTCCTCCGCTGGAACATTTGACGGAGAGTGGAACTCGACTGGGTGGAGATGGAGCTCAAACTCTTCACTGTCTGAGCTGTTTGAGTTCAGATTAGTACAGAGGAATCCGAGCCTGATACCTGCAGTGGTCTACTGGAGGTCAGGACTCACCACTGACGGTGTCTGAGGACAGGCAGCCAGAGCAGCTCTCCGAAATCAGGAATATCACATACAAACAAGAACATTTCCACTACCTTACATTAGAGTCAGAGGATACAAATTTTATTTTTCTACTACTAGGTTCATCGTAGACATGCAGTGACTGTTCTTAGAATTCAGAGAGAATAAGCAAAGACAAAACACAGGTGCCTTCAGCTGTGAAAGAAGTGATGTTCAACCTGTCTGTGTCAGAGTCAGAGGTTTCTGAAGATGTGATGGTAGAAAGTGAAGTAAGCACAATTCTGTCATGTTTTCCCCCCTAAACTCCAGAATTTAGATGATTTTGAGCATTCTTAATAGAAATTTGAGTTTTTTTCCACTGTGTTAGCAGCCGTTTAATTTGAAATTAAACATGTTTTTATGTGGCACACACTGTACTTGAAGTTTAACCTTGATAAAGATGTGTGAAACAACATAAACATGCTGTTTTGAATGTTCAGGTAAACGTTCAAAAAGACACGCCCACTTTAAGGTAAGGTATTCTGTTTTGTTTGTTTTAAATGATGCTGATGGCACAACATGAGAAACTCAGTTGGACAAACTGTCCAAGAAGAGCTACCAAACTGACCTTGAAGTGGAGCATGACGTTGTTAGTTCTCATTTAATTGCTTGCTAACTCTTACATGTTAAACCCCCTCTCAGTGTGTGAACTGTACTCCTCTCTGAGGCAGCAGCCCACTGTGGAGTTTGACTCAGGAGTCTGGCTGACCTTGGCACTGCAGCTGAGAGCGAGGCAGGCAGCCATGTGTCAGCAGGCCTGCTGGAGCGCAAAGTCTCGCTCCGCCACGCTTCCTCATCCTCCATCATCGGCCTCCGACGGAGACCGGCTGATTCGGTGAGAGCCATGATGGCATTCTAACGAGTCACTGAGTCTTTTTTTCAGTGGCATTGTTATGTATTGTTTATTTTTTTTGTTTGTTTGTTTGTGAGTGAGTGAAAAAACACCCATATAATCACCCCAAATAGCTAAAACAAAAAAAGAAGTGTAAATTGAGATTTGTCCCATTTGCCCAGATTGCATGTTGGCTGATGTCGCATACTGTGTTGATGCTTTTCCAGCTAAGCAGAGTGAACAATCCAAAAAACATGAATTGTATTATTACATCTGATTTAAACTTCTACTCCCAGATGAAATTATTTAGAACAGCTGTTTGACCGTTCAATTCAGGGCACACGCCAACATCACCGTTAAAATGAAAACCAGCAAACAGTTGCATCTTATAATCTTGAACCATATCATTTCTGCTGAAAAAAAAATTACTTTAACAATAAATCTGTAATCAAAATAGCTGTAAATTAAGAAAATTAATTTTCTGTCACACACTAATTACTTAAGCTCTAAATGAAAGCTTCTGTCGCCCCATATGAGAGTTCATCAAGGCTGTGGAGCTAAACAACAACAACAAAAAAAAAAATCCAATAGAGTCACTGAAATAAGCAAGATGAAATGACTGTTCATTACTCAAAACATAACAGGCCAAGTGATGTGAACCAATACCATTTATGTCAGAGGCCTATCAATCATACCAGGTCCGGTTTTGAGTTTTGTTATCCTGGACTGAGTCTTTGAGAGATTTAAGATATAAAAGGGAAGGTTTTGGATAAAATATTTAGAAACTTACTCTATAGAGAAGAAATCTCTGGGGCTTTTAGACAAAGTCTTATTGCAGCCATAAGAAGAGCAAACATCAACCTGAAAAAGGAGTGGAAATAACTCAAACCTGTGTTCTACAGATGCTATCACCTGGTATAATGTATTTCATTATCCCCTCCCTCCCTGTAATGTTGATGTGCATCTTGCCTCAGCATTTCACCTGGTGGAAGCAGGAACATGATCAAATCTTTTCTCTGCCACAGACAATCTGAGCAGAACTGGACAGAGGAGAGCGCTTTAAGGGAAACAGATATTATTGTATCCTGCTGCTGCACAGTCACAGCTGGGTGCACATCACAGGCTTTCTGGCTTTAATTAAGCCCAAAGTTGCCATCAAAAAGCCAAATCAGTGTAGCCAGAGCTTCTGTAGATTTTGTATTTTAATCTCATTTTTTCAAAAAGCATGTGGAATAGCTCTGCAAACAGCAGGTGTTTTGAGGACAGCTGATCAGGAGTTATGAAAATGTGACGCCAGCTGAAGCATTAGTGCTGCTATGTGTGTGCTGACTCACAGTCATGCTTTCAAACTGCATCTGTTTCTTTAGTGTACTTTTAAACCTCCGCTTTAAATCACGCTCGAGTTCCGAATTGAGCAGAGCGGGTAGTTAGATCCAGTTAGAATGAGGCTGGAGTTTCGCAACTTGTTTGCCTTAAAAGTCACATAATTAACACTGAGACAAAGAGTTGTTTGGCGCATTTGCATGACCTGGGGGCTTTTTGGAAAGTAACATCAAATCTCCAAACTAATACTTCACTCCCCCTCCACCAGCAGTAATGCCCATATCAAGTGAGAAGGATGACAGGTGAAAGGTGCACTAGACTTGCAAAAATTCAATAATCACTTTAGGGAGATGAATGTTTTTGCTGCCAGCTAAAGACCTCAGTTGTTACATTTCTGATCATGCTGAAACATTCATTAGGTTCCAGCAGGCACCAGATGCTAAAGACCTCTGAGACTGTGACTGCTTTGGATTCATGCCTTTATATGCATATCAGTTTAAAAACTGAATGTAGATTAATAATTGGACCTGATCCTGGAAAAGGAAACTTTATCTTATTTTTCAGCCCATGCCACCCTTCCCCACAATTTTAAGTTTTAGATCCCTGATCCAAAAAAAGATTAAATCATTTTATATTTTTAAAGTTAGTTTCGGAGAACTCCTCCGTGACCTTTGAGACATCGCTTTGACATACACACCTCAGTCACATCCTCAGGGGAACATTAGGATTAATATGGAACATTTCTGCAGCTTTATGAGGCAGATTTAGGCCTGGTAAAGGCTGTTGTATGCAGCTGCTGAAGACTTAACAAGGTGATGAGATGTGTAGATGTAGCCATGTTGTTAGGATGCCAGTCTTGTGTCCTTCCATACTTTGATGATATCACTCTCAATCCACAGATTGCCTCATGGCTGATGTCACACCATCAAATGCTGCACAAACAGGTAATTTTTCAAGGCGTTTGTTCCAGGCAGAAATGTCTTGAATGCAGCTTCTTAAGCTTCCTAAGCAATACATGTTCTACTTGTACTTTCATGTAAACTAGCTGTGCTGCCGTTAGATGAAAGTGAACGTTGTCAAAATTAAGGCTGCACTGAAATGTTGTTTGCAAAAAGCACACAAACCTACCAGAGCTACTCCTCATTACTGCAATTTCACATTAAGCTCAGGAAAGTCTGTATTCACACTGCTTGTGCTGTTATTCCAGGTGCAGCAGAAGCAGAGCACTGTATCCCACTCTGTATCCCACTCCATGTGCCATAATGGTAAGCTTATAACCTACATTATACAATACATAATCTACATAATTCATTAGGAAGTTATGCTGTGGTTTCTGGGAATGATTTTCGACACCAAGGCCATTTCAAAGAATCTCCAATTTGCTAATTCAGCCCAGATCCAGTGCTTTGCGTGTGCTGCCACCTATTGGCTTGTAGACCTGAAGAATACATTTAGAAAATTCAATCAACTCAAGTTCAAAGCTGGATTACTGCCTGGACACAGAGGCCAAATGTCCCCAGCAACCTTGAAAGCCCCAGGTGCACTGTAAGTCAAACTACTCTACCATAATTGAATTTATTAGGAATCTGTTTAGAAATATGCTTCACTCAAATGCATCAAAAAAAAAAAAAAAGAAGGCACCTAAGGAGGGTCCTGCAGCAATCTGTTTCATAGAGGGATCCAGTTACAAATTTTATTAGTTCAGTTTAAATTGTTCATACATGTGACATCTTTCCAACACATATCCATCAAAATTAAACAAGTCTTTTTCACTATATTACCCTGTATTACCCTTGGGTAAATATTGCTGTATTACCCAAGGGTTTTAATCCTGCGTCGGCCTGTTGGGGGATGTCTGGGTTATAAAGTTTGGCAAACTGGAGAAAAGTTGTGAGACTTGTTCAATGTTAATGAAATTGTGTTTAAACTCACTTTACATCTTCTGTATGCACCCTTAAAATTAGAACTTGACCAGTGACAATGCTCGCAGCAAACACACACCAGGTAGTATTCCAGCATGTAATCTAAAATATGACTAAATATAATTAGAAGCTGTGATGAGTCCTTTGTGTTTCGAGGAAACAGGGTGTTAACTCATAAAGTCAGCAGCCCATCTATTCTCTAGGCCCCCTGTTGGTTAAAGACCATGTTTAAATAATGAGACAGGAACTCAGAATATGAAAGGATCTTTCATTCTTGAATTAAGAAGACAAATTCCATCATTAATCAGGGCGTCTGAATAAAACATAAGATATGCCACCCCATGACCAACCACTGATGTGCAACTGATCTTCAAGCCATCTTACAGATGAAAATCAACCATGAACAATTAAACAGTAACTAGCTATGCAACAAAATAGTTCCTGCTGTATTATAGAGGATTATAAGCCTTGTTCATAGAACGATAGGATACTGCTGCATTAAAAGTATAGTGAATAATAGACGATGATTCTGAATAGATAATGAAAAAAGATCATTTAGCTGTAAATGTGAGGCTCCTGTAATACCATATTGTAAATTTCACTACGTAAATAAGGTCAGCATCACTACTGAGTATACCAATAATGATTCCTGCATCTCAAGAAAAATAAGAAAAAAAGAAAATTTAACTGGAAACAAAAACATTGAAGTTAACTTCAAAGTTGTGTATGATATTTTTAACACTGTGCCAGCTGTAATGCTGCTCTCCAGAGTGTAATAAACATACAGTCTGTTGGACAAACTATGCAACTATGTAAAATATAAACTTGATTTTCCCTTATACTGACATGTTGAATACCAATATTAATGACCCTGCACTATAATGGTCACGCTTTAACAGTTGGCATCAAAACGCTTTTGTAAATACTTGATCAGTTTTTTACCTTTGGTCAAAAATATTTAAGATAAACTTAAATCTATTAAGTTGGAGCCATTTTCAGTGACTTTCAGGGAAAAAAAAAGACAAAAAACTAAAATACAATTAAGCATTGATTTCGGTGGTCCACAAAAGAGACAATACTTCACTCTGTAGGTGCCATTGTTTATACTGAACAGTGTTAAGTGATTCTGCTTTTATTGAGATATGTCAGACCTGGGGAAGCTCGAAGGCACCTTGTGTCCTTGTCAGTGCTTGTGGTCGTCTCTGTGGTCGTGTCTGTAAGGGCGAAAAGGTCTTCGGCTTCCAACTGCATTTTGCCTGTAAGAAATGGATTAGTAAGCAGATAAGCTGAGTAAGAAGAAAAAATAACAACACAAACTACAACCAGCTTCCTCAGGTCAGGTTGTTGGTTTATGTGCTGGAACGATTTCTTGGCAAACGTCTCCCACTCAGAGAGAAAGCGAATAATTATGAACTATTCCTAAAATGAATGCGTGATTAAAAAAAAAAAAAAAAAAGCACTCACCTCAGGTCTTCATCTTGCAGGTCTTCAGCTTTGAGGGCAGATTTTGAAATGCCCATGCCATGAGGAATCCTGTCTGGGTATCTCACAGCAATCTTGATGCCGTTCAACTCAAAACCCTGAAGAAATGAACAGAAAAAAATAAATTACGGGAAAAGTATAATGCTGTCGACCATCCTATTCCTTATGTACGAGGTGACATCAAACAGTTGACTGCGGCTGTATCAACTAAAAACTGTACCATAGGTGGGTGGGGAGTGATGATTGTGCTGGTGCAACAAAAAACCTGTGCACACATTCACAGGATTTGGCTCCCTGCGACTTCCTCCTCTTCCTCAAAATGAAATACGAGCTGAAGGGTCGCCATTTTGACACAGTGGAGAAGATCCAGCAAAAGTCGCAGATGGTGCTTGATGTGCTTACAGAACAGGGCTTCCAGGAAGCCTTATAAACATGGCAGGAGCAGTGTATCGTGACTACTTGGAAGGGGATGGTGGCCAAATTTGAATCACGTACAGTATTTACTTGATATAGGCGCAGTGTCTGATCTTGCCTCGTATATGCAGACACAGGAAAGGGAGCAATAATTTTTCATGGGAAACTGATTCAAAACTGTCCAATCATTATCAGTGAAGAGACAGCAGGGCTTATTAGGACCAGTGCAGAGGGTATTTGCATGGTACTTACATGAAAGCGACGGATTGCTTCATCACAATACTCTTGTTTTGTAAAGTTTACAAAGGCACACCGCTTGTAAACCAGAACCTTCACGCTATAGACAACCCCAGCCCTGCAGGAGAAGACAATATGTGTGAGTGCTTCCTGACTACGCAACTTAAATAAGCTGTCCATAAAAGCTGGATTTAAATAATCAATTTTTCATGTTATTGTTTGTCTCACTAAATGAACATTAAGCCAACGTTCTCTTACTCGCTAAACAGGTTGGTTATCTCAGCATCAGTTACTGGAGAAATCAAGTTTCCCACCCAAATTGGAAACAGCTCCCTGTCGGAAGAAAATATTGATTATCTGAACACATTTAAAGAAAATGAAGGTGACAGATGATGAGACACAACCTATGCAGAGATCCTGATTGCTATTTTGAGAGAAACCATTTTCTAAATAAAACCATCATCATTCATAACAGTTTCAAGAGCATAAAATCATTCAGTGATTTTCCGCTGTCTAGTTAGGTGAAGCAATACCAATAACCACAAGTAGAGGTTAATTAAGCTCGTCCAATATGAGAATCGATAAAGAGTCATGAAATTAACCTTCAGAATATACTGGCTAATATTGGTATCCATAATGCTTAGTAATTTATACATCACTGATATTGATCTGTGTGGTGAAGTTTATGTTTTAAGCATTTATGGGAGAATTGCCCCACTTCAGTTCAGCAGTTTTGCCCTGCCCTCACAACTGTGATAAGCTCAACAGCTATGACACTGAAATAAAATAAAAATACGTTTAGCAGCGAGTTAGTTTTGTCAAAACGTTGCGTTGAGCCGTTGATTACAGTCAGTTATAAATAAAACACCTTGACATTCAAACACTGCAGTTTGCATGAATTTATACTCACAGTGGGGGCCGACTGTTTTCGTTGCTGCTCTTCATGGCCTGATTATAAGCAGGCTTTAGTTGCCCCTGGGCATTTGACATATTCAGAGCTGAGCCTAAAGGTTTGCTCTTAAGTGATGTTTTTGGTGTGTCCTGGAACTGAGGAGGACGAGACGGAGCAGTGGATAATGGGTTCGTGTTGGCTGAAAGGACTGGAGAAACTCCGGTGACGTTCACTACTTGAGCTGGTAGCAGACTGGGATTCTGAATAGCTCCTAAACACAAGAAAAGCATCAAACACACTGGTGACTAACTCAACAAAATCTACACTAATGTTCCCTTGCAGTGTGCTATCTCAAGTGATGCTAAAACACAATTAAGTATAAAATGCACTTCCCACCGATAAGTTTAAATACAATCACAAAAGTGATTCTTGTTTCATCTAATGCACAAAAGCATTAAAGTCTAATCCTCACCTGGTCGATGGTTTAATTGGGACAGCACCTCTAGCGCTTTGTTAACTGTCCCGTGAATAATTAAAGCATTTGAGCTCTGCTCCCGAGTGAAACCATACTCCTGAAGGGGAAAAAAAACCATGGCTAACGTTAAAACAGGCTAAAAACATATTTAGTGAATGGTTGTGAACACAATCCAGTGTCTCTCAAAGTTCAAAAGTGTTGGTACTGGTCACTCAGTATTTCAATGAGGCGACACCTGAACTGATAAACAAAGCTGTGTTTTTGTATTTATGCCAAAAAAATAATAAGTCACATGGAGTACATCACTAAATTTGACATCATTTTCCTTACTATCTCCTCCACTGGTGACTATACAAACACAAGTTACTGTTACACACCATTAGCTGTGTTATCTGCACCCGCAGTAGCTCCTGTTCAGCTTCTGAATATGAACTCTCCAGTTTGAGAACATCCCTGAAGGCCTGGGCAGCCTCCCTGTACCTCTGGAGGAGGAGGAAGAAGAACAAGATTAGCTCTCCTCACTCTCTGCTTTGAAACTAAATCAAAGTTCAGACACATTCACTGTAATGCTGCTGGACTAATCAGCTCAGTTATTAATGTTTACTGCAACAGCTACTCAAAGTAAATAATGTAAATAATGTGGGCCTGTGCAGCTCAGTGACACTTTGAATTAATTCAGTAGTGTAGCAACAAGGCCAAAGGGATCCCAAAGTCAATCCAACATGAAATGAGGGTAAACAAAACAATGTAAACACTCATGAAAAAGCACTTCAACTTGGAAGTTACTTAGTCACAGATACAAACACTGCTGAAAGGTGGGTCATATTTAGAAAAAGTCAAAGTACACACAACTCTCAGACTGATGGATACAATGATTGTAGGGTCACAGTTCAATATAACAGTGTAAAGTCAACACTGTGTAACCACTTAACTCATGTGGTGCGTGGTGCTGCTGCAGAACACTCTGCATGTATTATACATTATTTTGTCTACCCCAGCATACATGCCTCCGACACAAACTGCTACTCAGCTGCTACAATACACAGTATTTAAAACAGGGTAAGTATTACATATATGTATGGTTGGTGCAGATTTCATGGTAAACCATTTACCTTCAGACCAGCCAAAGCTCTGCCCTTCCTAAACAGACCTTTAACCCAGCCTGGACACATATTGAGGCACAACTCTGCATCTGTCAGCGCCTTCTCATATTCTTGCATCTTTTCAAAACAAAATGAGCGATTGCCAAACAACCTGTAACAGAAATGACAGGTTTAAACTCTGCATAAAAAAACAGTGGCTGTGTAAGCACCATGTATAAAGTTACCATAAATTAAGTAAAGCATGTGCTCTTACTTAAACTCAGTTGGGTTGAACTTAATTGCATCAGTGAAGTATTTCACAGCCATATAAAAGTCTCCACAGCCTGCAAATTTATTTCCAATAACTGCAGGGGGAAAAAAAAAACTTTAGTTAAAATTATAATCTCATTGACTGATTAACATATACATACAAACATATATTATATATACACATATACATAAATTATATATAAATCAACATATCTGGATGAGAGTTTGTGTGCATGAGATAAACTAAACTTACCTGCAAGCTCGGTGCTTATTTTTATATTTTCCTCTAAAGTGGGGATGCTAGGGGCAGCAGACTCCTGTTCAAACAGTAAGAGATATGGGATGAGCAACCTTATCCCACTTACCAAAAGACACAAAGAAATGTTTACTGTATTATGGCCAAACAGCAGTCAACTGAACAATAACTAATTGTTCAGTTCTTAGTTAAAAAAAATAAAAAAGTAATCTCTGATTTGTATGCAAGATAACTCACCTTCTTTTCAACCTCTGGGTCTTCACTGGGTTTTTCAGGGACAGGTTTACGTTCTTTAACTGGGCTCTTCTTTTTCTCCTTCCTCTCAGGTCTGGACTTCTGCTCCGCTTTACGCTTGGCTATGAGAGCAGCTTTAGTCACAAAAGTACTTGTCATGTCCAGTTCCTTTAAAAAAAAAAAGAAAATAAATGAAAAGGAACAGAGACACTGTGAAATGAAAATATATAATATGAAATAATATGAAAATACATTTTCCACATTGGAATAAGATCCTTCATTTCTCTTTGTGTAAAAGAAAAAATATTCTTGATAACTCATCTTAAGTTCAGGGGAACAAACAATGTGGCTGAGGTTTAATTTATTAATTTCAGCCTCATCTTCCTGCTGCTGTAACAATGCAGATGATGGAAGTGAACAGTCCTCTGCAGCTCCATCTCCCTCTACAGTCATGTGGTGGTATAACCACTAAGCCACACTCCACTTTTGACTCTCATGAGAAACTGTTCTGGACCAGGATTTGAATGAAACACGACATCACCAAAAGTATCTTTAACTGTTTAATACACTGCCTGTCCAAAAAAAAAAAAAAAAAAAAAAAAAAAAAGGTGCAACAACCCCAACCCCCACCCCTCCCCCCACAGGCTTTCCCAGCAAACATGGTGGTCCCCTCCCCCTTCTTCTCTTCTTCCCCTGATGCACCCCCC
>JBBMJY010000016.1:6025274-6063504 GCA_037833715.1 Toxotes lorentzi | reverse complement strand
CCCATCACTCTGGAACAGGGTAAATCTGGACTCATCAGACCACATGACCTTCTTCCATTGCTCCAGAGTCCAATCTTCATGCTCCCTAGCAAATTGAAGCCTTTTTTTCCAGATTAGCCTCATGATTAGTGATTTTCTTAAGGCTAAACAGCTGTTCAGTCCCAATCCCTTGAGTTCCCTTTGCATTGTGCATGTGGAAATGCTCCTACTTTAACTATTAAACATAGCCCATAGTTCTGCTGCTGTTTTTCAACGATGATTTGATTTCACCAAACATTCACCAAAGTGATTGGGTGTTTGAATTACTGTAATAGAAGCAATTGGTACCTCAGAGTCACAGCCGTCATCCTTGGTATCGCTATCTTCATCGCTGGACTCATCTTCACTGCTGTCACTGTTGTCTGTATCTTTAGCTGAAGCCAGCTGTTTAACACTGGAATCTGCATTGTCTTTGGATTTGTCATTAACTGGTTCATTATCCTCTGCTTTAGACTGCTGTGCATCATTTTCCCCCTGTAAAACGAAAAAAAAAACACACCTGTTGAAATTTGAGTGCAAATTGATGAATGTATTTGGAGTCTCCCTTTTACAGATGTTGAGCACAAATGCTCATTACCTCCTCATTTTTTACGGGGTCCTGTTTTTCCTTCTTCATCTTCTCAAGTCGTTTTCTTTCCTTCTGTTTCTGTCAGGCAAGAATACACAAATGCTTAGTCTACACAATCTGAACTTCACTTATTACTATGAAACTCCAACTGGAGGTAACAAGACTCACCTGTTTCTTAAGCCGCTTCTTCTCAGCCTTTTCTTTGCTTTTTTTCGTTTCTTGTAATAATCTGGCCTTCCTTTCAGTATCCTGCAAGAAATGTAAAACAAACATTGCACAGATTTCTACCATTTGAACTTTAGAGAATCATATCATATCATAATGAAGTTGTCAAAAAGGCAGATAAAACAAAAGTGAGCTTACACTTTCCTTTGCCTGAAGTTTTACGAAGAGCGGGCGAGGAAGGTCATCAACTGAACTGTAGTAACGCAGTGAAGGCTGATAAAAAGAGCTGGATGAACCTGTATGGGGTCCTGTAAATCTTCTATCACTACTCATGTCAGAGACCCTTGGGTGTCCATGGAAATTGTTATGCCCATGTACCCAATTGTCAATTTCATAATCATCCTCACCTGTATCATCTAGCTCACTGTTATACATCATACCTGTTAAGAAAAATATAAACTCTGTTTTATGCAGTTACCCAAAACATTTCATAAACTGAGTTCCACAATTAATGCATTAAACATTACAATTTCACAGATGTAAGTGTGTGTAGCAGATGTGCAATGTAAAATCAACATGAATCTTACCAAGACAGCCAATTCTTACTATCCTTTGAAAATCTGGACGTGTCTCAAACATATCCACAACCCTTTGCTTGACAGAAGAGACAGAAATATGAAAGTCAGTTCCACATAGTTGCAGACAACCATCAGAATGAGGGGGGAAAAAGCTGCATCCTTAAGTTTCACTTTCCTTTACTCACGGGGAGCGTTGACTCATTGGACCAACATCAGCAGCCACACTACTTTTCTTGTGATGGCACAAAAGAATGCAACTAATTGGATTTAATTGTCTGTATTTTACATTAAGTAAGCCAATTACCCAAACAGTGTCACCAAGCTTGTTTCACTGGTTATAAAATTCAAACTATTTTTAGAGCTTTGTGATCATCTGTGATCGTTCTGATGAATTTTAACACAGTGCAAACACACCTCCGGATATGTGCCACTTCTGTGTAACAGTAAAGGGGAGCCTAACAATATCGCAATCCATGTTAAACAGGCCTCTGTGACCATTAAGTTCGGTCTTCGTATGTGGGTGTTTTTCAAACCAGTGATATGAAGCTAATTTGCCTCTGGTGCTGGTCTTGGCTCACTGCTTTGCATGAGAGGCGGCTGCGTCCACAAGGCACTTCTGAGCGCAAAATATTCACAGGAAGTGACTACGTGCACTGCTTGATGTGCCTCCAAAAAGAGATTCAGCCAGGAAGACTAAGAATCAAAGTTGAGTCTGACACATTCGCTTTAGCTTTATTGAACACGCATGCACGACAGCTGCTGCCACACCGAGGACATGCCCCACCCATGCTGATGCATAGGAATGTATACTATACTAAGAATATGACCATTTAAATGGCGTACTTACGATCATGTGATTATACTCTGAAAAAGAGAGAGAGAAACAAGCACTGTAAAAATCCTGCCGTTTCAACGTTCAATAAAACCAACAGGTTCAGGCGCTGATTTATCTGTATTTACCGTCAACTCCTACTACAACGCGCGAGCTAGCGTGTTAGCAGAACTACCCACCAACTTCTTACAAGAGGCAAATAAACATTTTCTTACCCGTGTCGTCTCTAAAAAACTCCATGTTTAGCAAAACATGCCATCTCACAGCTTCATACACTCTTAGCTTACGGTTAATTGCGCACTAAGTGGCATTACGCTGACGCTAATATTTGCTTGCTTCTCACTTCTGCTACATGTTTCGCTCTCGCTCTCAACTAACATCGCGTGAACGGCCAGAACTTTGCTTTTGTTAAACGCATGCGCGCTGTGGTGCCGTTGCTGCCCCCTGCAGGACAGATGGTCATACAGGCGTTTTGATGGGCACCCCCTCAATAAAATCATTTATGGACATTACTTTTGTTTTTAATGTTGTCATTTCAGTACATTATTCACTGTCCTAATTTTATTTGTCTATGCATGCATTACAGTTGCACTAAACTTATTTCTTTTGCACATATTCAGAGAAATAGTTGCACAAGTCGAGGTAATATATGTATAATGTGTAGAGCTATTAAATGTTACTTAATTCATTTTATGTAAATAGTTCTTAAGAGGATTTCGTACCACTTTGTCTGACTCTTGCTGCTGTAACACTGAAATTCCCCCTGATGATCTATAAAATCCTATTTATCATCTTCCATCCTTCATATAAGGGATAAAAAGCCTTTTCTCACTTAATTGCTTTATCAACCCAGATTAAATTGAAAATGACAATATTAATAAAGCGACACTGAGAGTGTAAGATATCATCAAATCTTTAATGCATTACTCAGTTAATCATAAGCACACACACATTCACACTTCACTTTCTGAATTATTTCAGGCGACCTGTAGTTTTAAACAACCACAAGTAAAGCTTTTAACAGAAACAGGAATAATAATATCAGTATTTTC
Source organism: Toxotes lorentzi (assembly GCA_037833715.1). Taxonomy (NCBI): domain Eukaryota; kingdom Metazoa; phylum Chordata; class Actinopteri; family Toxotidae; genus Toxotes; species Toxotes lorentzi. The sequence continues at coordinate 6,060,270 of JBBMJY010000016.1, read as the reverse complement.
CCTTTGAGGAAAACAGCTCAATGTGGAAATGTTTCATTTATACGCCCTATATGTAATGTTTATGTCTCAAGAGTCACATTTCTTGCAAGACAAAAATCACTGCACAGTAAGACCAACATCGTTCATATTCTTCACTGAAACTTCAAAATAACAACTTTGACTTTTTTGTACATTCAGCTTAATAAATCCTACAACCAGTGAATCATTTCAATCAAATTTTCTGTCAGTAAAAACTAAATAAACAATTACACTGTATTTTATTTTCGAGACCATTGAGTAGGTCATGGTTGTTCACATGGACTGTTCATGTGCCTGTGGATTCAAAAAATTTCCTGTTTTAATGCAAAGACAGTCTCAAACCCTTTTCCGGGTTCTCAAATGCTTTGCTAAAGTAGTCATTGTATTCATATATGTTAGAATTAATTTATCTCTAAAATCAACAGTGCTGTACCTGTGCTATAAGTTACAATATTCCAGTAACAAAATTTAGTAACTCGATTTAAAACTATAATTTGTTTAAGATCATGCCACCACCTCATACGAGGCAATGCCTTACATGATTGTGAATATGTGTCACATGGCTTCTTTCACAACAAGTGAGTCAAAGTGAAGCTGCAGTTCTAGCTCCCTTTGAACTCAAAGTGAAGCAGCCATCTTTGGTCAAGTCATGTGGAATAACCTGGCCTTATCTCTTCACCTTTAAGTTTAAAGGTTGACCCTGAATCTCAAACTCTCAAAGGCTTATCAGTTGCCATATTGTAAACTGAATAACAGTAACAAGAAGCCATCATCATAGCCAGGATTTAGGCTTAAAGTCTTTGAGAATAAAAGTAGGAAACTGCCATCAGTCTCTTCAGTGGCAACTGTTATTGTACAGTCCTCCCATGACGTACAGAAAATGCAATAAGTCTGTGGTAAGCAGAGCCGAGGAGGATGATGGCCCCTACCACCATGCCGCAGATGAGGCTAAAGGCCCAACGAGGTCCGAGGATGGTATAGACCTGGGAGACAAAGACAGGGCCCAATGTCCGCGCACCACTGCCAGAGGCTGTCAACCAACCCATGTATACACCCTGCAGAAGGCAAGTAAAAATCCACTTCATGGGTTCTCAAAAGATACATTAAAGACCACATTTCAAAATAAAAACAACAATCTCAGAAATACTCTATTTGTTAAAATAATACTTCCATTACCCTACAATCTTCCTACCTGAGGCCTTGGTCCGAGGATTTTGGAATACAGTGTGTAGGACATCACGTTGCAGGCTGGGTATCCCATGCCAATCAAGGTGTCAGATGTGATGTACTGGGCTAGGTGTATTGCAGGAGTATACTGGCACCAGGTCTGGTCATACGGGCAGCCTGTTGGCTCCAAAGAGCTGTTGGAGGCTGTTGTGGCCTTAGATATCTCACTGACCAATGAGTTGTTTTTGAGGTCTGTATTATGAAGAAGAAAAACAAAATATGTAAGTGCTCTTAAATTCTCAAGCATATATATAACTCTTGATATTATTCTTACTACTGTACAGTGTTCTGTTAAAAACATCAAAAACAAAGCTTTATTATTACAGTCAAAAACAAGTGAAACGAACCGAATGGGCCTTCAATTTGTAGTAATTACTCACTTCAACACAGGAAACTGAAAAAAATCTGTTAAATTCAAAACAATGCATACCTGCCCACTGGATTTTGGGGTAATGATTCCCCCATGGAAGCAGGATAAAGAAGCCACATAATATTACAGCTAAGCCTGCTAGCAACACAGGACGATCCCCAACCCTGGAAGGAAGTAAACATTCCTCATGTTAAACTGAACTCTGGCAAGTTGAGGTGTCTTCATAATTAACAGGTTCATGAGTAAGGGTACCTTTGAGAAGCCACTTTTACAACCAGAAACACAAGGATGGATTCAAATCCAATGCAGCAGATGATGATGCCATTGTATAAAACAGCTTCCTTCCTTGTCCAGGCAAACATGTCCATGGACAAAGGGGTGGCAATTCTGAAAAATTACAAACATATACAGTCAGGCCTTGAAAACATATGTAGTTGAGTATAAAGATGCAGGCATAAGATAATACAATTATCATACATACATACAATACAATTTGATTTGACTGCTTCAGTACTCTGTAATGAAATACATACGTCTCAAAGACGGCAAAGATGAACATGACGATGAAGAAGAGGACGTTGGAAGTCAGCACCGCTACCTGGTCAATAGTTTCCTCAGTTTCTTCGCTAATGTCAACTCTATCTGCAGGAGAAAGGGGAAAATAAAGGTTTCAACCAAGAAACACTGACCAATATTCAATATTTAACAGTGGGGAGTGTTAAGATGTGAATTTTGCATCCTCTATTTTAAATTTGTCCTTGGAGAAAAAAAAAATTATATAACAAAGAGAGTTGGACAACACATACCTTCTGATGTGTAGTTAATGGCTTGAATTTGTCTTCCATTGTCATCAACACGGTGCTCTCTGTTAGTGACAATCAAGACAGGCCATAATTGATATCGGCAATGAAATTAAAAGAAGGGACAATGAGAAGCATAATACATGAACCAACAGAAGTGCAGCTTAACAAAATAAAATCATTAATGGGTTTTGAAAGACTTAATAAAGTGATCTTTCTTGTGTGCAAATTCCACAAACTACATAAGCCTCACCTCAGCACCAAGAGGACCAGCAGGATGTTGATTAGCCCAAAAGCTGCAGCCAGTAAAGCAGGAGAGGTGTACATGTTGAGCTGCAGGTCTATGACCTTCACTGTCACACCACGCTCTCCAATGAATGATAGGCATGCCTGTAGAGCTAACGTATACAAAGAAGTGCAAATGTTAAATATTAAATCCACATCATTTGCCTTCTTGGTTTTTTTTGCAACATACACTACATACACAATACTGACAGTATACTGGACAAAATATAGCCATCTTTACCTGGTCCCAGGATGAAACCCAGGGCCTGACAGGCACTCATGTTTGCCATGGCACTGGTTCTCTCTTTCAGCGATGTAGCTCCAGCAACATAGGACCTCACCACAGCAACATTGCCTGCCATGAAAAGACCAAATCTAATTTAGGGGTATGTGTGACACGGACCACATCATCATATGGTAGCAAATAGTTAGGATATATGTACAGTTAAAGAGCAAATAAGAATCCCACACATCACCTGCGCCGAAGCCCACAAAGGCTCTAGACATGAGGATGTGAAACTTGTTATTGGTCTTGGGCAGGTATGCATAGGCGTAGTAGATATTGGCTGCCAGGTTGATGATGATGGAGCACACCAAAGGTTCCCTGCGTGGTCGGTAATTAGACCACAGGCCAAAAATGGGTGAGGCCACCATCTGACCAAGACTGTAGGCCGCCACCACCCATCCCAGGAAGCTGGCATTGGCACTATCATCAATCTGTATGAAAAAAAAAGAAATGTAAAAGCATGAGAACAACACTGCTACAATATAAGTCCCATTACTGATATATACTGTTTGACACATAACCAGGATGTGACCAAGTATTTAGAACTGTTTAACTGCTCACTTTGACTAGAACACAGGGTGAGTACTTCTGCTAAATCCAAAATTAAGCCTCCAAGTGTTATTCTTTTTTCACTTCCTGTTTACCCTGCTAAAATTCCTTTTGAACATCAAAAACATAATACCTGAATTTCATCAGCCAACAACATTTAAACCAATGAAAATACTGCCTCATACATACCTTTTGCAAATAGGGCCAAAGTGATGTGATGACTATAGTGAAACCTGAAAGGATACATAAAACATTGATGATTTGCATGCTGGGAAAAAAGTCCCAAATATTGTGTTATGAATCATATCATATCAAACACAAGCAATCAGATGCATATCGAGTGGCAGAACAGCACAACTGATTCTGATTTAGTGTCTCCTTCAACAGACAGGGCAGTTATAGGTCGCCTTAATCATTATTGACCACCACAGCATGAGGGAAGCCTTGTCTCCCTATATATACACAAGTTGACCCAATTGAAGTGTCTCTGCAACTGGAATTCAACATTATAAAAGTATAAGTGTTACGGTCTCTGTAACTCGTGGGCATCCTCACCTACACTGCTGAGAAACATGGTGAAGTACATGACTCGGATGGACCTCCACCGACTCTTGAAATCTTCATCCCGAGAGTCATCACTGCGCACAGGCAAGGGGACAAGAGGGCACGGGTAGTTTGAGATGACTGAAACACTAGCAAGCCAACCTGACCCGAATGGTTTACACAATGCATGGATAATATCATACAGTACAATGTTAGTGATACCAGTGCCGACCTGTTTGGTAAACAATGCACTTGCAAAGCTCCCTGTTGAATATTTCCTCATCCCAAGTTACAGCGGCTAGTTTCCTCAGTCAGTGGCTACTGAACTCTGCACTCACCTGCTTGCATCGTCCCTGAGCAATGGAGTGGTATCGTCAGGGTCAACACGTTGTGACATTTTAGTTAAAGCAGCAACCCAGCAAAATTGCGACGCTGTCCCTTAGTTTGGAGATGAGAAAAATGTTGCTATGTCGCCATTTAGCAGAAGGTCAGTGAACTGCGCTGCTAACGCAAACTGGCTACAGCTCTTCCGAAAAGCTCTGGAAAGCTAGGTACAGTCTCGGCTAACGTTAGCGACTCAAACCAACATTTCGTATTCTTACAAAAAAAAAAGTCAGGCTAACTAACTCCACACAAATGGAGTAATTTCCAACCGACGTCCATAAACGACAATACGCCACCTTAAAGCTAAAAACTGGACTATGATACTAGAGCCTGTTAGACATGACCATTATTAAGTCAACCAGAGTTAAAAGAGCAACTTCCAGTTAATCTTTTCAAAATATTCTGTAATCGGAATTGTGTAAAGGTGAAATTGCTGTTTTATTCCACAATGAACCGTTCATTGCACGGCAAAATATATTGTTTAAAGTGGTAATATGTATATTGAGCAGTCCAGAAGCGATTCACGCATTTGTACATCGTTCCGATTTTTTGCTTTTATTTTGAAGCCAACGTTGTATAACGTCCGGGCGTATTCTGGTGTTCGCCCTTTACCTTGACACAGAAGACTCACGTGAGAATTCACAAACCACATAAACACTCCTGTCACATGTTGGCATATCTTTTGCATCTGGTTTAACATCGTCCATCTTTGTTTTACATGTATCTATTCAGAGGAATATAAATGTACTCATTACAACAGCAAGTGGGTTCATGCATCAGCTTTGTCAGGCAGTGGAGGGAATGCACTGCATCAGCTGCTTGGAATCTACAAGCACAAAATGCCCTAAGACTCTTTTTGATTTCATAGATGGGTGGGCTGAGAGGCACACACAGCCAAACTTACACAGTCAAAAAACATCTCTGATTGTAAAGGTATAATAAATTACAAATATGCTGTTGTATTTTCACTAGACAAGTATGGGGCTATGTGGTATTGTGGTGGGCTTGCATAAATTCATCAGCAGAACTGAGTCACAACTCACACAGATTAAAACTAAATTGTCATGATGATGTGAATATGAATACTAACTGAAATAAAATCATTAAATGTTTCAGTGGTGTTTGCAACTAACAATTATTTCCATTACCGCTTAATCTACCACTTGTTCGTTGGATTAGTCAATTAAGCCCGTGGTCTATAAAATGTCCAATGATTTTCATAAGCCAAATATATAAAATTTACTCTCATAGGATAAATGACTGTAGAGAATCTTCATAACTGAAAAACTAGAATCAGGGAATATTTATAATGGCACTACCATGGATCACAGCTGAATGCTGTAGTACATATATATTGTGAGTAAATGTCTGCAGTAGACTGTATTTCACAACTGGGACAAGGCAGATTTAAAGTGATGTAAGAAGGGAAGTAATTAAGTTTCACTTCACATTTGATTTATTGTTGCTGCTGTTAAAACTTAAAATTGTTTTACTAATGTATGCACATTATTTCAGTCAGCTTTTCGAATAAACTCAATCAATCTGAGATCCTGTATTTATTTTTCATTTTTCTTTGTTTCACTCTGTGTCCACAGTGTAAAACTCACTTTACAATCCAGTTTAAGAAAAAAAAGCAAAATGTCATACGCTTTAATAAGTACAGGTAATATTTACAGTATGTACACCATAACACAATACTAACTTTATAATCACTACTGTATACTTTTCATAGATTAGGAAGTATTTACATTGTGAATACGACCATATGTTGAATCTGAAATAAAATTTGTTTAAAAATTCAGATACGCAATAAATTCAAGTAGGCGTGCCTTGATACATACTAGTCTGACTATGATCATGGTATAAGAGGTATGCAAGAACCAATTCACAGGTGCATCATGGTCCAAGACATTGAAGAATACTTTTTTTTAAATACACTTGTCAGTTGGGTGCCATGGGGTGGGGGCACAAAGCCAGTCAATATCAAACACAAACTATACATGTTCATACATGTCTCAGTCCTGAAGACATGTCGTTTTTCTGTGGGGATTTTTAAACATCAGAAACATTGGTTTCTTCTTCCAAAGCTTTACACATTCATGTTTGGTCATCAGCCTTCTGTGGAAGTAATTGCTAGACTAAGGACCATGAGCTGTAGCATGTCCTGGTGGTTTAGAAGTCTAAAGCGTGTACCGCATCACTCCAAACACCTTTGCTGCATGTCACCTTCTCTCTTCCATATCTCCTACATTCTCCACTCCACTGTCAACTATCTAGTAAAGTAAAAATGACATTAAAAAAATGACCTTTGAAAAAAGCATTTACTGTGTCTGAACTCATATTCACACTTACAAGTACATCTTGTCCAACCACTTAAAAGCACATCTCAGAAACAGACACTGGCATCCCCAACACTGAGAACGAATGATCCTTTTCTGGAGCAACCCATCTGCTTCTTAGCTTAGTCACTTTTATTACACTACTCCCTTATGACCGGGGTGATGATACTGGGAAAGCATCTAACTTCAGGTGCTGCACCCATTAAAGAAAGGAGAAGGAGAAGCTGCTCTGGCCGAGAGTTTTTCTCTTCATTGTGATTGCTGGTGGTTTATACATTATGGTATGTGTCCTCTGCCACGTCTTTGTCTTGCTCTAGCAGACTGCGGCAGCGCTCTCCCTCCTCCCCTGCTTCTTCAGCAGCTGTATGCGGTTGTGGACGTAAAACTTGATCGCCCGCCAGTCTCGCTGGTTGCTCACCAGCAGAGGGCAGAGTTCGAGGCAACGCTCGCAGTCCGCCTTCGCAGGGACCCGCAGCTCCATAAGGTTTCTCTTCAGGTGAGTCTCCACTGCTATACGCTCTGCCTCTGACCAGGGCCGCTTCAGCACACCACGCTTCCCTACAAGACAAAGGGGGTGTTACAAAGGGTGCATATCATCAAACTAATGATGATGCTTGGGAAGTCACACTGACTGATAGTTACCTGATTTGGGTGGAATACATCGCCTCTTATGGACGTTAGCTATCACTGGGCTGACAGGAGAAGGAATGGGTGCTCTCTTCTTCCGTGGTGGTCGGCCCGGTCCTTTCTTCTTCACCATCACCTCAGCCTTCTCTTTAACGTCCTCCTTCTCTTCTTCTGCCTCAGAATCTTCTGAAAAGGAGTCTGCCGAGTTTCCAGACATCACTGTGGGACCGAGATAAAATAGAGGGTACAAGCTTAACATTTTCTAAGCAAAGGGATCGACTGCAGGACTGTTACGGATTAAAAATGTTTCTTAATAAAATGGTGCATACTAATAGAATCTGGCTGTAAAATATGCAAAACCCACAGACCCTCTGGCAGAGTTATTATAATAAACTCATGTTGTGCCATCAAAATTTGCTCAGCTTTAAAATGTAATGTTATAATGAAGCCATTAAATTATGTCCTGGATTTTGTAATGAAGTTAAGTCTTTAATGTTGTTTCAACTTTAAAGGAGAAGACTTAAGGGGAATATTGGTAAAGCTACAAAAAAAATTTAAAATAAATAAATAAAAAGATTTTTTTTTCCCCCCAAAAAAACACAGAGAAGACATTTTCCTACATATCTGTAGTGTTATTTTGCAATGCAGATAGCTTTGGTTTTCATTGCACATTTTGAGATACCCACTATTGAATCCACTAATCTGTGGATTACTGAACCAAATGTCATTCACTACTGGATAGTTTTTTTTTGTTTTGTTTTTTTAATCTGACCTTTTTAAAGTCATTTAAGTTGCTGGAAATAGTTTCACTTTGAAAATAAAGAGCTGACACAGATGTCAGAAGTTCAGACCTACCTTCCCCTGTAGCAGATGGGCCCAAGTGTCTAACCATTTTTTACTGAAGTCACAAAATGTATTATGTAATTCCTTACCATCCAACTCAAGGCAGATGTGCTGCAGGCTCATCCCTCTGAAAAGTACACCTTCCCTCTCTCCATAAAGAACAACACGACCCACGCGACCCATGAGTGCTGGGTCACGAATGATAGTGGAACAGTTCTGAGTCACGTGGTATTCTCGTTCAAGGAAGTCCTCCAAGCGTTTGGTAGCTCCACCCTGGCCCTCACCCTCCTCTAATAGCAGAAGCTGGGTAAGGATGGCCACCTGTCGCCTCACTCGCGTTGCTGTCAGTGCTCCAGGGTTCTTGGCCCCGCTGGCTCGAGCCAGGTTTCTCAGGAGGTCCGTGCCCCGGAGTGGGGTGGCAGGAGAGTGGTAGGGCCGGGAGAAGACATAAGGGCTCTCTGGGTCCACGCCCACATTGGGACTGGTTTGAAGAAGCAGGTCCAGGCAGGACTCACAGTGTGGCGGGAGAATAAGTGGCTGGATGCGACCGCGCTTGCCTAAAACACCAGCCCGAGGGAGATGACAGAGGACTTGGCGCTCAAAGGGAGACAGGAGGGCTTCCATGCCAGAGGGGGAGTTGGTGTTGGAGCAGGTCTGTGGGGTGATACGGTTGCGGTAGTCCTGGACAGTGAGTTTGGCCACCTCGCATTCACGGTGGCGGTTGTAGAGGATGAGCAGGGAGAGGCTGGAATGGCAGAGCAGGCGCCAGGCTTCAGCAGAGTGAGGAGAGCGGGTTAGAGAAAGGAAAGAGGAGTGCTGCTGGCGGTGGAGGTAGAGGACCAGACAAGAGAGGGAGGAGAGCAGTGGAGACATGTGATGTCTGTGTGTGCTGGAAACAGAGAGAGAAATAGCAGTTCAAATCACAATGCACTACCTAAAAACCAATGTTACCCATAAATATGTAATGGGAAAGAAAAGTGTATCAGAGACAACCACACCTTACAATCTCTCCATTTTTCTCCTCTGGTGCGTCGTCTTCCCCTTCTCCACTCAGCTCCAGATCTTCATCTGGATCTATGTCTGGCTCTGGAGTGGGAGGTGGGACCAGTTCCTCTTGATTTCTTGAGCTCTCCACCTCCACCTTCTGCGGCTCTTCATGCTTTTCTCTCTTCATCCTTCGACCCCTTTTCGGAGTAGACGGGGGAGGAGGTGATGGACTCTTTACCCTGGACACCATCGGGGGTGCAGGGCGTTTTGAGGTGGGCAGTGGTAAGCTTGGCCCCTTCTTGGGGGCTGCGGGTTGAGCCGAAGCAGGCGGTGAAAGCGAGAGGGAGAATGAGACAGCACCTGTGCTCGAGCGAGTAGCTGGTGATTCCCTCTCCCTGGAGAAGAGAGAGGGCGGTGTGGGGTTTGAGGCAGAAGGCTGAGGGACAGCAAAGGAATGACTGTGAGTAGCAGAGGTGGAGGCCGATGAGGGTTGAGGGTGTGAGGCGCTGCCATTTGAAGAGGTGTGGAGGTGTGCCAGCTCCATGGCTGTCCTGACCTCAGGCTGGTTGGCGTGGTGCTTCTCCAGGTGGCGTGCCAGAGAGCGATAGTGGCGGCCGCAGTATGGGCAGTGCTGCCGCCGGGTCACCGTGGCACCACTGGAGCTGCCAATGTTTATGTTGATGTTATTGTTGATGTTGGTGGTTGGGGGTGACAGGGTGTTGACTGGGGGCTGGGACTGGGATCTGACTGGGGTTGCAACTGGTGCTGGGCGGGAAAATGAAGAGCACGGGCGCCCGGGTCCTCTGGAGGAGGTGGGCGCGCTCTTCTTCTTTGAATTGACAGCAGCTGGCATCTTGCGCTTCTTGCGGCGGCGCAGCATTCGGCCCCGTATTTCTTCAATTTCCTCTTCTTCATCATCGTCGTCATCATCGTCATCTTCCTCCTCTTCATCCTCCTCACGATCAGAGTCGCTGGGTTCAGAGTGGGTGAGTGGGGAGGATGAGGGTGATAATGACCAGGAGGGAGTAAGGTAATCAGAAACAGAGAGGGACAGTGGGTGGGGGCCAGCCTCATCCTCCTGGTGAGCGAGAGATTTCATATTCAAACAAACCCTGTTAGTTCAACGTGTAGCTATATTAAGAAGATCTACATTTTTATCACACTTTAAGTTCAATTTTAATACACATCAATTTTAATACAATTCCCATTTTTTTTTAATTTTTGCCCACAATATCCATGAAAAAACAAATAATATTTCCATTCCATTTTGCAATAATTTATGACTTCCCTACTTATTCCTACTGCATCGCTCACCATTGCATTTTCGCCCCAGTCCGTCAGGCTGTAGTCCACTGTGATCTCCTCCCCTTTGGCGATGTCTCGGATTGCTATGACAACCAACCGCACCTGGGTCCCACAGTGGACCTCACGAATCCGGCAGTTGGGTGGTGGATGGAAGAGCACAGGCCCCCGAACACCACTCGCCCCTTCCTCCCCCAACTCTGGCACACTGAAAAATATAAAACAGACATTAGCAACGTGGATCCCCGTCTAAAAAAAGAAGCAGATCACAGAGACCATGGCGTCCTCTTTACCAGAGCTGAGTGGGGTCAGGCAGGTAGTAGGGACTGCCAGGTGGAGGGAGGCGGTCTTCTGCACCCTCTGGATACTGGCCATCACCTGGGACAGAGTACACTGTTTTATTCTAGCATATTTTAGCAGCTTCATCAACAAACACAGGCCTTATATTTGAAAGGCAGCAGATCCCTCTTCTTACTACAATACACTGATAAGTACACTCGTTTTCCATTAGCACCAGAGTGGATAAACACACCGACAGCATGTAGCAAAAATGTGAGTGTGTGCTTCTATATATACCAGGACTGTAGCTGTGTTCTGACATGCTTTCCTCCTCCTCATCTTCTGTCACATACGCTCGGTCACACACCTTCACAGGTGTCCCCTTCCTTTTTCTCCCACATACGCGGCTGTAAAAACAAAACCAGGGCTTTGTTTAGCATGATGACACATTCAGAAAAAGGGGTGCTTAAGACTTTCCTCCAGGAAGTGTCTGGATGGAAGGCAGGCGAAACGAGCTGAGGATGTGATATCGGTGGAAAAGCGATACTTCAAAAAGAGCGAGTCTATCAGGTGGGTGACTCATCCACTATTAACAATAAGACTATGAACTATTTAACTAGAGATGATGGCAGCAGTGTTGACAACGGTGTGTTTGTTGTTCTTCTACTCAAGAAAATTTTAAATGCTTTTCATTTCATAAGCAATCAAAGCAAAGCCCTATGGAAATTTGGATTGTTGCACAACTATATTAAAGGTTTGATGGTGTAAGGAGAGATTTGGATGTTCAGTGTTAATGTGCAAAATCAGATGTTACATTAAGGTGAAGGCTTGGACATACAGCAAATACTGTCTGATTCCAGACTATCCAATGAGAGGATTTCCTACTTTTCTTAGTCAAATATCATTGCAAACTAAAACATTTTGGCAGCATTTAGACTTTTGGTCAAGCAAAACAAGACAATTTTTGCTGTTTATTAGACTCCACGACTCCAAAATCTACACAATTAAAAAACTGTAGGCAGGGAATGTTTGGCATTTTTGCTCAAAACATTACTCATAGATTTACTCAACTATCAAAATAGCTTATTTTATCTACTGATCGACAAATCCATTATTTTAGAGTTACCGTCTGTACAAGGAATGTAGCCCGACCGCCATCCTTGACTTTACTTGAATTTACAGAGGAATTACTTCAGCCCAATAATGCTGGTTTCCTGTCCCTGCAACAAGTTTACCTGTCAAACCAGGTGTAAATCAGTCCTAAACAGCAGAGATGTGGTAATCACAGACAATAACTGAGAAACACTGTTCTTCTGTAAAGTGTGGAAGCTTTGATTTCAGCTACCTCACTTATATTACGATTTTTAATCAAAATATTGGAAATGGCCCCACCCCTTTCTTCAATCCTGTCAGACTGTATAAACGCATTTACAGTGGACTGATTACAACAACAAACCGTGCTTAATTCAATGAGCCTGTTGACAGTCCACTGTTTTCGGATGCATTTTGATCGTGGTCAGCAACTTTGTTTACTCGAAGCCAAACAAGCCACGAGTCATGATCTGCACCAGCTGCACAGTCAGGCAGCGTTAAGAGCATGAATGTAGTGACATTGCTGAATAATATGTTTAGCGATCTGCGGTCAAAGAAATGAGACATGTGGCAGAGATTGGCGACAAGAGAGCAGATCACCGATCAGCTAGGTTACACTGATGATTCCTGCTGGGTGCATGCTAACATCAATGCTAAATCTAAATGCTAGCCTGTTAGCTCCTAGCAGCTAACGTTAGACTTCTGTCCCGTCAAAACATCAAAAATGAAAGGCTGGCGATCAAACGCGAAGCGAGGCGGGCAGGGGAAGGCGCGACCTCACAGGACACAGCGGCTGCAACCAAAAAACAATCAAAACTCACTTCCCCTGCTCCGTTTTCTGCAACATAACGCTGAAAACATGCACGCGAATAAAGGCTTCTAACGTTAACTAAACAAACGTGCACGCTTGCAGCGGCGCGTGCGTCTCGGGCTCTTGCATTTTGCTCACAAATCCCTGGTGAAAACAACCCCGCGCGGCGGCAAACCGGAGGCTCACCGCGCTCACTCACCCCCGTGGCGGCGGCGGTTTGCTCCCATCCCCGTCGCTGTCGAGGGTCGGTGGCTCCCGGTAGTCAAAAGGCGACCGTACATTCTCCGCCATTAGGACTCCCTTCCCTACCTCTCGCGCTCCGGTAGATTGCACAACGCGCATGTGCACAACATCCTTTGGGGTTCTAATGGTAAAATGGGGTGCACCCACCTTTGAGGAAAATAAAGACCTATTATAACATCAAGGCTCAAAATTAAATGGACGCACCGCTCGAAGATACAGTATTGTAGCCATTCAGTAGAACATGTATGTCATTCGTTCACGTGGGAGTGCAAATAAATCAATGCTCTGATTTTGAGCAAGGCTGTTTCCTGTGGTGCTACTAAGTACATTTACTCAAGTACTCTCGTACTGTACAGTTTAGAGGCCCTTGTACTTTACTTTAGAATTGCCATTTTATTCTATAATATTCCTCTAATCCACTACATTTCACAGAAAAATTTTACTACTGGATAATTTTTAGATTAAGATTTTAGCTATCACAATTTTGTTAAAACCATTTTCCATAAGAGAAGAAGTCACAAAAGGACAGTCTCTAGTTTGGGCTCATTGTCATGTCTTTAGCATTTCCATTAATAAGCGACTTCCCATCTAAATTTCTCAGGTGGTTTAATTTAAATAACTAATTTTTCAAAATTTTATGATAAAAGAGAGAAGTCCAAAAAGATTCATATAAATGTGTTGCAGTACCAGTGCATTAATATGAAATCTTTCTATTACAAGTCCTGCATTCAGATGGAAGTGTGAAACACCTAAAACCTGATCTCGTCATTACTCTTCCACTCTTGGCCTCCTCAAGTCACATTATCAGAACTATGGGTTTGTGTAAGCGCCTTCCCTATCATCTCTTCCTTCTCTTCATCAGACACTGCCTCCTCCCCCATCTTCAGTACTGGAGACTGCCATTCCCTTCTGATTCTTCTCACCTCTCTCTAAATGAAATCTTCTCTAATAAATGTTGCACACCCTCCTCCTACTCAGTCCCCCCACCACATCTAACACAAGCATATCCAACTATTCTGAAATCCAAATTTGGTCAGAACCATGTTTCCTGTACACACATGACCTCTGGTTTACTGGATAAATCATCTACACACTTTTTGAATTCTTGTCCATTGGTCATAACATATTAACTCACTAAAGAAACTCCCCTCTCCTCATCAAACCTCAATATGATCTTAAACTCCAAACCTTCTTGAGCTCTGTCTTCTACTCCTGGTTTTCTTTGCACTGGTAAAAAGAAAGTAAAACAAATGTCAGCAAAACACAAGGGTTAAGATGGTGTTTTAATCTTCAATGCACATCCAGTTATTCATCACAGAGATAAAAGAGAAGCATGGCATTTAGAAATTCACCACACCTGCAAGTCTGGAAGTCACAGCTCATTCACGGAGTGAGTCTATTCTGTGTCAGGCATTTAACACGACAGTGAAATTACTGTGGTGCAGAGTGTTTGATACTTTTGGCTACAGACAGTACAATCCTACCATAGAATATTAGTCTAATACAGAGGTTCTCCAACATTTATTCAGCTTCCAAAGGAGGGCAGGACAGAAAACGTTTGAGAATCACTGTTCTAATAGTTCAAACCTGTGAACAGTGTAGCAGCACATTCAAGTATAACATCAGGAGAGAACTTAGTGATCAGAGCAGCAAATATGACACTTCAACAATAAACTGTTCAAGCATTCAGTCTATCTATGAAAACAGTTGACAAGGAATTATTTAGATTAGATATGTGGTACACGAAGAGCTAACTGACCTATTAAAATGGCAAAGGGCTACAGATTCAGCTGCACATCAGTCACAGTTTATCAATCATGTATTTTTGGCTACATTCTAGCAGTTAGTAGATTTTGGAGTGTTATGAACAGCAGATATTTAGTCAGGGTATATTGTCTTAAATTAAAAAAAAATAAATTACACACTGTATACAAAAGAAGACATTTCCAAACAGTCTAACTCCTCCACTGCACAAAGCAAACCAACCTTTATACAGTTAAAATTCTGCACTCACTTCTTTGTCAAAGGAAATAGCAACTGTGGCAAACTAGAGGTCATTTTAGCACTAGCTGTGGAAATACCAATGTCTGGGAAAAGCTGTCAGCTGAGCTTTGTTAAAGGAGCTTAGTTGTGATTTTAGTTAAGCAGTACAGTTTTTAACCTCTAGTGTTCACAGAGAATATTCCACGTTACTGAATATTTAATTTGGAATAACTAAAAGAAAGCTGGCTGTTAGTGTTGGTAGTGCGAGTTCATTAATAGATGTTGCTGGACTGAAACAAAGAAAATTAGATCTCTTCTGTTCCTTCCCTCTCTGTGTGTAAGAGGTGGAGGGTCTGCGCAGCATGGTCTGCCCAGTGAACCAGCTCCAGCAGCACTCGATAGGTCCACATTTTGAGCCCAAAAACTCCCCCAGCACCATCAGTTTCCTACACAGGAGAGAAACTTTCATTACACCAAGATACAGGACAAAAGGATAAGACAAGGTGCTTAGTGGATACGTAAGCTAAAGTAAAAAGATGCTCTAAAAATGTGTATGTAGTTTCACTGCACTATGTTAAACGTTTGAGGGATGGGGATGAGATGCACAATACGAGAACAAGTTGTGGAAGAATAATGAAGATGATGACAACATGGCCACTTCTATATTAATGTTTGTACTAGATTCCTGACTCAATGTTTCACAAAATTAAATACATTTAAACCTGCAACAGTTTTTTAATGACATTATGAAAGCCATGAGAGTGAACCAAGGCAGTACAGTTTGGGGTTAGAAAACCAAAACAATTCGCTGAAAGATGGTAAAACGCTCTGTCGAGGTGAGGCGATAATTCTCACTGCTACATTTAATACTGCAACTGGTGTTTGTTTTGATTTTGTATATGAGTAACTGGAAAATGAACGTTATGTTTTAGCTAACTAACTGTACCAAATACTGTACCTCATTACACTGATGGCCAGGGGTGACATCCAGGGTCCTGTCCTCAGTCTCCACCAGATCTTTGGTTCTGTGGAGCAGGTGCTCCAGTCGGACTCCGACATTGTTCCTCATGGTCTCATAGTCGCCCTCCAGCTTACCCAATTCCTCCTCTTCCTTCAGGATGACACAGCGGAGCAGCCCCAGGCACTGTCGCAGAGCTGAATACACCAACTGCACCTTCTCCTCGGTGCTGGGCTCCTCCGAGTCTGGGGACAGGGACACGATGCGCCCGCCGTCTGGGGTGTGGTCCAACAAGAAAGTCTCCTTCTCTTTCTGGAAAGGATGGGGAAAATAGATTTTTTTTAATGCTCACTGCAAAGCAGACAATACCAGATGATACTGGCTTTGCACTTGTGTCTTCAATCTTATTGTACATCAGTTACAAATTTAACACTAAGAGAAAACCACATTGATTGTATTGATCAATTAAAAGGTGTACTTAAAAGAAGATGAGACACAGAAGCGTGACAGCAGGAAAAATCCAATGCACTCTATCCATTAGGCGCCCCAGGGAAATAGAGGGGAGGTGGGGCGTCTTTTAGTGTGATTACACTGCACCACAGCATCCATTTCAATAACACATAAGTGCATACTGATGAACCTTAAGTGTACATCCATTTAAAGTCGAACATATAACTCAGATGCGACAGGTAGCTAGCAGCCCCAGTATAAAAACATGCTCGCATTATAGCCACAAGTAACGGGAAGGGGAGTGTGCCACACCGCCCGCCGAGTATGCAGTAGACATAACGGGTATGTAAACTGATAACTCACGTATAGCTGGAGCAGATGAGTACATTCGTGGTGCAGCAGCCGGGCAAGAGCCACCGCACTCCCCGTCCGCGACCGGCCAGCCACCGGCGCGTCCAGCGCGGTTATCGGCTGCTGCTCCTGCTCTGCCATTTGCACTCCAGCCCTGTTTATATAGGTGGGTTAGCAGCGAGCTGGATGGATACCGAGCGGAGAAATAACTCCCTCCACCCCACACCCCCCCAACGTCGTAAAATGCTGGACCCGAAACAACGTTTTAACACGCGGAACCTTCGCGGATACTTCAGCGGTTTGAACACGAGCCGAGAATCAATGCAGCGTGTTTCTGTCCGAGTTCATGTTGGCGTGCACGCAGCCAGAGGGGATTTAATTGGTTCCGCAAGCCACAGGGGCGTTTTTAGGGGGATGCACAGGAGGGCCTTTTTTTCTCTCTCTCTCTCTCCCAAAAAACGTCACCATGTGGCCCACCCATCCTTCCGCACATAATAAAAGCTCATTATTGGAATAGTTTTTCCACTGCCTACAAGCTAATATGGAAAACCGCACGGAGTGTAGCATAGCATTTGTGACCAATAAAATAGGAAGAATTTATTTTAAAAACTGTTTTTCACAAGTACAAGCTAGAGATAACAAAAAAGCTTCTTTGGTACCCATTTTTGCATCGTCCCTATGGAGAACCTATTTTATTTTTAATGAAAAGATAAGATTAATAATTTATAAGTTTTTAGACGTTTGGAAAATATCCTATCTTGTATGTATGTATTTATGTCTCTTTTTTTTTAAATTGATTAAAATAAACAAAAAATTATTAAACTGAATTCTTCTGTTTTATGTCACTTAAAACAAGAAGCTGTCAAAGTTTAAGACTCTTGGTATAAAATCATGGTAAAAATTCTTAAAACAAAGAAACAAACAATACCTTGTTTTTATCATTTATGAATTATTGTGCATTTTAAATTTGCATGCCATTTATTATACTTAACATCTGCTGCTTTTTGTTATACATGCTTGTAAGACTTTTTTTATATCCTTGTGATGTTTAGTTTTGTCTTTTATTGTGAATTTATGATTGTTATATTCACTTGTATGTGTATGTTTTGTAATTCTTCACTAGGATTTTTTTTCATTCATCTAATTTTCTACTGTATGTACTTTAATCTGTACTTTTTTTGATCTGCTTTATGGTTGTTTTGTTCCTTTTATTGTGTAATAACTGATTTGTCCTAAAAAATACTCCCACCCAAAGACTTCAGAACATAATTTGTTTATTATAGTTATTATGAACACATTTTCTGATAAATTAATATAGGAATCTTACAAGTACTCAGTAGTAGTGGCAGTGTACAGAGGTATATTTTATTATTTTACATTGATTTTTTTCAAAAAAAATTGATGACAAAAAATAATTTTCTCATCCATTTAGACAATTCCACTTGGATTTCTTGATCATAATACTGCTGACTATTTAACCCTGACTGTGAAAAAACATTAAAGAAAGGATCTGTAATAACTGATTACATCAGAATGCATCAAGTACAGTTTGGATGGAAAGTGTGACACTATCCGGGTTCTTGAAAGTGAAACAAAGAAGATTATTTAGGTCTTTTCTTCACAAAATGCAAAGACTCTTTGACATGCTTTTAAAAAAACATATCAGAATGCTGAAGTTAAAAAAAAAAGCCACATAATTTTACAACAAAGATTCCTTCACGCAGAGAACCTCATTTGGTTGCAGCTGTTGCTGCAATAAGATCCATATAAACAGAACAGTGATATTATAGGAAAATTAATTTTGGACTTTCTTGTACATTATGTACAATTATTTTTCAGTCTTTTTAATCATGAAAAATTTTTAACATACACACAAATATACAAACACAAGGTGATAAACAAAAAGTTATAAAATTTTCATTAAGCGGTAAAAGAAGCATTTGTCATCTATAATATTATAAATCATACTCCCTGACATGAAGTAGCTCTGTAATTGTGTACTGTATGCAACTACTATGTTATAATCCATGGAGATCAATTTTGTTATTTCTAATATTTATGTCAGCTTATTAACTTTTGGCATTTTCCTCAGTCTTCTGTCCCTTCAGCTTACTCTACGTGACAGTGCTAATTCTCTAGCTGTTTATCTAGATTAAATGATCTCCATGAATCTCAGCACACTGTAACAGAATCTGCCTCTCACCCTCCCGCTCCCAAACAATCCCCTCATCTTCCTTCCTCCTCTCCCTGTTGCTCTCCCACATTATTTCCCCGACATCCTGATGACCCCCGCCCACTATCACCTTGTCCCACAACTCACCCTCCCCGGACATCTGTGCAACTTCGTCGGCCTCCCTGCCCCACTGCATGGCCTGCTGGCCCCCTGCCAGGGTGGTGACAGAACTCAGGGTGAGGAGGGTGCTCTGGGAGTCTGCGGTGGTCATGGATGTGACAGTGCTGGCAGGAAGGGTGGGGAGTTGCATGAGCTGGGGGTGGCTGGTGCTGGACAGGTGAGCAGGTGAAGCAGTGGTGAGTTGCAGCAAGGTAGGGGCTTGCTGCTGTTGTGCTACCTGCACCATATGATGCGTTGGCAGTTGGAGGAAGTGGCCCTGAGAAACATCTATCTGAGTCTGTGGAGCGAGCGGGAGCAGAACCTGCTGCAGCGGAGTAAGAGTACCACCCACCGCTTCCTGGCTCTCCTGGCTGACAGAGGACCCTTCTGGCTGGGTGAGCACAGAGACAGTCTCTGGGACCTGGGTGGGACTGCTTACAGAACCTCCATTAGCTGCTAAGGCCTCAGCTATGAGCACCTCTGGGTGGCTCTTGGCTTTGTGAGCAACAACAGAGTCTTTTTTCTCAAACTTTTTGCCACAAATGGAGCAAGAAAACTGGTAGGAAGCTTCTGCATCATGCTTCTTCATATGCCAGTTTAAGGAGGCCTTCTGACGGCAGGTGAAGCCACAGATCTCACACCTGCCACATGGAGGAGACAGAGAACAGGTTATAGTCCAAACAATTTCACTGCAATTTTAATCCAGTGATAGAGGAAGTATTCAGATCCTTGAGTAAAAGTAGCTAACTATACTCCAGTACAAGTAACTGCTGCATTAAAAACAAGTAAAAGCACATTAGTAATATCAGCAAAATGTTCTTAACTTATTAAGTAAATGTAGATCACTAATTATACTATTGGATCATTACCTTTGCTTATACATTTGTATTATATGGTTATATTAAATTAATCCATGCTAAATAAATAAGCTAACTGTTGTGCCTACTGTATTGGCTTCTCTCCTGTGTGGATCATCCTGTGCACAGCAAGGTTATGGGAGCTCTTGAATGCACGAGCACAATATTCACAGATGTAGTCTCTTTGATCTGAAAGATAAATGTAAAGCAGAAATTAAAAAACTACATGCCAGGAAAGAAAAATAAAATTCAAGTTTAGAAATTACCTCATTTCATATTTTGCTTTGACATGTACAACTAGGGATTTCAAGCAGCTCAGACATGGTGTGGTTATTTTCTTAGTCAAAAGTAAATGAACAGTGTGTACACAGGCATCTGTGCCCTAACATCACCTGTGTGGTTATTTTCTTAGTCAAAAGTAAATGAACAGTGTGTACACAGGCATCTGTGCCCTAACATCACCTGTGTGGTGTTTTGCGTGGCGCAACAGCTGCTTCTGCAGACGAAACAAGCGCCCACATGAAGGGTGATCACACACATACTTCTTTTTTAGCAGGTGCTGGTACTTTATATGGTGCTGAAATAAAGAGATGATGGAAAAAGAATCAGTTAGTTACAGATACAATAACAGTCCTTTACAGATTAAACTATTTTAATAATTTGAACATTAACAAGCTTTTGAACCTTGAGAAAAGTTCACAGATTAAACATGGTATGTGAAAACATATCCATTATATTACAGTGGGTAATTCCAGACAGCCTTTAAAAAATGTCATGGATACAGCTGACGGGATGGCAAACCTGGAGGTAGCGCGGGTGGGCTAAGACAGTACCACACCCTTCCATTTCACAGCGGACATACTGCACAGGGGGCTTTTTTCTATGGCGACAGAAAAGAGGGAATTGTGTAAAGATTACGCTTCACCCAAATAACACTAGTTATCAATAACATAACAAAGACTCATACCTTCGTTTTGGCTGCCGAGGGGCTTTGTCATCTTTGTTCTGTCTACCTCGCCTAAATAAAAACAGATTCAGAACTTTATTACAGATTTTGAATTGTCAAAAAACAGTCAAATCCCTCTTCTAATGTGCACTATTAACACTGCATATTTGCTAGAGGACTCAGCATGGCATCAACTTGAATAAGTTATAACTGTAGGTGATAAAATGCATTGCAATTTTGTTCATTTAGTCGTACTGCTTCTCTTTTTTTGCATGATAAACTTGCATAGTAACTAGATGTGTTCAATTTGATGGATACAAAATTGTCAGTGTCAGTCAGGAAAAAAAGTGCTCTTTGATTCTGTTATACTATGATACATTGGCTGTAACTGTAAATTTGGTCTGAGCATACAATTATAAAAGATTTAACAATGTTAAATGAATAAAGCTATTTCATATTATAAGAAGAAGAGAAGCATATCCGGATTGTTAATTTCCTTCTTGCAACGCTGAAGAAACTTTTTGTCAGTAAGCAGGCCATAAGATGGAACATAAGCGACTCACTGGGCTGTGTTGATGGGCCTGTGACCACTCTGACATTGGTCACACATGAAAATACACCTATTATCAGAGTGCTTAGCCATCTGTCCTTCTGTGTATTTCTTTAAAATAATAAATCCATTGTTTGCTTACTTCCTGGTTGGCTCTGTGTTATCATTCACTTTGTCAATCTGCACAGCAATGTAAGTTGATTCCTCCTTTTTAATGCCATTGTTTTCTTCCTCCTCCTCCTCTTTTTTCACATCTTTTTGTTGTAACGTTGCACGTCGCCTTGATTTTTCCCTAAAGAGACACGAGGTAAATCATAAGTTACCAGCGAAACATTTTAACAGTTATTATGTTGGAAATCTTCAAAAAAAAGTGACATTCATGAGTAATACGCATTAGGAAAAGACAATGAGGTCAGCATACGTCTTTGTCTCGGGTTCACAGATAAGGTCATCTGGGTCATCTCTGAGTGGAGGTTCCTCATTGAGAGCCACATCTGCATCTGCATTGCTAATGTGGACATCAACACCATACTGGCCACAATGAAATTCACTTAGGCAAATCACAAAGAATCTAACATTTTCTGTGCAGCTCATTTGATAGGTTGAATTTCACTCACCTGACATTACTTCTTTTCGAAGCACCTGTTTGCTCTCCTGAAAAACAAATCGAATGAAATTCAGCTTAAGATGACAGCTGTATTATAATATTTTGCAGTCTTATTTTCATGACATTTGTACAACTGTAGAGTAAGCAGTGAAGAGAATTCAGGTAATCTTTTTCTTACCACATGATGAAGCCTCCATTTCTGCTTCAGCCTTGCATGCTGTTGCTGGTGTGGTGTGCGAGCCTTGGGTTGGACATCTCCCTTTGCCCTTTCTGGATGTGGACAGCTTTGGACTGTGTTTGGATGCTGAGGGAGTCAGCGTGCCCACGTGTTAGTGACATATCTAATAAATTACATGAACAAAATTCCTGCTTATAGATGATATGCATTATGAGTACCTTTTTTGGCTGTGGATTTCTTTATAGCAGTTCTGTGTGAGAGAGAGTCTTTAGTAAACAATAGCCAGGTATGGATCAAAATTAATCTGTAGTACGACTGGATGACTCATACACAGTATGTTTTAACTCTCCTCTTCTTTGACAGTGATCAGTGACGGGGAAACACGTGCATTCAAGTCATCTTCTTTGGTTTCAACATTTGGTAATTCTATAGCTTTAAGAAACCCCAGTGATAAAACACACTTCCGACAATTACAGTCACAAGCCTCCTTGCAGTGCAATCTCACTGGTGCTTCTAAAAGCCTCGTGATGTTGCTTTGTTGTTGCAACAGTCATGCACAACAAAGTAGCTGGCATGCCTTTATGCACGCACTTACTGCATGACAGGTGAGTTTTTGGTGCGTGATCCCGCAGGTCTACCACTTCCACGAAGCAGACTTGCAGTCTCTTTCCTGCAAGTGGCATTCTTGGACTCAGTGCTTGTGCTTGCCACCGCTACCCTGGCTCGCAAAACACGCACAGAACCTCCGGTACGAAACCGAGAGTCACCGGAGTCCGGGGAGGTCACTGCAGTTTTCATCCGCCTTTTACGCCCTCTGCTCCCCCTGGACGGTTCAACCGAGTCCGTGGATGATTTAGGGGCCTCCTTTGACTCTCCGATTGTCTCAAACCCAGGACGAGTGCCTGAAACCTCGTCTTCCTCCGGGTTCATGCCGCTCTTATTTCACTGTTACGACCCTCACAGACTTTAGTTATCACTTAGGTCTGAAAACAGAATATTTTAGACAAACGCAGAAGGCCCTTGTGAGACCAAGTTTTGTTAGCTCGGTCAAGAGTATATGTTGCGTCACCAAGCAAACGTTTAATTAGCTAGCTTATAAATTAGAAAAGTTACGCTTAAAGAGGAATATAATTTTACATACACTGAGTATTATTTACTTCTTAAAGCTATAGCAAACCTCATAAGTCTTTGGCTGAGACTAGGCCCGTTTAGGATGCGTCTCCTTTAAGAACAGCAGCAGTAGCACGGATATGGAAAAACATTTTTTTTGGACTATCGGGCTTCCATACTATTTACAGTAGGTGATTGTGGGAAATGTAGTTGTAAGTAGAACGCTTGTACGTACGCGCTACGGTTTATTCAATTTTATGCAACGTCTATTTAAAAATCTGTCTCAGGTTATTTTGATCGTTTGAATAATACAATACTACTATTAATCATTACTTTTTTACACACACAAAATGCTGTTTTAAATGATTAAATACAACAATTACCATTACTTACGTTTTGTTTTTTGTTCTTAAAGCCCCTTTCATTGTAATGTACATAACCCAAAGTAGTCACATACTACTAATAATAATTAAGTTTTTAAAAATATATATTTTATTTGTCTTTTATTATATGGCACACATTATATATGAAGTAATGTCCTTATTTAACACAAACGACATATAACACTTTTCCCATCTTGTACGATGTAGCATGTGGCCACTGATAAAGACAATCTGATTGCAGGTGTGGCTGTGTAAAAGCAACAATGAGTATGAGTAAATCCATGTCGCCTTCATGGTAGAAGAAAAGATAAAGTAAACTCTGAATACTCTTCTCACACGAACAACACCTATGTTGTATGTTTATGTGTGGTATGGACTGAAGCCATGTGATTTGAAGGTTGGGAAAATGTAGAAAGATCCTCATTGTCTTTTGTGCTACATTGTGCAATTTAAACACTATAATTACGCTTTGTATTATTTCTTGGGCATACTGAACATGTTAGCAACAAAACCAAAAATGTGTCCCTGCCCTTGTTTTTCAGGTTTGACACTGAACACACCTTATAAATAGCTGGCTACTGTTGCCAAATGAAAAGAAACTTACCACAGATGTTAAGTTTATTAATTCAAAGCATAAAACCGTCCATTGATTTCAATATGGGTTTAATATCAATTTGGGAAAACAGAAATTTGTTAAAGTTAGTTTCATAATTCATCAATCACCACGATGAATGCCATTAACTTTTCTCATAGTTACATCCCACACCGTGTTGCAGCCGTGCCAGAATTCTTGGTGTAATCATGAACTCTGACTGACAATGTCAGTCACTCCAGTTCTCAGCTCCTGACATGGTATTTTTTCTTACATTGTACTCACATACACTCAAAAGATGATGTGGTTGCTCTCTTCGTTTTATTGTTCCTCTTACACTTATTGTCTTCACTTTCTGTAATTGTGTTAATGACAAAGTTGCTGTCAAACTATAATGGGTTATGTGGGCTGGAGTGGGTGTGGGTTGGCAAGGAAGTAACCCACTCCGCCTTGTATAAATGTTATATATATAATATATAATGTAATAATGTTATATTACATTATAACAATATTGACTGATATTACATTAACACTGCGTCTCTTTCCCTCGGTCCCCCACATGGTGCATTCCTTCCACACACCATCCTGTTCAGGTTTACTAAACACAGGTACATTTCTCTGCCTCTCACACAAAAACACCCACACACACACACACACACACACACACACACACACACACACACACACACACACACACACACACACACACACACACTCCCTGCTTTATCTAATTTAATATCCACTCCCAGACTCTTGTCTGTATGTTTTTCCATTTTCTTTCTGTCAGGCTATTTCTCCAAAAGACAAAACAAAAAAAAAAAAAAAAAATTGATGTCTCGATGTGTCAAAATAAAGAATGGATTGTTGCTGAACTGGATCATCATCTCTACTGACAACCATCAGCTAACATCAGAAAATCTTCCTAACAAACTGAATTCTTTCCAACAGAGAGGAATGGTAAAGAGCTTCCTCAAAACAATACCTAAAAACATTTATACCAGTAAATTTACACTAGCAAAATAACAAGTCATGCTACTTATATTCACTGTAGCCCACATACACCAGTCATTGTTTTCAATGTACAATTTTTTTCATGTTGTTCATCACTGCTATGAGATAGACTAACAAGTGTGACTGCAGCAGGAAGAACCGGTTTCATGAAACACCTTAAGATGCCTTCTTTTTTTTTAGATATGTTTACTCTTGTCAGTGCACTGAGGATTCTCGCAAGACGACAGTTTAGTGGTGCTGAAAGGTGAGTGGGATTTTTAGATTTCATGATTAACAATCTCTACATTCTTTGAACTCATTCAAATTCCTTGGTCAGTCTATACATTGTTCAACTGAGATTTGGTTGGATTTATTTTGATGTTTATTCATTGTCTGAATAGAAAACAAAGAAAAGGAAGTTTTTATAGAGATAATATCCTTGAAGTAGAAGGAGAGGAGAAAGGGGAAGATGAATGACAATTAGCCTTTCTCTACAGCTTTGCAAGTTGATAGTGGCATTTCATGTATGAGCAAAATCCCAGCTTGCTGTTCTTGAGTAGGAACTACCCTGATGAGGCATCTGATAATCTGCAGTATCGTATCATGTTTCAATATGTCTGAATGAGTCAACATTGTTCTACGCCTACTCACAGTGATCAGTGTCGCAAATACCTCTTTAATCATTTCCCACGGGCAGCTAGCTGGTCCCCTATGCCACCACAAGAAAAGAAAAACTACTCATGCTTCTCCAGCCACCTGATGCTACTCCACAGTTCATTTGCTCTCACGTCACACTACTGTGTAAGAATCGCGCATGGACAATCAGGTTACTTACATTCCATGTAAAAATAGTAATACGCAAGGCAGGTGTGTACTCAGCTTCAGTCATGTAGTAGTGAGTGGGTGCAACAACAGACAGTTGATAATCTTAACTATAGAACGAGCCACACACTGAAATTAAAGGAGAGTGAGAATGTACCAAGTTAGTTCAGAGGATCAACATACCAAGATCAGGACCACCAGGTATTTTTGATTAATAACCAATCAGCTATAAATACAGGAATTCGCTCCTGCAATAACACCAAAATACCCCACTGTGCACAGTCAAACACAACACTGACCACACAGTGCTGTGAGAGACTGACCCATTAAGAACAATCAGCTTATGTTCAATATGATTAAACCCAGTACGAGACATAACAGGGAGTAGTGAGCATCTGAAAGTACTAAATGACACTGATTGTCTCAACACACAATAAATATGCTTCTAAAAAAGTGTTATTTGTTGCATAACATGCATTGCCTATTTTTATTGTGGCATGAATCACAGTTAAGACATAAATGCACCATGAAGCCACTATAAGTGTTGGTTGTTTATTTGGATTAATTATGTATCAAAGGAGTACATCATTTATGCAATATCAATTTTATACAACCATTTTCCAAAGTATGCCATATTACTTTGCTTTAAATGCAAACTATGCTTTGAATTAACCACAAAAAACTAAAAAGATAGACACTGTATGCTAATAAAAGAAATGTTTCTGAGAGATTATTTCCAGGCCACTGGGCAACAGTGAGCACAAAGGCTGTGAAGCTTTAAAGTATATATTAAGTAGTCTTTTGTCATCATCATACTAATAATATAATAAATAACATAATGTCCATAAAGTTGGTAAAAGTAAAAAAAAAAAAACATAATGAAATAAAATAAAATACATTATGACTCACTAGGAACTGATCGAAAAGTCATGAAAAAACTGAGGTGCATGTGAGCCAAAGGGGGAAAGAATGTAATCTAAAACACATCATCTCCTGCATTTTTCAAACTGCGAAATTATGGTACACACAGACTATACAAATGGGTGTAAGTATGCAAGATGTGTAGAACATGCTGCTGTTGGTACAAGGTATTTGGCTACAAATAATAGGGGACTTCTGCTTTTTGTCTTTTTTGTCAGATAGGCTTGCTGCTTCTGCATAACGATCGCTTGCCACCATGAACTGTGGATATTTTCTAAGCCTATTGGCAGGTGAGTCAGATTACATAGCATTATGCTCCATGTTCCTGTTACGTGACATGACTGACTGTAGCCTATATATAGCCCATCTGACGTCAGACATGTTTCCCAAGAATTAACTCTGGTTTCAGTTTGACTTTAATGTAAATTGGTGCTGTTGCTTATTATATAAAGCCTGTTGTGCCTTTTCCTCTCACACAGCTTTCTGCCCACTTTACTTGAGGGTCACAGCCTCTACTGATGTTCCTGAAATTAACTCAACAAATGCTTTGATCAGTGAAAATTCAACACTTCAGCCATTCAGTAGGCAACATTCGTCTACACCGCAGACATGGACCACTACGGTAACTCCATCTGTGGAGACATTAACTCCAAGCGGGAATACAGCATCCAGCTCAAACAGGAAAGAGGAAACCGTAGGCACTTCAGAAATACCAACTGTGGCTCATGTTTCACATGTGACTGCTCTCCATGAACCTACCCAAACCACTCTGTCACCTATTATGATCACAAACCAACCAACCTCAGAATTATCAGAGGCAGACCCTAGCACTTCTCTTATGGACAGAGATAAAAATTCATCTTCTGTTGGACCTGATGCTTTCATAGTGGTGCACAATGTGTTAGGACTGACAAATTCCTCAGCTGAAACAGTGATTCATCCTGACTCCACACAAAGTATTTCAGCCTTGACTACAGCTGAGTCCAGCCAAACTCTGACAATGCAAGAGCTTATCTCCCCTTTACCAAATTCAGCTGTGGCGGATACAGCGGTACCCACTGACATCCTTTCAGCATCAGTGCATGACACTCCCACTTCGACATACATTGATGACTCACCCATAGACATATTTGTGACTACCATGCTAGCCACACCTAAGGCCTCACACGTCACAGATCAAAGTACAGAAAACAGCATTCCAAATTTATCACAAACTGATCCCATGTTAACAAGAGTATCTGTACGCCAAATTCAAGACAAAACACAGACAGAAGAACCATATTTAACCTCTGACAAACCTAACAATGTATCTGAGACAGTCATCTCTCTGAATTCATCATCTCTGATCAACTTCAAAGCCATCAATTCAACTCTAAGCCTGTCTGCAACAGGAGTAACTTCCGAAACTACTGGGGCACAATCACATTCAGCCCCTGTTGATGCAGTCTTAAACGTATCAGCTTCCACATTTGGAGGTCCAGCTGAGAAGAGTTCATCAGTTATTCCAACTGTAACAGTGACAGAGGTGATCACTACTTCAGAGGAAGCCACAAGTCCAGTTATAACCAACATGAAGTCAAGGAGCAGCACATACATCCCACAATATATGGCGTCCACTGGAGGTGAATATTCCTCTGCCACACATCAGACACCAAACACAACAGTACCAACACAAACTAAAGTATCCTTGGCAACAGCATCTACCACCACACCTTTGCAATCATTGGCATTTACATCCGTAACAACACAATCAACTCCAGCACGCACTCCATTATCTGCCATACCACAGTCGACCACATCACAGACATATACTTCAGCATCAGGAACAACAGCATCACCTGTGGAAACAAGACAAACCACTGCAACCACAAGAGTTTACACAGAAATGCCAAACCAAGCTACACTATATGTTGCAACAGTATCCAAAGCAGAAATTATACCAACTTCTAGTCATATCACAGTACCAGCTGAGATCATTGCACCAACAGTAACAGAATCTACCAGAGAAAGTTCAACATCCTTGACAACATCAGCTACTTCAACACAAAGTGCATTATCTGTGGCAACAGAATTCACTGCCACTCCATCAGAAAGTAGAGGAACAGACACAACATCAACACAAACCGGAGCTGTAACAACAAAATCAACAACTCCAGCAGCATCTGTAATGACACAATCAGTCACCTCACAATCCCCTACATCAGAATCCGTAACAATAGAACCACCCACAGCTGAGATACAAAGTGCAGGGCCAACAGCATTATACACCCCAGCACCAATTATAATATCCACAACAACGGAGGACACACCAACACAAACATTAACAACAAATCAACAAGGCAAAGCAACATCTGGCGCAACACCATCACAAGTCACCTCAACACAAACTACATCATCTCTAACAACAGTGTCACAAACTACATCTGATCAAACAACAGAGAGAGGATCAACACAAATCACAGTGGTAGCTACACAATCACAGACAAGTCCAACATCTGCAACAACAGAATTGCCCACATCACCAACATCAATAGCCTTAACAACAGAACAAGTCACAGCTTCAAAACACACAATTGGATCAATAACAATTCACAGCACTACAACAACACACAGTGGCTCTGTGATGATGCCAACACAAACTACACCACCTGAAACAGGATGCACAACACAAACCAGAGGATCTGTGGAGACAGTGTCCACAGCAACACCAACACAATATATTCCACCCACAGGCAATATTCATGTATCTACAGCAAGCTTTACGTCTATGCCGATGGCAGTGTCTATGACAGCAGCATCCACAGCAACACTAACTCAGTCCATAGCTTCTACAACAGCAATTGTCACAGTGCAACAAACACTGCATGCAGACACGAGATTCACAACACCAACAGACGCTGTAGTGTCAACAACAAATGCACAAGACAAAGCAATATCCACAGTGACGCCAATGGAATCTGAAAAATACATGACAACTTTTAGAGAGACTACCAAGCAACTGAGAACAACATCTCCAAATTCAGCTGTAATCAGTACCCCTCCAGAGAGTTCAGCTTCTCTCATCACACCCAGTACATCACTAATTAGCCCTTCAGGAACTTTGACTACATCCATAAATGCACACGCTGATGGAAATTCATCACTTCCCATGGCATTGACCAGACAGCAAAGTGATACATCAACATCCCAAACTACACAATCAACAGGCATCCCCTCTGCTTCACAACCACAAAGTGTCTCATCTGTCCCCAGCGAAGCTTCGCACAGCACTGCAACTTCAAAACCAACATCCCAAATATCCTACTCAACAACAGAAACAACACATTCATCTCTTACATCAGCTCAAACCGATAAGACCACAAATGTGGACATGACTTCAGTGCCTGTACCAACAGAGGGGACACCTATCCAGAGGACAGAAATTGCTGCTGAAGAAAATATGAACAGCTCTTTAACAGCTACACCAACAAACCTAACTGTGACTCCAGTATTGTCAACTGCTGCCCCTGCAACAGTGCCGCCCATCTCTTTGTCATCATCTGGACTTGCATCTCAAACCACAGAAACAACAGATGTTGCCACAGACTCAAGTTCTTCTCAGCCTTTATCATTTACCCCTGATGCACACCACCAGAATCCTGCCCAAGCCAACACAACACAGCCGCAAGTTGATCCAACTTCTTTGGCCTTATCTCAGGAAACTGTTGTGTTTTTTGAATGCAGTGTCAAAATTGGTGCTGTAAGGCCCCTTGTCTTTGATCATCCAACTGTGATCCGGACTACATTTCTGGTTTCAAATGCCTTGAGTGCAGACTCTCCAGCTCAGAATGACACAAGTGAGGTAACTACAAATGTTTTCATACAACAGTTAAACACTGTGAAAAATATGCTCATTACTATTTATTTATTTATAGTAATGATATTTATGCTGTAAGTTGAAATACATGTATTCTACTCCTGTGCTTAGTGTTTACTCCTCATACATCCAAGCCAGGTTGATATTTTAATTTTCAAATATAATTTTTCTGTAGTAAATTTTTCTTTTAATTTCACAGGTCCCCTCATTGCCACCAGAAGAGTAAGTTATACATAGAAGGCTTGAAATCCTTCTTGTTTGTATGACCAATGCTCAAACTTCATTGAGTCATGACACATCCTAATTTATCGCATGAGTAAAGAGTGTAAACAGTGATGCATTTCCCTAAACTGACCCACCCTCAGCTACTCTCAATCACAAAATAAGCACTTCTCTTGTATGTGATGTCACGGATACACCTGAGGTTTCTCACACTGAATATTGTCCATTGATTATAAGCAACAGACTGTTAAGCAAGCTAAAAGGTAACTGTCAAGGAGACAGCATTAAACCACACATTGACATATTATTCAGATGGCAAAGGCATGGATGGTTACAGCATGTGCTTGCTTGTGGTGGTTACGCCAGGTCTTTGCTTCCGGTATCTGTATTTAATCTCCAGTTCATTTAAGGTTTTCACTCTTACTTTACTAATGTATACTGTGTATAACATTTTTGAAGCCCACTGAGATATTTTATATGACATGGAAAACAGGAAAACATCCCATAGCTCATAGTTTTTACCTAATAATAGTTGTGTTTATTTGAACAAATCCTGTACAGAACAATTCTGAAATTGAGTTTTGCTCAGTGTTGAGTTTTGTTTGTTTGTCATTTTGATGTTTTGTTATCTCACCTACCTGCAAAATATGTGCTTATTTTTCCTTTCTGTTTCTGCTGTTGTTTATTTCTTGCTATCTTTTTAAATCAATACATTTGCAGTTTAGACCACTGCAATTAGTCAGACCTTGAATTATTTATGACTATATATGCTGTGTCATGTTTTGTCACTCTTTATTCTTTGTTATTTTCTTCATTTTCTATCTGTGGAGTTTGTATTCAGGTCATATAGAGACTTTATTATAGTACAGCTTTAGACAGAATGGATCTGATTGTCTGCCTGACCTCTAATAGGAAATGCAGTGAAGGTTCGTCAATAGGACTGGCTTTAGTAAACCTGGATTTCTACCTCTCTGCATTTGTGGTGCTATATTCAGTCCCAGAGATCTCACATTGAAAGTCATTGATTGGATAAAAAGAAAATGTATTTCATAAATAATAATAATAATAATAATAATAATAATAATAATAATAATAATAATGATATAAATAACAATAAATTTGAGTACAATATGAGTACATGACAGGCTGTTAAATATCCCAGTGTGATCTTATTGTCCTGGGCCAGATCAGATGTTAACTTTGTGCGGTATTACCACCCACCAAAAAAAGAATTTGGTTGTAGATCAGTGCTAAATATGGATTCTAACTGACGTGACTTTTCCTTTGTATTCACTGTCTCATTTTTCACTGTCATGGCTGAGGTGCCACTTGGCAAAAACATAGTGACTTTGAATGAACTAGGAAAGAGGAACCAAGACTGATAGCCATTGTGGCTCAACAAAGGAAAAAGTGCAAACCACTTCTACAAAAAATCGTGGAAATTCACAAAATTCATGATTTTGAATCATGTCATATCAATACACAGGTGATTAGTTAAAAATATTGAATTTATAGTATCACGCAGCATGTGTGTAAGAGATGAGATCATGACGGCCAGTCAGACCAGATCAGATGAGTGGAATGCAAAACAAAACTGCTTTATCTAGTGAGTGAACCATGAAATTAACAATGAACCTATAGCTGTTTGGGCAGTTTTTTTTTTTTTTTTTTTTTTTTTTATTGTTGTTGGTTTCATCCTTCATGTCACGTCACATCCTTTAACTTTGCTGCATATAAAACCTAACCAAACCTATGCATTCAGAAGGAGCCTCTAAAACCATGAAAATCTAGAGATTTGGAATATTTCTTAGGGTAAGTACATTTTTTTGTTTATTAAATTCAAAATACTGGTATTTTTTTAATGAAATTCAATAATGCTTTATGATGAAGTGTTTGTGATTGCATATCATTAATTATTTTGAAAATTTTTTGACAATTTTTTGCCACATCTTGGCTGCTCAGGCATGTTTTTGTCCTCTTGTCCTTCACTGGTATGTCGTGACTTATCAGGAAAATTCACCTTGAAAGTCATGATTAACAAAATTATGTGACATTTTATTTCCAGTGTATATCTTATGATTTAAAATCAAGTATTAATTAGGTTAGTTAAACTGTATTCATTGGCTGCATTAAAAACAAAATAAAATTGTGATTTAATCCTTAACATTTAGTCCTTTCTAAGCCTTCAAAACATCCTCTGGATGAAAAAATGTCATTAACATTGTGGCAATTGGTCATTTTAAACATGTCATGGCATTTAAAATACAAATGCTAAAATACAAATGCTCTGTAATCTTGAACTTTAAATGAAATCATTACATTTGCACATGCGTGTTAATAAAATATTTATCAAAGGATTTTAGTTTACCTTTAGATACCACTCAAAGCTTCTTATGTCTTTTTTCCTGTATGCTTAAAAAACTGAAATTAAAATATTCACTGTGTGAAAGGTATATTATTTATTAGGGCCAACTGATAAAAGCTACAGCAGAGTCCCATACTTACAGCCTCATATAATATCTGTATTTGTGAATTTGTAGTTATAAGAGCATCCTATTTTTAGTACTGCTAAAGGAAAAAAATCTTGCGGAGGAATATATGTTATATATGAGACCATATTTACACAGTTTAGAGCCATTAAGAGAAACTATTTAAGGTAAATTATTATATGTGTATTTTAAATGTGCATTTAATAAGATACAGATGCTATAAATGCTATAAATTTATAGCCTATGTTATGTGTATTTTATACCGTTTTTACTTATATTCATGTGTATGGAACTAGAACATTCTATAATTACATTACAATTATAATTATTTTTGTGCTTGGAAGGGTAGGTGTCCTCAGAAATTGAATTTTCAAAGAAAGGTCTGAAAAGAACTTCAATGTTTTACAGATTAGAAATCAGCAGGACAATTTAAAAACATGTGTATTTGCTGATTTACAAAACTGCAAGTATCCTAGTTTAATTTATATTGAAAAACATCCTCAGTTTATCATTATCATAAGAAACTGAACATTAAGTACATTAAGATGATTGCCGTTTATACTTTTATTGCACAAGTCACTATATTGTTAATTATTGCAGGTTAAAGAGCAGACACAATGGGTTTTGGACCAGTCGTATCAAGTTTACTGATACTTATAGGTAAGTTAATAATTATCATAATATAAAGTGTTCACAGTGGTCAGAAAAGAGCATATTATTTTAAAGACACCACTATTTCTGTTTTTAAAAAATTAGTGGCCATTGAGTTTGCTGCTCAACAAACTGGAGGGTCAACGACAACTGGTGCATCAACTACAACAGAAGTATCAACAACTACTGATGCATCAACTACAACAGAAGGTTCAACTACAACTGGAGAATCAACAACAACTGGAGGATCAACGACAACTGATGCATCAACAACAACTGAGGGTTCAACTACAACTGCAGGGTCAACAACAACAGAAGTATCAACAACAACTGCAGAGTCAACAACAACTGGTGAATCAACAACAACTGCAGGGTCAACAACAACTGAAGCATCAACAACAACTGATGCATCAACTACAACAGAAGCATCAACTACAACAGAAGGTTCAACTACAACTGGAGAATCAACAACAACTGGAGGATCAACGACAACTGATGCATCAACAACAACTGAGGGTTCAACTACAACTGCAGGATCAACAACAACTGATGCATCAACAACAACTGAAGCATCAACAACAACTGAAGCATCAACTACAACAGAAGGTTCAACTACAACTGGAGAATCAACAACAACTGGAGGATCAACGACAACGGATGCATCAACAACAACTGAGGGTTCAACTACAACTGCAGAGTCAACAACAACTGGTGCATCAACAACAACTGCAGGGTCAACAACAACTGAAGCATCAACAACAAC